>CM045584.1:2669815-3269815 GCA_024721215.1 Cheumatopsyche charites
ACTCTGAAAACTATCAGAAAAGTTCACGACACCTGCCCGCAACACATTGCGAAACGCAAAGACTCCTCAGCGGTTTAACCTTTCGAACGTCCCTTTTAAACGTAGTAGCCCTAGGCCTTAATTTCGTAATCGTTTTTGTTTTAATATTCCGTTTGACGGTCGCCAACAACAGAACGTCCCGCTTTACAATAATAATACGCGCACTTAACGCCGAGTTCGTCCCGCGTTAAATTCCGACGTGCGAAGATGGCGACCGCAAGTCCCGTCCCGGGACTCCCGGGACGGGAATTCGTATGTATGATGTGTGTAATGAAATATAATGTCGCTGTTAAAATCCGTGACGTTTCCGGTTTTATTGTTCTTGATTAAATTTTCATGGGGCCGTTTTGAGGTTCGATCCCACTAACGGTCGAGGTGAGGGTCCCTTCTCAATCAAGCCCATGGCGGGGTTTTTGATTTGGTTTCATTGCGCTTTTAATTGCTTTTTGATGGTTTTGGTTTTGTGTATGATAAAAATATTGTATTAGATATATTTCATTCTCGTGTAATGAGTTGGAAATGTTTTGAGGTTTCTCGTGATTTCTCTTTGTGCTTTGTCATTTTTATTTTCGCACATATTCTAGGCTTGAAATTGATTTGCATTAAAAATAAATAGAAATTGTAAAATTGTTTAATACTCTAGTTTAGTTTTATCTTAAGGCTGGTACACACTAGAAGATAATAGTCAAACAATAAGTAGAAGGTAAACTAAGCCAATTTAATCATCCAATTTGAACCAACTGCTTACTATTTGAGCGTCAAATTGAGCCATCTGATTACTACTTGAATGTCTACTGATATCTTGTTTGTGTCAGCCTTTAGAAAAAATCAAATGAAAATGAAGCTCTTTAGACAATTTCAGCAGCAAAATTCAATGTATTTTTTATGAAACTCATCCCCAATAAGAGACATTTTAATTATTACATAATTAGACTTTGAGCACAAATTCAATTAGCTTGTTGAACCAATAAAAGTAGATAGACTATCGAAACTATCATGACACCAAATCTGTATTATCCTTTTAAAAATCAGATTAAAACAAAGCCTTTTCTAAGATTTCATGAAAATAAGATTCTTACAAAACTCAATCCCAATAAAATAAATCATCTTTGTTATCAAACCATCATGTTTTGAGCACATACAAGACAATAAAACCAAATAGACTATCGAACCAATTCAGGTACACATCCTATATTAATTTTCAAAAAATCAAACTAAAACACAACTTCCTCCAATTCCACAAACATTAACTCTACAACCCCCATCAAAACCCCCCAAAAACCCAACCCTGGACACTCAATCCATTCTCCGTCTATCTCGAAAAGCACATTCCAACGTCGTCGTTCCAAAGTCTCATCAGCGGACAATTCCGGACGACACATTTGACGTTATGCACTCGACCGAAAAGCCCTGCACGGCCCATATACGCCCGAATAAATATAAATAAGCCCTACCTACCCCCCCTCCCCCTGCACCTTTGGTGAGGGGGGGGTGGATTTATTCCTAGGTGCCGTATTTTGCCTTCTGCGAAATGAAAACGAAAGTGGTCGTCTGGAGCAGTTTGGCTTTCGGACGACAGTAAAGGGCGTTTCATTTCGCGCGTAACGGCCATCATTTTCGCACAGAGGCTCTGTGTTGAGTCTTGCCGGACTTTGTGTGATTGTGTGGACTTTTTAAAGGGTTGAGATGTATAATCAAAAGGAAAATCAGTCTAAAATTAATTTTGGTCGATTTATTTATGATTAATGAGAAAATTTTTGGATCCAATCAAAAAGCATTGCTTTGATATTTATATCGATCGATTCGAATAATCATTAAAATTTCTACAATGAAGTCATTATTATATTTGACGACTGAAAAGGCCAAGTGGTACAAGTGATTTTGAGAAAATCGCGTTCAAAGTTGACCACGTACCTACATATATTAGAAGAAGTTCGAGTGATTTGATGATATATCGAGGCACACGTTCCGAATTCATTTATATCCTTTCGCCACTAAATATATAAGCATGCATAGAAGCGATTCCTGTGCATAACTAAATTTTGGCAAAAATGTCACTTGTACCCCTTGGCCTTTTTGATCGTCATTTAGAACTTATTTATTAATTGATTTTTGATGTTTTTTGTGTGAATGGAAGATGTGTTCACTGCTTTATAAAACTATGTTTGTATGTATTTTCCTAGGTGCACATGATGTCTTTCGTCCAGGTCGTATACATAAACACCAATGTAGCTAAATCTGACTTTAGTCTGACTTTTGTATACGTTTATGCGTTTTACGTAGTTGGATCTAGTTTAATTGTATAAGACAATCTTATAGAAAAATCTTGAATATTAAGAAAATTATAGTCAGACACATAAATCCAATTAAGAATCAAAATCGTTTCTTTGATGGGATCTGCATCAATTTTACTATTCTATTGATAAATGATTTATTTTTAGAAGATAACATATCATTTGACAGCATATACATATATCAAAAAAATAGTGCAAAATGAAAAAATAGTATATCTTCTCTTGTGATTCTTGTATCAGATATTACTCATCAGCTGTTTCTTCACTTACTACATGTACTCATACTGAATTTTGACTCCTGATTTCTCACAAGCTATTGAAAATTACATTATCTTCTTTTACCATTATTTATATTTATAGCTAAACTATACATTTTTAAAGTTTCAACAAAATCTGAAAACAAAGTACATACACTCCCTTCGTTAAGGATCATCATAGCATTTTTTTCTCATCAGCTGTTTCTCCACTTATTGCATATGTTCGTAATACTAAATTTTGACTCCTGATTTCTCACAAACTATTTAAAATTACATTATCTTATTTTGCCATTATTTGTATTTATACCTAAACTACATATTTTTAAAGTTTCAACAAAATCTGAAAACTTGAGTAAAGACACTCCCCTCGTTAAGGATCATCATAGCACTTCTTTCTCTATCGACTACAACTTATAATCAACTTATGAAACCAATCCAAAACATGAAAAATAACAATCAAAAATTAAAAAAACACATTTAAGCCCACTTCATATAATGTTATACAGTGTATGCCACCCCACAAATCTATTAAGGCCCCCCGTTTCAGGTCGGACCTTCTGTCGCTCGGCTCGACTTCAATTTGACGCACATTCATCACGTCGGGGACAACATTGTTTTAACTTGATGAGGATGTTGTCGGCCGTTTGTGGACAGCCGACACTTAATGGACGCACAATGATGGCCTCTGTTCGCCGCGAGTCTACATCACTTCTCGGTCTATAACCGTAGCGTAGCCGTAGTATGTGTGCGCGCGTCATTTTCCGTCTGCGTCAAACGTGAGCCGAATTGGCGGTGCGATTTTTGGGATATAGTTAGAAAATGTTAGATGGATTTAATCTGTGATTTTTCTAAATGTATAGGTTTTTCAATTGAAGTTGAATAGTTTTCATTAAAATATTTTAAAACAATTGAGATTAAAAGGAATCATTTGATTTGAAGTTGAAAATATTTTTTTTGAATGAATGAAAATTGACTGTATTATGGAAAGTCTATGTATGAATAGTAAATAGAAGCATCGTGTGAACATAGCCTTATTTTCATAATACTTTTTTCATCAGAATCGTAATCAAACAAAATCACATCATCAGTATTAATGAATATTATATTTGCTTACAGTCAAATAATGTGTCATAATCTTCTAAATTTTTAAAAATTTACATACATTTTATCTGAAGCATCATTGTTCGAACACCTCAAGTAATGCTATCCACAAGTAGGGGGATGTGGGGAGACTTGACTCCTTCTTTTGTTTTTTGCCTCTAACTTCTTGATTTTTTCTTATTAAAAAAAAAATGTCAATACTCCAGGAATCAAATCAGGTCAACTTCGACATATATTTTTTTAAACATGATTTTTTAAAAAAGGGAGTAAGAAGCAAAAACCAAAAGAGGCGAATCATGTCTTCCCTTACTTCCCTACATTTTTTCACTATCAAATTTTCGTATCGCTATCTGATTTTTTATCGACATTAAACGTCAAATCGCTAACATTTAATTATATCAGATGATATATTTACATGAATTTATCAACTAATCATTCTGTCACATAGCTTCAAACTAAATACACATCACACAAATTCATCCGACATAAACACATCATCCAAAGCAGAATATCTTCTGCAAGGTGTGTATTGTCTATCACCATTTTTCCAGCAATATACTCATACATTTCCATACTCATATAGGTAAAAAGGAATATGTACATACATAGGTAGATATGATGTTAGGGGGGAGAAGCGTTGGGTTCGCGTCGTCACGTCCACAGATGACGATTATAAAGTTACTCGAACAGTCTCCCCGTTTGGTGGACGTGACGTCATACAGCCTCGCCGACAAATAATATCGGGGCGGGAATGGGTTGGATGTGGGGCTGAGCGTGTTACAGCTACCCGCTAAATAAGATCCGATGCCCGAACTCGGATGGTGTGAGACTCGGGATCAACTCTTCAGGAGTTCAGTTTCAAAATTGTATAAATTTATCTTTAATAAATTAAAATTTATGTCATTTTATTTTTTTTGAAAATTTTAGTGGAAGTTCATGAATGTATTTACAAAATTCTCAAGTCACACTAATGATGATTTCAAATATTTTTTGTAAATTTCAAATAAGGATAGATTTTTTCATGTTAATGATATTACAATACTACGACGCTCAATGGGTTATGTTCAGAAATATTGCGCAAGAAGAACGCTCATAATTTCTTTAACTAGAAGTTATTGACATTCATGCTCGCCTCTAGAGTGATAAATTCAACAATTTATAGTGAGGAATTCAACATTTTATAATGAAAAATTCAAAAATTTACAGCTAGAGTCTAGCTAGAAAACAAAAAATATTTATTTGCATTACATTTCTGGTTGTATTATATAAATTCTAGTCTAGTATCTCATTGTTAGTAGTGCTTATTAAAGATTTTCTTTTCTGGCGAAAAAAGGGTTAATGTAGGTTAGGTTTTCTTTTTATTGTTAGGTTAAATTTGATTTGGTCGGATTATGTTTTAGGTTCGATTAAGTTATATAGAGTATTGTGTCTATTAAATAGAACGAAATTAGATATTTTTTACTAAATTCAATCCTGGTGAAAATTTAGTATCATTGTACTTAATTGAGGAGCACTAAATCATTTTTTTTGAGTTTTTATTCCATTACGTTTTCATTTGACTATTACCTAAAACTGAATTAAATACGAAACATTAATTGAAGATAGTAGCAATTGTGTATCAGCACATTGATCCTCTTTCGTAATATGCATCACTACATATGCCGATCGTAAAATTATGCAACACCATTAGTCCAGACTCCTTCGCTTCTCATACTCCAATCAGTAATATTATTTAAATTGTTTTCTTTCACCAAAATGATCAACTTATTCATATTTTTTCTATCATTGATTGATCATCTGCAACATATTTTTCTATCACTGATTGATCATCTGCAGCAATTTTTTTCTATCATTGATTGACCATCTACTGAATATTTTTTCTATCATTGATAGATCATCTACCAGATATTATAGAATCTGATTTTTCAAACAAATACAAATAAATTTTATAGCATTTTGATAGAAAACAACCCCATGCAGTGATATAGCGCGTCGGGTGCGATTGCCGTGAGACGTGTCTGATAACAGGCCACGCCGAGATTAGACACAATCTACAGCCTGGCTATTAAATCAATTATATCCACAGAGAACCAAGCGGCTTCGAATCCTCACACACACACAAATATATCCTGCATACATACACACAACCCACACACAACGAAAACCTTCAATAATACACTCTTAATGTCTCGTTTCATCAGAATTAATCAGCGGAATAAGTTGGCGAGTGAAGAGCCGGCTTTACAGTCGGAGGGCGGCTCACGTACGAAGTTTCGTATCTGTTCTGGAGGAGGAACTCGAAGACTCTCTCTCGATACAAATCTGATTCGTTTAATTCCGAATGATAAAAGTTCGGTTTTTGAAACGACCGAGAATTCGAGATCACGAAGCTGTTCGTTTCCTGTAATAATTCATTTCTGCAGCGAGAACGTGGCGACGTGTTCGAAACTCTTCAAATTTTGTTTCTCGGTTGTGATTATTATTCTGTTTTGGAAATATTCTGTATTTGGATTCAATCATGATTTTCAGTCTTAAACTTTAAATTGTATTTCAAAATATCGAATAAATACAATGCGGAAGAGAGGATTGTTCTTAAATCAAACTTGAGATACTATTATACATAATTCTATAAAAGAAAATGATGCATTTTTAGTAATTCATCAAGGTTCGAAAGATAGAAATTATTTATACTGCACATTTTTGTGTCTTAAAAATAATATCAAATTAACAGAATCATTTTGTAATACAGTTTGAGACAATTTATCTTCTGTGATAAGTACTATAGTTGTCAGCTTTAGTTTACTTACTACTCTAATATGATAATAACGAATGATTCAGTACTTGTGGAACAGACTAGTATCAAGTTAAGTTTAGTTAAATTGAATTAGGTAAGATTTTCTATATGTCAAGTTAAATTGAGCACAATTTTTAGGTAATGTTATGTCAAATTTTCTTATGCCTACTCGAAAAACACTAATGGTATTGATTGATTGGTCAGTGGATGTAAAAAGTTTTTTTGTATCTTCAAATCTCGATTACCATTTTCAAACTCTTTTTGCAGAATACATTTACCCCATTCGTCTGTTTTTTCATATTTCAACTAAAAAAAATAAGAAAAAAAATTGAACTTTTCGATTTTATTCCAAAACTAAACCATTTGTATATGAAAACTAAAATTTTCACCCACTGTCGCTCAATAATCAAGTTACTGTAAGTCGATCTTTTCACTGCATCGGTTAACAAACCAGAAAGTTAGTCATGTCTTTCCACTATCAACTGTCAAAAATCCGTCTCTGTTTCATAAATTTTCGACGCTCAATAATAAGAAACCTAACTGTAACTCTCTGCTCAAACGAAAAGAACAACCCTATACAATACAATGGAATTTATCGAAATCTAAAATTCTCCGAAACTGATTACTAAGACTCAACTGTATCAGGCAATCAATATTCAACGACCGAGACCGAAAACGCTTAAATTTCGCAGAAATTCGCAGTGACACACGGAGATCTGTAAAACGAGGTTTCGGGGGTCGCGCGTTTCGCATAGTCTTTATGTTTCGGGTTTCTGAATGTCCCGTGGGTGTCATTCAGAGGTTCACCATCTTGTGGTGTTTGTTGTTGTGTGACCCGTTTCGTTCTTTTTGCCACCCCCCTTATTTTTTTTTTTGTTTCGGTTGAAGTGTGTTCTTTCTGTCGTTTTGTCATACACTTTCGACTTAACCCCTTCGCCGCTGACTGCGGTTAATATTCGTTTTTATTGCGGAACGTGGAGAGTAAGAAAGGTTTTTCTTTTCGACGTATCGGGTTTAATAATGAAAATTATGGTGTTTTTTAAATAAATATTGAAATAGTAGAATATTTTTATTTGTTTTATATTTGAAAATGTTGAGTAATTAAAATACACTATTGTGTGATATGTTGGACATTTATGTTTGATAAATGTTGCATGTTTTTTTTAGATTTTTTTTCGCAAAATGAACTTGTTGTTTCTTACTTAGTTTGATGACTGATCATGTGTGGTTTTTAATATTGTATTTTATACCAGAAATTGTATCGATTCATTTGAAAAAAATCTATTAAATAAATAAAAACATAAAAGTTATTATTTTGGGTTATATATATAAATTAATATTTCAATGTTTCTCTTGTTTTTTTTTTCACATTACCTCAATTATTTTAGCTATGAAGTTTACAATGAAACATTATTTTTATACTATGGTAACTGTTCGCACGTGAGATATGATTCATTCTGAGTACCAATGTTATCATTAAATAACCTTTTTTCAAGAAAATCATTCCAAATTCAATATTTAAAACTCGATATAATTATAGAAGAAACATTAACCAAGCTAGTGTAAATTTTACGAAAAATTGCAACATTTCCCAAAATCAATAAGAAAAGTGTCCAGAATCAAGATCAAAAGTGCACATCAAGCATATCAATCGAATTCAAATCAAAATTGACACTAAATAAAACAATAACAACCCCATATAAATGCAACACACAAAAAAATCCCACCACTGCCACCAAAAAAAAATCAAATTCCCGCATCCACCCCAACGTCAACGTCCCCGAATCTCGTTTACATACACGCGAAAGTAATTTGATAAGAGTACATGCATAATTTAGACCAGATCCGAACGGCAAATAAGGCTCGAAGGACGACATCCTCTTCCTTACCCCATTCCCCCAAAATACCCCCAAAATTCCCCTAAAATACCCCCGAAAACCCCCGAAATTCCCCCATCCAAATTCGCTCCGAGGACGTCCAGAAGCCACCGATAATACATTATGCAGTTTACTATTATCGTATGTTAGTCGGAAGACGAGGACAGTCGGGGGTACTTCGGGGGGTAATGGCAGTGGTCAGGTCCCGGGGGCGGATTCCCGGGGGCGGGTTCCCATGGGCGGGTTCCTGCGCCCCCCGGGGGCCCTGCATTATGTATGGCGCGGTCCTGATACCAGGTGCCGAGGAAAAATCATGAGCTTTCTAGGGGTGTTACCCCCTTGATACCCCCCTGTGCTTTTTTTTTTTTGGTTCATTTGTAGGCTAGATTTGGCGCGTGTGACGCTTTTTCGAAATGTCGCATTACCGCGAGGTTGGCGTTGATTGGGTTTTTATTGGGGGTTGTAAATATGGGATTTGTTATGATTGAATGTGGATTTTATTTGGTGTGATTTATTTTTGTCTTGTTGATATCGATGATATTTATCAATAGTAGGTTTGTAATTCGATTCTTATCATAATTTGTAAGTAGTGTATAAATAGAATCGATTTGTGAATCTAATTTTATTTGACTTAATCGATACTCAAATTATCATCATCATAGGAAATTTTTATGTTTAATATGACGACTGAAAAGGCCAAGGGGTAAAAGTGTCATTTTTCCCGAAATTGAGTTATGCATAGGAATCGCTTCTATGCACGCTCATTTATTTAGTGGCAAAAGGATATAAACGAATTCGGAACGTGTGCCTCAATATATCATCAAATCATTCGACCTTCTCCTAATAAATGTAGGTACATGGTCAAAACGCAATTTTCTCAAAATCACCGCAAAGTCACTTGAACTCTTTGGCCTTTTTAGTCGTCATATAACTTTTGCCACAGTTATTAACGTTTCCTTACTCTCTCCAATGTTTATATTTAATTCTGAAAACAGGCATATTTAAATGATACAAGAGATCCAATAGGTAAACATAATCCAAGATGTTTCATATTTTCATAATCGATCATTCTTTAAGATTGAACAATCTAATTCAGACATAAACTCAAAATGTATATTATGCAGATGTCAATAAGGCAATATTTTTTTCTAGATTCCAACTGTATAGTCAAGTAGTTATACATTAAATCTACAATATTTTAAGCTAAATCTCAAACTATATCTTTGACCCTCAAATTTTTCAATTTTTATGAAAATTCTACTTAACTTTAACCACATTCTAAAAACCACTCAATCAAAACCTCATAAAAAAAAATCAAACCCTTTTCAAAAATCGCACATCTTGCCGATAAAACACCAAAATTACACCGACCCCTAACGCACCCCCTTTTCCAAAAACCGACCCTTCCTTCCACCCCACACTTACACATATAAGATAAAAAATCCCTTAGACGTCGAATAAGTCCAAATCGGCGAATTAAGTCAACGCAGGAGATTCCTCGGACGTCCATCGTTTAGTCCATCGTGGGCTAGCTTTCGGAATGAATATAAATTGGTCGGCCGGTGTGTGCGATTGCCAAATCCCGCAGATTACCAACCCCGCCGATATTGAGGGCATGTTTATGAGCCGGCTTAGGCCCGGACTCGGACTCGGACTCGGACTCGGACTCGGATCCGGACTCGGATCGACACAAATAACGTGGACGTACGCGTGCTTAAGGACGTCCGAGACGTCTGAGGCGGGACAACGGGACGAAATTGGGGGTGGCCATTGGGGGTGTCCATTGGGGGTGAAAAGGGGGCGAAATTGGGGGTGGAAAAGGGGTGGTTGAGGGGATTCGGTCCGTGGAGTCTCGGGGGGGGCTGGATTTGAGATTTCGTGCGAAATTGATTCGTCTTTGTATCGTACGTGTGTTTTGAGGGGTGGGGTTTTTGGGGTTTTGATAGGTTTTTTGTTTTTTGGATGAGGGTGGGTTGTTAATATGGGAGTTTTTAGTGTTTTGTTAAGGAATTTAGTTTGAATTGTTGGAATGTAATTGTGATTGTTGTTTTGTAGGGTTTTGGGAAAATTCGATTTTCTTTGATATAATTTTGGGAATATTGAACTGTGCAATTTTTTGGGGTTTTGATAGGTTTTTTTTAAGATGAAGGTGAGTTGTTAATATGGGAATTTTTAGTGTATTTTTAAGGAATTTAATTTGAATTAATTGTTGGAATGTACTTGTGATTATTGTTTTGTAAGGTTTCGGAAAATTTTCATTTTCTTTGATGTGTGCTTTGATATAATTTGTGAATATTGAACTATGCAATTTTTTTCTTCCATATTTTAAAACTTTTAATTTCGTTTCTTTTTTTCCAAATCAATGTGAATTATTTGAAACAATTGATTCAAAATAAATAATGCTTACTTTAATTAAGTTGTTTAAAAGATTTATATCAAATTATTTGAATTTGATTTGATTCAACAGTAATATTCTATTGTTTTGTATTAAAATATATTTATTTAAAATCATAGATACCTAACCTTATTTATCATAAGAGTTTTTTATTTGATTAATTAGAAAAATATAAAATATCGAACTCTAGTATTCTTGATAAACCATCTTACGTGCATTGTAACATAATAAAAGCTTGTGACAAATTTAACTTAAAATGAAACTATTTAAATACAAAATTATACATTTCAATCTTTCTTAAGGAAAAATTAATTTAAAAAAAACAATATAATAAAAAATAATATAAAACCCTTTCAATAGACAAAATTCAATCAACAAAACTCCAACACAACACACTTCACACTAAATCCCGGCCGAAGAACCCCATTATTAAATCAGAAACATCATACAGACGTGCGGGTTCTCGACCGCATCGAGTTTACCTCAATTTACCTACAAGTTGGGCCCATCTAGGCCTAAATCTAGGCCTAGTGATAAATTGGGCCCCGGAACGTCTTCGTTAATCGCCGTTTAAGAGTTTCGAACCGCGGCGAATTAATATTTGACCCCGAGTGTTGACTTTGACGTTTCGGACTCGACATCTACTAGATGTGCTAAGTGTAAAGGTTGTGCTCAGTATAAAGGTTGTGCTAAGTATAAAGGTTGTGCGGTATAAATCAGAGAGGATTCGAAACGTCTGAGGGCTGAGGGTTGTTCTTATTTATCGTCAGCTTTGGTTTAGTGACAATGAGATTGGAAGGATTGATTAATGTGTTTGGATGAGTTTTGAATGTTTTGTTGAAGTGTAATAGGTCTTATGTATATCTATTGTTGGAATTAAATGTAAGTTATGAAGTGCATCAAGATTGATAAATGATAAGTGGCTTTAAGTATTTTTTTTTAATTAGAAGGTACGTAGAATCGCTTGAAGTGTTTGTATTCGTGAGGTTGTAATAACTCACTTCGATTTTTAGGTATCGATGTGAATTTTTAAAAATTAATAATAAGTATCACCTGCTGTGAACCTGTAAACTTTCATAGTTTTATACCTGTCTATTTAATAAATCTACTTGAAATAAATAAATAGAATATTTTCAATTCCCTTAATTGTTAAACTAATGAATAATGGCTTAATTAAAAGCTGATGGTCATTATTATGGTCGATTCTATTTCGATATTTTGTAGTCTTGATTGAAATTCTTAGAATTGAATCTTGCTTGGATTTGATTCTTGCGTTTTTATTCGATTCCATACCAAACGACTAAAATTATATGGATTTGAGAATTTTCTGATCAATTCCACGAATCTTAATGTAGATGCTAAAATATTGAAATAAAATCGACATACTATCTCACTGATTAAGATTTTCAGCAATAACCGAAAATTATCCAAAGTGATGACATTCGAGAACTTTCCAATCAATTTAAAATCAATAGGGCCTTAAGCAAATCACAGCACCCAATAAAAATAGATAAATCAAAATAAAATCTCGATAAAATCCAAAACGTACACACTTATGATATCTATCAAATGTATCTATCGAATCGTATAAAGTTCGTACTACCCTCCCTCTCGTCGCTTCGTAACGAATTAACTCGTGTATATGGGTTTAATTCGCGAACGCTTTCTTGGTTCCTCATGGTGTTTTGCGGCGGTTTGTAAACTTTTCGTTAACTAGTTGATATATGTCTCCGTGTTTAATGTTCTGCAATGAAGATATTTAGCGACCCGACTGGCTCGCCGTATCCCTCATATTACTCATTTCTCGATTGTGTGGGAGAATTGGTTATAGGTGACTTGTGACTGTGTGTTGTTGTGGAAAATGGGATGGGATGGTTGTTTCTTAGTTTGGTAACTAATTTTAGGTATGCTTTGGGTGAGTTTTGGATATTCGTCTTGGGGATTCGATCGGTCTCTTTGAGAGGGTTGGTTTTTGTTTGGTGCATATTTTTGAATTTGTATTTTTAGGTATTTATTGTTGAATTCTGTATGATGATTAAATAGGTCATATAAATTATGTTCCATGGTGGAGATTTCAAGAAAAATGATTTATAAGTTGAGCATTTACATATGTATGTAGGGAAACTGGGAGTAAAACAGTATAGCTCATATTTGAAATTCCGTGAAAAATAAGGTGATTTATAAAAACTCGTTTGAAGGGCATAATATATTACAAACCTCATTGTATAAACTAATATATAGGTAAGACATAAAAAATATTAATTATTATTCATACTATTACTCCCCCCCCTCCTCAAAAAAACCTTATTTTATTTAAAAAAAAAATGTCTACCTTTCTTCCACTACATATATTTAAATTACTATTTTTATCATGAAATAGCGCCGCAGTCGATTTTTTTTCCATCATTCGAACGATTCATAATAAATTATTTATAAGGATTTAAACTGCAGACAAACCAACAAATAAAGTTTTCGTATTAATATATAGAAAAAGTGTAATTGTATGAATTTATCATTATATCAATGTTTTAATTTTTCGATCTATCTATTAGAAAATCATTAATAGACAACATTTTAATACTAGATTATCTGATTTAGATGCTTATTTTTTAGTCCTATTATTTTTTTTATGTTAACAAGAACATATGAACTGTCAAAAAAATACATTCGAACGAAAAAAAAATCATCGATTAATCCTTGAATAATTAAAAAATCAACTTAACCGGACGCTAATGGCCGTAGTATAGCCGGTGCGCAAAAACGACACATTGCCGACGCTTAATCCTCGGGCCATAAATAAAACGCTGAATTAATGTTAATGTCGCTACATTTACTTAAGTGCAACGCGGTTAGCGATAATTCAAAAGTGATGACGTCTAGCGTACGGGAGTGTCCCATTAGCGGGGATATTTCATTACGGGACGCTTCCCGCCGAAAAAGGGACACAAAGGACACTACGCTCTGTTTTGTATTTATCTATGTGTGTCCCTATCGTTTTGACGGTTTGAGTTTAATTTTTGGTGAAAGGTGCGTTAATGATTTGGGTTGGGTGCTGTGGATGTTTGAGATTCGTTGATTTTGTGTGATGCTTTTAGAAATTTGTTGTTGTGAGGAAATTATTGGGTAGATGCTTAAAGAGGTGTGTTAGGTTAAGTTGGGTTTGGTTTAAGATAAGGTTAAGTTGAGAACATTATTAAATTAGGTTAGATTATATTAGGTTAATTGTCGCACTAATAGACTTCTTCTTTAGAATCAAAAAAGTAATTTCGGAATTTAATAATATTCCATCAAATAGAATAAGTAATATGAGTAGGTTTTAATAATACTTCTTTTAGGATGAGAAAATAAGTAGGAATTAATATTTTTTTCGAAAAAGCATTTATCAAAATAAATCACTTATTTTTAATTACATTACTTTTTCAACAATTCAACTTAAATCTTAGATTTAGAAAATATTGTACATCAAAAAAGTATTAATTCATCGTATAGGTATTTGTATAATGTACTAGTATTTCAATTAGATTGAATTTTATTATTTAGATACCTATAACTCTAAATTCTCAAAAAAGTACATTTAAAATTGCATTCATAAATATAATAAATCACTGTTTTTATTACACAAGCAAACTCGATTCTTTTAAATCAAGAAGGAAAACTCTCGAAAACTTTCCACACAGACTCAAACGCAAATTATTCACCTTCAAATAAAAATCCTCAACTCACTTCGCGAAACTGCACAACACAAAAAATTAACTTCGAATTCTTCGATTTTTATTTTCAACCCTTTTCCACGGGGGGAAAAACCTGAAAAAAAATCTAGACCGCTTTTCACCGCGAGTTTTCCTAATTGTCGATGCTCGAGGAGTGTCCGTCGGACTGCGGCGCATAACCCGAGCTGGATTACAACTTTTCCGGCGAAAACTTATTTGCATACCTCGGAAAATCTTCGGAAAAACCTCTCTTTAGGAAAAAGAAATTCCTCGAAGTTCTTGAGACGAGATGTTGATAATTTCCGCGCCATTAGTCGCGATTATTATTAATGCGAGCGGTGAGGTTGTTTGCGGAGGACGCCGGGAACAAATAGGACACTTGCTCGAGTAATAAAACCAATTATTGGTCGCAAACTATAGACATTAGCGACGGGGGTGACGAAGGAGCCGGATCCTACTCTTCAGGGGGATATGGGGTGAGTTGGGGTGGGTTTTTGAGGTTATGGAACGGCTCTTGTCCCTTTTCTTGGTCGCGATGGTCTTGGCTCTCGGGACGACTGTTTTGACCGCATGGATGCATGGTGGAGGAAAATTGGTCGTGAGGAAAAGTGGTGCTGGATATTATGTATGTGGTGAGGTGTTTAAATCTCATGGGGTGGTTGTTGAAAATTGAGAAGTTTCGCTTTTTTGTGTATTGGTATTTTTTTTAATATTAAAATCTTGATAAAGTCAGGTTTGTTATATTTGAATTTAAGTCTAAGTATGAAAATTCTTGAAAATTGGGAAAATTGTACCAAAGTTTTCGAATAAGTTATAAAGTTGCAGCTAAAATAAATATAACAGAATGCGATTCAAGGAAATAGCTGTTAAAAAAATTAAATTATTTTATCATCTGAAGTTTCTCAATAAGACATAATTTTTTAATCGATAGAAGGTAGTCTAGTTCAGTGATATCTGGAGTATCAATATCCTATTTAGTTCCAAGACTTTTGGATTGATAATTGTATTCAAGTACTCAAACCGTCAAATTTAAAGAAAATACTTTGAACTCGTGTGAAACATAAACCATAGGGTCATAAATATAGAGAAAGCGATCAAATTTAAGCTGCTTCCATTTTCCATCGTAAGAATATTTAACCTTTCGACTCGCAACTTTTTTTAGGTAGAGGTAGCCTCAGATCGGAATTAATTTCGCGCACTTTTTAGAATTCATTTAGTTAATAATGTCATTGAGTTAATTCATTAAGTTAATAGTTAATAATAATTAAGTTAATTTAGAGTTTAAATTATGGCGACATATTGTCGACTAACGAGTAGAACTCGAAATCAATGTGGTGACATAATGTCGACTAACGAGTCGAAAGAGTTAATTCGAAAATTTTCGGAAGGAAATTCAACATTATCATTATTATTATTATTATTATTAACCTTAAATTAAAATGAAAAACCTCATTTTTGCATTAAAATTTAAAAAAATCATCAATTCCAACCCAGAAACATCCCAGCAGAGAATCTTACCTCGAATCAAATAGATTCAGAAAATCAAAAGCCCGAGCCTCCCTATTGGCTCCATCCCCTATTTTAAGGCGACCCCGTTAATTGGCCACCCCTGGCCGGTCCCGGGGCCCTCGGTTGGCCACCCCATCTTCGATGGCTGAAGATCGTCGTCCCACCCTCAGAATTGTGGAGGCGCGACATAAAACAACAATATTTCATCTCACACCGTAACGCCACAAATCGAACTAATAACGCGGCCATTATGAACATAAACTCGGGGCAAAGATTTAAAGTTTGCACATAAATTTGATGTATATATATAATTAGTTATACCCCGCTCGGGCGAGGTGGGGTAATGGGGGTGACGTGTACACTGTCTATATATCAGAAAAGCGAGAAACTTCAATAAGTCTAAACCGAATTTGATACTCATAAAAGGAGATGAGACAGTGATTCTGAACTGATGGTTTTTGGAATCGTGAAAATATTTTAATAAAATCTACATAAATGCTAGAATTTGTAATATTTTTTGAATGATACATATGTCTATGCACCTTTAAGTTATAATTAACGATAAATTCTTGCATGTAAAATAGCTCTAATCTGTCTAGTTTGTCTAGGTATTTGTTATTTCGTTCATATATTTTATATAGCCCTGCAATTCCACATATTGCGAGTACATATAGTCAGGTATTTACACATCATGCATATTCATATAGTTCAGTATTTACTCACAATGCATGTTCATATGACAACATCCGTAAATATTATTAGTCTATATAAAATAAATACGCACTAAAAATTCGAAAATACAAAATGTTACCTTCCACTGAACCCAACCCAAACTTTCGACTTAACCGCTTTTGACGCAATTAAACACTATTTGTTCAGCATCGTTTACCACCTCCATACAAAGCAACAACGAAATTCAACATTCTAAAGGTACATCCACTCAACTCACAAAACTGTATACAAAATAAACCACCACACACCATAAAACTAAAAAGCACTTCCATAAAAAAACTCAGACCACGTTCACATAGGACTAACAATTCTTATCTGTACTCTATCCTATTCTGTCTCATCTGATCTATTTCGATTTATATCAACAATATATTTGGAATCCTTGCCTATAAGATGTCGAATATCAACTATCTTCTTATTGTTTATAAAGTAAAAGAATATCATTTGGTCTGGTTAATTTTGTGGATTTAATTTCGTCACGCATTCTTTAAATCGGATAAAATGGATTTATATAATTTTCAAAAAGCCTGATAAAGTCTTTTACAGTGACATATGTAGATATGTCCGTTTACCTTGGAGGCTATTTTTGATATAAAATCTAGATCCAGCCAAAAGTTTGAATCTAAACATAAGATAAGACCTTTTTTTACAACGTCACTACAGTCCGAATCAGACCTAGACTTCTGCTCTTCGGTGGCTTCGTAACCATAAACTACTTTTCAATTATGGATAATTTACCACTTGAATCACCTTTACAACTCAAAATCGAACCTCTTCACAAGACAAACACGCATTTTCGAACACATCCAAAGGCAAAGGAGGCATTATCCTAGAAGTAAAGTCGTAAAGCGGCCGGGATTCGCTTTGCTTCTTGTCTTCTTGTCTTCTTGCCTTCTTCATCCACCTCGTGTGCCACCCCCTAGTTGAAAATTAGAAGCTAGGGTAGTTCTTCTCCTCTGGCTCGGCGGCCAAAAGACACGGCAGGGACCGAACGTAGCTCACCCGCAAATTCTGAAAAGCTAATTATACTTAATGCCGAAGAGTGTGCTTTGCGAATCTGTCTGTATGTGTGAAGTTTGTATTTGTAGGGAAATTCATTGAAATCGTATGTTGGATTGTGTGTGTTGATATGGCTTTTGAAAATTACTATTTTTTTTTTAATTAGGCATGTAGAATACTTTTCTGGGCTTCGGTAGTTCGGTCACAGTTCGTAGATGTGACAAAATTGCATGATTTGAATTGTTACTGTTAGATTCATTATAACGATTTAATATTGAAAATAGTCAGATTTTATACTAATATATTGTGAGAATTTATATATTTTTAAATTTGAATGTTTTACGAATTCAATAAATTGAATGATACACTATTCCTTTGTTTAGTGCAATGCAATATTGTGTTCGTGATTTTTTGAAATTTATTTTTCTATAAATTTTGAAGTATTATGCAGTCCTACCTGTATATATCATATGTATGTTAAGTATAAATTTACTTGTATTTGTATAAGCTTACACGCGAACTTTGAGGATTATGGCCGTGAAAGATATCGCATCACAATCGAGACGTGACGCTTACGAAAACTCTCTCGCGTACGCTTTTCCGAGACAATATCGAAATTTTAACTAAAAATTAAAAAAAAAAAAACTTTAAATATTAATATAATTTCGAATTGAAAACACATTTGAGACTGTTCTAAAATAAATAATAGTGATAAAAATTAAATTACAATTTTCGTTTCATACAATTACTTTTGTGTTGATGAATGATTATAACTTCTTGAAAAATCTTATAAATTTTAATCAATCGTTTTTTTTGTAATATTAACACATAATAATAAATAAAACTATTAAATAACATATTTTTTAACGAACATACATATACCCCAAATAAAACTATAACTCAAACATTCATCTTGATCTTTGAAACGGAGACATCAACGCACGTTCGTATTAAAAAAAAAACATTTCCTCGCCAACCAAACATCTACAAATCCATTCAAAACACCCACTAAAATAACTTAATTTTAAACTCTCACAAAATCAAAACCACCAATTCTAAACTCAGACCATAAATAATTTTTCCCACATCCCGAAATTTCCTCTTAGCGAAACTTCCAATTGTCGTCACTTTCTCAACACTACTCCGCGCCCCGAAATCGACCACCTTAAAACCTACCACCCTTAAATCTTCCACCCTTAAATCGACCACCCTTTCATCTACCACCCTTAAATCGACCACCCCAAAATCGACCCCCGAACAAAATCATCCCCATCCACACAACAATAACTCGCCTCATTCGCGCATTGGAGTTCCTCGCGATCATGTACCCGCAATAATTCCGTACACACATCGGACGAACTTTGCAGATTCCCGGTGATTTACAGCGACCGATTTCCATTGTTTTGCGTTCAGATTACGACACGGCGTACCTACTCGTATGTACCTTAAGACTTACCGCGAGCATAGTTTACCTCCTAATAGTTACCGCCGTCTTATTATTGCGGGATGGTAATGTGACCCCGCTCCACTCTTCGGCCATTGTGTGTGCATATCTCGTTAAAGTTATAAACTCTTAGTGTGCGCTTGAAGACCTTTGCAAATAGGCACCGCAGAATCCGAACGGCCGTATATCACGGTATTCGTTCGCGGCTAAGCAAACAATTCCGGTTGTGTTATTGTCGTTCGCAAAGACGTGTCTCTTCTATCGATTCTAAGATAGTTCGATGTGTTCTAAGATGAGGATTTGGTTGTGGTATGCTGATGCGTCTTGGGGAATTCGGATGAACAATTGAAGATGGTGTATGGAATAGTTGCGGAGTGGACGTTATTTGATGTGATATTCGAATGGATGTTTGTGGTAGTTGAGCGAATTAATAAACGCGAATGATAGTTTAAGATATGATGCAGATAATATGTGAATATTGTTGGAATTATGTTAATTTTTTAATTATAATGAAAAATAATTCGAATTATCAATTGGAGATCTTCGAAGTAAGTCTATTGATGTCTTCGAAAATTATAGATTTTTTTGTATAATAATAAAAAAATATTATGTTATTTTAATGTATTTTTACAGCATGGCTTAAGGTTGTAGACAAAATAACTCAATGTTCTTTTAAAAACATAAGAATATTATCAAAATAATTACCTAGGTATATGAAAAAAATCTCATAATTTCTGGTCTCTGATGATGATGCGATTCTTTAGTTTTCTTTAACGATTGAAAGTATATAACTTCCCATGATTTTTCACATACATACGTATATTTCACCATGTTGGAATAATGTTTTTCTGAATTTTCCAAAACATTTTTAAGCAATCAAGACTCTCAGGTGAGGGTTATGCGTTATAAACTAAAAAAAATAAAAGGGGGGAAAAGTGCGCCCAGTAAAAAGTTATCATTGGAGCACCCTTAAATAATAAAATATAAATATATTTCCAACACAAATTCATAGATACTTAACTGACACAAACACTTTCCATACAAAAACAATAAAATTCCATTACAATACAAAATCACACATTAAAAACAATCATATGACTCAACTCAGATTATTCCCACACCCTAATGAAAAACCCTCGAATTTTCCGACTCGAAATAATTTCCCAACACATTTACATATACACACACATACCAAAAGCAGCCAAACAGTTGAGATTTTTTTCTGATTTTCTTTGTGTTTTAATTGCCAACGGGGTCGGGCCGCAGGACACTTCATAAATAAGGACACGTGACGCGCTCGCGCTCTAAAGCCTGATTTATGCTGATATTGTGTCCTAGCCCGGTTTTTTTTTTCGGTATTTTTTCAGCAAAACGGGCTCTTTTTGTCCGCCGTTCTTTTTTGTATTATTATTTCCGAATATTAAGGAGAGCCCCCCGCTAATCCCGGGGCCGCACTCGCCGCCATAATTCAACTACTTCCATATTTCACGGCATTACCGTTTCCCGTTTTATCATCTTTGCAGGCCGCGAATTAAACGGTACCTCGCTAACGGACGTCTAAATACAATAATAACCTTATTGTGTATTTAACTTATATCTGTGTATCTTTAAACATTTTTTTGTGTTTGAATTTAAAATTAATTTTCATTTCAAATGAAAGTATTACGTCGATAAAGTAATTTCGGGAGTGATGGCCATGCGAAGAGATGGCCATCTTTCCCATAGACTACCGATAAAAAACTAAATCTAACACAACCTAACATAAAACCTTACATATTCTAATTGACAAATGAAAAGGCCGAAGGGTACAAGTAATTATAATTTTCATATTACTCATCCCATACACATATGACTGATTAATTAACTACCAAATATTGATCCTAAAAATTTGAATCTACGATATTGCTAATTTAAATAAGACGTTGTGAAAGCTGCAATTACGACTGAAAAGGCCAAGGGGTAAAAGTGACTTCACGGTGATTTCGAGAAAAACTCACTCAAAGTTGAGCACGTATCTACATATATTAAGAGGAGGTCGAGTGATTTGATGATATATCTCGACACACGTTACAAATACGTTTATATCCTTTAGCCACCAAATATATGAAGCGATTCCTATACATAACTCAATTTCGACGAAAATATCACTCGTACCCGTCAAATGCAAACAGCATTATATGCAATTCAACATCGATATCCATAATGAAAATAAGATTTTCCGGAATTTCCCGAACCAACAACGCCATCTCTTATCCGAAATCCCAAACTACTCACCGATTCCGACAAACACAAACACACAATCGGACGATCCAATTAATTTTTATAGCCATCGAGCGCAATATAGACGTATTCGCGACGATTGTCCCCACTTTGGGGGCCAAGGGGGCCAGAACCGTTATAACCCTTGCCGCGAGACGCTCGCGATTCTAATGAGTTCCAGTTAACGTCTCTGCGCCGTGAGCAATGGCGCTATTTAAACAATTTGTGTGACTCGAAATAACATTAAAATCTGTCGCCCTCCGCCGACGGAGACTGTTTACGGGAATGGGAGGCTTTTTAAACGGGGGAGGGGATGAGGGGAGTGGGGGAGGGTAGGTGAAGGGGAAGTCTTTTATTTTCGGGAGGGGGAGTGTGTGGGTTTCTTTCGATCGAAAGGTTTTGGGATTAATGATAATTTATATTTTTTTATTAATGGTGTTATGGATTGAATTCAAGTATTGACTTTTTAGTGGTTTCGTAAGCATGGATTTGCGATTAGGGGTGGTTAGTCACTAGAAATTTTTCTTTAGTATTATGTAAATGTAGGTTTTTCCTTTGTCTTCTTCACTTTAACTTGATCTTTTAATACTATGTTGTTAATTGGTTAACGATATCAGCTGACAAATCCTATAAGGATTATAATGCTGATACGTAGCTGGTTATTTGATAGTCGAGTAAAAAGGCTTAAGTTTTTCCACATCAATCATTTTCTCGATTTTTACTAAATTATGACAAGATTTGAATCCATATCCAAGAAATCTGAAGCAAATACTCTTTCAACTTTCTATGCTTAAGATCTACACCAAATTAATTGGATCATCTAGATCCAATATAAAATAAATTAAAAAGAGTACCTATCTTAGTCGATAGGCTAACCAATATCAAATCTACCATTGAACTTACACAAACTTCTCATCACATCCAATCAAAACTAACTTCATCCACACACAGAAAACGTATTCAAAATTCATCCCTCACACACAAAGCCTCCATCAGCTCACTCCTCAGAAATAACCGGGGGCATTTCAGGTATTTCTGGCCGAATAGATGCCATCGGAAGACGGAGGCGACGACGCTAACTCTGTTTGATTTGTAGCCGGAGTTAATTGAAATCCGCTCGCCATTATGTCTTGTCCTCCCTTCCGATGTTTCCTTATCACCTAGCCGGGGTCGGGCCGCTTAATCTGCCATCCCACCGAAACCTCTTCCCACTTCCATCACCACCTCTTATTAAGGCCTCGTTCCACCTCAGAACACCTAACCACCCCTCGGAGCATCGTTTCCCTTAAAACGGCACCCATTCGTCCAAAAGTGACTCCCCTCAAATGCCGCCCCCTTTCGCCCTTCACGAGGTGATACTTATTGCCCCTCGGTTTAATCCCGTTTTTATGCCGACTCACACCTATAAGGTCCGCTTTCGACTCTGGGCTATCGTTCCAGTCAAAGGGTTGCTGGAAAAATTCTTCGACGTCGTCCGAATCGGGATGCGGAAGTGATTGGTTTAAATTAGATGAGTTTTTTTTTAGTATTGGGCTTATTTTATAAGAGTCAAAGATTATTTTGTGTATGATTGTTCAAGGAGATTGGTCTTATTTTTGACTTGATATCGTAATAAGCTATCATATTCGAATATTTCATAGTTGAAACACTATAATCCGCCACTCAACCATCAATCCATTACAATTTCACCACAAACGACACCATTCCCCAAAATTACCTAGACACTCAACCGAATCTGTCACCCATTAAGCGCGACATCTGTACAAATGCGCGATCACGCCCCGTGCTCAATCTTCCCTTAAATCCTTCAAATACCTCACTTTCCTTTTCTTAAATGTATTTTTTTATTAAAACAGACATCAATACAATTATTTAAATAAATTTGTATGCTCCTATTAACACAAATTTTATGGAAATTAGCCAAAAATCGAAGTCAATAGTAAATGAATTACATACCAAATGATCGCTTAAGTAAGTGTGAGTCACTAGAAATATAAACAAATGAATAGATAAAAGTCTTATCTAAATATTTTAGTATTTTTTTGTGTGTGAATTATTAATTTTAGTGAATATAAGTAGCTGATAAAAGACTGGTTTACATAAAAAAATCGGGTTATAAAAATTTCATTGATCAAATTTTATCGATTCAGAAACAATACGAGATTCATTTTTAGGAGACGTTAAATTAACACGATTTTTTATTTAAATTGATAAAATATTCATGTGAATAAATTATTATTGTCATTTTTGATAATTTTTTTAATAAAAACTTATATCAATTAATCAATTAAAAAAAATTACACGTGATACTCTAATTCTATACAAACGTTGCATGAGACATAGACTCACAAAATAAAGATCCTCGACAGATTTCGAACCCAGCATCGCTTTAACACTTATCCCGAAATAGTATGCACAAACTCACGATTAAATCAGCATGTTCTTAATACAAAAATGCAAAAAAAAAAACTAAACTAAAACCCATCAAACGAATCCTAATCTGAGAGTCCTCGATTAAAACACGCGACATTAACTCGGACAGCAACCCTTTCCCTTCCCCGGGGCGGATTTCAATTATTTTTTTTCCAGAGGCGAGAAGTGCTTATTCACAGATTCGGGAGGACTCCATTATTTTTAAGGATTTTACCTTATTTCGGGTCACAGTTTTTCTCGATGAGCGACCCGGTGAAATGTAATCAGAGGAATTAGCGCTGAGTAACGGCGTGCTGATGCCGCTCGGGGCCCTTCTTCCGACTTCCACACCTTGGGCCCACCCGTTGAATTACTTTCGTTCCTTTTTATTACTTCTACACCAACAACCATCATTGCGAGATAAATTATCTCGGGGAAAGTCCGCAGGCTTAACGGCCCGGCAAAAATTCTCAATATTCAAGCTGGGACAATCGAGCATTTTCATATGTAGGTAAGTTTTTTTTTGTTCATAGTTGATAATTACACATTTTTATATTTATATTTCAAGGTGAATGTTTTCTATTTTGAGTTTGATATTTTACATTTCAAGTTAAATTACGAGAATTTTGGGAATAATGCAGGTTGACGGCCCGGAAAAATTTTCAATATTCAAGCTTGGACAATTGAACATTTTCACATGTACATACATATGTGTTTTATTTTTTGTTCATAGTTGATAATTACAAATTTCAAGTTGAATGTTTTCTATTTAGAGTCTAATATTTTCCATTTCAAGTTTAATTATCTTGGAGAAAGTCCCAGCAAAAATTCTCAATACTCAAGCAGGAACAATAGAAAAATTCCGTATATTCGATTTTTTTATCATTAATATGTAATTACATATTTTTCGTTTAATGATTACATAGTTAGATAATTTTCATTTCAAATAAAATATTTCTCATATAAAGAAGGATATTTTTCATTTTGAGTCAAATAATTCCAGCTTCGATTGCAGTTGATTTTTCTGTTCTCTTTCGCGTTCCCGTTCCCAAGACTTTTCCTGATACCTTTTCTTTTACTAATATAGTATTAACAGTATTAACGATTTAACAGTATTTGAACAAATGAAATAATTCCACAATTTTCCCAAGAAAATATCAACTCTACTCAAAAATAAGCTCTCCACACATATTCTACCCTCTAAATAAAATAATAAATTCATTTTTCCATACATCAGAATATTCCCTATAACTAAACAACATAAATTTCACATCACAATGAAAAAACCTAACATTCAACATAAACATACACAAACACGAAACGATTCCATCTAAACCGAGACGATCCTAACGAAAGCCAAATTCGCTGTTCCCATTCAGAGAACATCAAACAATCGCGTTTGTTTCCATATATATCGACTGAAAAGCCAAGGGGTAAAAGTGAAATTTTAGCCGAAATTGAGAATCGCTTCTATGTACGCTCATATATTTGGTGGAAAAATGATATAAATAAACTTGGAACATGTACTGAGATATATCATCAAATCATTCGACCTCTTCCTAATACATGTAGGTACATGGTCAACTTTGAGAACGCTTTTCTAGAAATCACTGCGAGGTTACTTGTACCCCTTGGCCTTTTCAATCGTTATACGTACGTTATTTCGTCGTCGAAATTTATTCGCTTTGACGGAATCGTTCAGTTCGTGCATAGATATACCTATACATTTCGTCGTGACAAAATGTGACGTTTTCGCGATTTACGACCGAGGTTTTTCTCCGCGTATCGCGAACGATTTATACACAGAGGACCCACTGTATTTCCAATCCTAAATGTGTATGTGTTATATTTATTGCGAACACAGTTCGCGAAATATACGCTAGATTGAATGACAGACAAAACAACGGGAAATATATGCGGTCAAAACAATAACGCGAAAACCCTATAAATTTTTGCGACCTCTCCTCTCCTGCGAAGCTGTATCAAACGTCATACTTCATGTCGTATTCGCCCATATATTTTTTTGCTGTATGTGATTCATTGTATGGGGTTTTATTTTTGCAGAGCGACATGGGGTTCGGTGTCGTTTCATCAGAGTTGTTAACGTTTTTGGGCTGAGTTTTCAAAAAAAATTGTGATTTTGTATCAAAATATATTACACATCTACACATTGAGTATAAGTGATAAATTCTATTCGAAATATTATGGAATAGTCTGTATATAACAATTTTTTACTTCATGGTGGATCTATGTTTTTTTATAAGTTTGTGTCTGAAATCATTTATCATTGATGCAAATTTAAATATTTAAATTTTCAAGTAATATTTGAAAAGCAACATATAGATTGTGGCAATTAATGACTTATACTCAGGTAATGGATGGTTTATCAATTACAATAGTTAATCATATTTTATTTCAATTATTTTCAAAAATCTGATGAATATTGTATTAGTTCATTACATATGACGACTTAAAAGGCCAAAGGGTACAAGTGACTTCGAAAAAAGCGTGCTCAAAGTTAAAAATGCACCTACATGTATTAGGAGATCGAGTAATTTGATGATAGATATGTTATTTCAGTACTCGTTTCTAGTTCATTAATATCCCTTTACCACCGAATATATGAGCGTACATAGAAGCGATTCCCGTACATAACTTAATTTCGGTAAAAATATAATTTTTACCCCTTGGCCTTTTCAGTCATCATATAGAAGCAAGAGATTATTTTTTTGAAGATTTTCAAGAATATATTGAATTCTTGAAAATTCTTGAGAAAACTACAAAGGTTCTGCCGAAATTAAAATTGCTGATGTTATAAAAATGTGCATAAGAAAATTTAATCTTGACTAATTTAATAGATGATTAGATAGACAAAAAAAAATCAGTCAAACAGACAGATAGTCCCATCCCTATCATGTGTAACACTGATTTAATACAAAAAAACTTTCAAAGACTCATCTAAACGACAAAAATCAAAATTTTTAAGAATCACCCTCTCCTTTTCTTAAAAATATAGACAAAATTCTTCACCGAACCGAATCGAATAAACATTTCGAACAATCGAACTTTTACAAAAGTCGATGTGGGGTGTACTTTTAGGGGGGTTGGTGACGATGCAGATCGGTGGCCACGAATTGGGGTGGCACCTCGGAGAGGCATTTGCATGTCGTTATCGGCTTAATGTCGATGGTGAAATAATGCAAAATGAGTTACGGCAAGTTATGAATATTTACGGGCACTGAGTTGTTAAAGCCCCGCGGCCGTCGACTTTTGAACGAACCGATAATTTGAATAACTGCCGTCCGTTCGCGGCCGATACCGATTCGAGTTTTATTGGTGAAAAATTAATTTTTTGACGTTTGTATAGGGGAGTTAGTGAATTTTTTGAGTTTTTAGAGTTGATTTATGTTTTTGGGAAATGTGGATTTTGTGTAGTTTGATTTAATTTGAACGAAAGAATGAAGCTTTGGAGTGCAGTGCCTTGTGATGATGGGTTTTATTGTGAATCCAGAAGAATCCTGAAGAGAGTTTCATGCCTTTTTTAACTTATATGGTGGCTTTTTCTAAATATTTGAATTATTAATTGAGAAATTCAAAATAATTGGATAACGATGCCTGTAATAATGAAAAAATGTATCAATCTGCATGCATGCAAACGAATGATATCTGGCGTTAATTTGGCACCATTTGATCTCAGGGAATAAAACTCCACATCATTTTAAACAATCGTCTTAACTATTTCAAAATTCAATTATCTAAATACTTCTCATAGAAAGACAAATATTCACAGCACTATCGAAAGTAGAGCAATGCGTCAACTAACGTCAATGGTAAACGAACGATATCGGGTGTTAATTTGGCACCAATTCATCTAAAGGAACAGAACTCCACAAAATATTAACAACTCTTCTTAATTTTTTATATATATTTCAACAATCCATTAACATAAGTATTTTTTCCATCAAAACACCAAATATTTACAGCAACTTCACAGAAGAACAATGCGTCAATGCAAACGGGAACGACATGAGGTGTTAATTTGGCACCATTTGATTCCAGGAGTATATTCTACATACATTTTATTTTCATAGTTTAATAATCCATTAACATTTTCTCATCGGAAAACTAAATATTCACAGCAACCTCACAAGAAGAACAATGCATCAACCAACGTCAATAGCAAACGAGAACGATATCGGGCGTTAATTTGGCACCGATTGGTTACTAGAGACATACTCTACATACATATTTTTTTCATAATTTCATAATACATTAAAAATTTCTCATCGGAAAACGAAATATTCACAGCAACCTCACAAGAAGAACAATGCGTCAACCAACGTCAATGGCAAACGGGAACGATATCGGGCGTTAATTTGGCACCGTTTGATCTCGGGGGGCGAAGAAACTCCTCACTTTAAGGGGGAGGACGAGCAGATCGAATATTGGCTGGTGGGTGTCCCGGAATGTTAATTAAAAGCGTTTTCTTCGTTGTGTACAGATCTAGCGGGGACTCTCGATCTTTCGCCTCTCGATCTCTCGTCTAATTAGTCCCGGATCGGCGAGATGGGGGATTGCTATAATAATTTAAGGATAAGGGAAGAACTGGGCCGGATCCCAACGCCAGACACCTCTCGATATGTTTCCGCTTTAATTAATTCCGAAGTACGGTTTTTAGAAAATAAGAGGCGATTGATCGTTTTCGGGTGTTTAAAATATATTTTGAACTAGACTTTTTGAGACTTTTTTTATACGGGTAATTACTACCCAATTAATATCATTCACTTTATAGTGAAGAAAATCAGCGGTAAAGGCAAGACTCCGAAGAATAAGTAAGTGCGCACATAGATTTATTTATTTATTTTGAACAGGTAATATCTACCCAATTTTTTATATACACACCGTGTATTTTAATCGGTCACAAGTGACACAGATAACCCTGAATAGTTAGTATCATTCACTTTATATATAGTGAAGACGAGACTCCTAAGAGTAGAGAAGTGCACACATAGGTGTCACTAAATAGTTCGAATTAATCGAACGTATGAAAGGTGTAGGTGATGTGATCATTTGCGTAGCCGTTTCGTAAAGCTTTAAATTAACACGTTTTTCGAATCAAATGAATCCAAACATTCGAAAGAAACGACCGTGTCTCCATATCAATTAAGAAAAACGACATGTGACTCTTGCCAAGATAGGACTCGAACTCTCACATCCCAATTATTCTGAATCGACACGGCATGCACAAATATTTTATATCGATGTCTGACTCGTAAAAGATTTTTGTATACGAATGAGAAGTTTTCTTATAGTGTCGACGGAAAAGAAAGCAATCGTCAAGAAGTTTGGTAGGTGTGATTTTTCGAGAATTTCCCCTGGCTGGGATGAAAAAGTGGGTGGGTGGGTGGGTGCACCACGTGGCAGATTGGTTGCGTGAGTAATCGCGAGGCCACCGCCGGCACGACACTCGACACCGTCTACATTAAATGACACAACTTTGTCTCCCGAGAAGCCTCCGATAACGTGTCTCTCTTCTGTCGACAACCATTGGACTGAGAGCCGAAAATTAATCTTTGAATTTTTTTTTTAGAGAAAACTGCACAATAATTTGAAAGAATCAGTCAACAGAGAATTGTAGGCTTATAATTGATTGATTGATGACAGATATAGCATTGCACTCTCAAAGATTCAAACTTGGCATCACGTGAGTGCTGAACTCGATGCGATATGCACATGTTCTTTACGTCGCTGTGCTATCAACTAGCATGCTGATTGTGAGTTAGAATTTTCTTATATTACAATAAGAATTATTATGTTATTTTTTGAAAATCATATAGCCAATCAATGACGTAGCAATATAATGCATTTGTGCATGCTGCATTGGGATTCAGTAAACTCGTAGTGCTAATCTCGAGACCTGTCAGATTCTGGGAAGAGTTGTAAGTAGTTTTTTTTTTAATTCAGTCATTATTTTTTAGTTTTTGATTCGGAAAATGTGTCAATTTAACTCTTTACGAAACTATTCCTGAAAATGAATCTTTCACCTTATTTCATTCAATTTCAGCGCTATCTTTAGTACGCTGACATACTCTTTAGAGTATTTACCCTAGCAGCTCTGGTTCTTTACTTTGAAGTGAATAATTAATTGATAAATACAAATTAATCAGGTTGTACCTATAAAGTTGTTAAAACGAAACAGTCAAAATTAAAGACCATGCAACGAACTGAATTTGTCTCGCTCTAACATTCATCTAGAATAAACCGATTGCTTGAGTCCAGAACTGATTGAGAGTACTAAAGACCATAGCAACGAACTGAGTTTGTCTCACTCTAACAACATTCATCTGAAACACAGATTGCCTGTGTCCAGAGTATAATTTTTATATCAATGATTTAATTCAAATTTTTACTTCATTTAAACTTTTTCAGTCCAGAATTAATTCGAAAAACCATAAAATGGTTACCGACACCAATCGACACCATCACCTCAGTCACCTCTGACTAGTCGCCGAAACTCAGACATCCGAATTTATATCCTTTGCACGGAAACAGAAGTACTCGAGGGCGGGTCGGATAAATTTTAAATGTTCCCGCGCTGATTCCACGGGCTCCACCATAATTGTAATTAAATACGGCACTGCACACGACTGTAGAGAGATAGAGAGAGAAAGAGATAGAGAGTTCTATCGCTTATTGCCTACAAATTGGATACATTTGTTTGAGTTGATCAGCGGTTGTCAAGCGCGCCCCGACCTCCCCATTTATTGGAGACTGAATAACGTATTGCCTCACTATGTCTTAATTAGGAAAACGTGGAGAGTTCGAGACTCGTGTTAATTGAATGAAATTTTCAGCTTTTTGCTCGACTGTGTGTTTGAGTGTGTTTGTGCAGAATTTCACATTAAGCGTATTGGATGTTTGTAATGTGTTTTGGAGAATGCACGTTGTAAGTGATCGATAGTAATTTAACTTTTAAATAATTGCCAGTGTTAAAACCTAGTTAAGTATTGACAGAATGATAAGTAATTCTGAAGTCAAATATCACAAATTATTATTTTTTTAAATAATTTGAATGCAATCAGTTTTTTATTAGATTCAGATAAGTATTCAATCCTTGTATCAATAAATAACAATATTTTTAAACTATCACACCTTTTTTTCATATTCAATCATGTCGTGTATATGTATCTATATGATGTTTACTCAAGTAAAGCTTGGCTACGGGAAAGGTCACTCCTGTGAAATTCAAAGTAAGGAATCTTACTGATTGTAAAGTATTTAATGAAAATTGTAAAATATAATTATTTAAATCATAAATGTAGTGCAATGTGAAATATACACTTACCATTTGTCGCAATTAGAGCAAAAATTAGCAAAGAATAGAGCAAGAAAAGATAACAATTTTCTACTAGAAAAGAAAAATATTCCCCTTGTACTACAAATCTGCTTCAAATATGTACCTTCCCAGTTACACAAAATCTATATGACGACTAAAAATTCCAAGGTATACAAGTAACATTTTCACCAAAATTAAGTTATGTACAGAAATCGCTTCTATGTACACTCATATATTTAGTGTCAAAAAGACATAAACGAATTTGTAACGTGAACCTCGATACATCATCAAATCACTCGACCTCCTCCTAACACATGTAGAAACATGTTCAACTTTGAGCGCGCTTTTCTCACAAAGTCACTTATACCCCTTGACCTTTCCAATCCTCATATAAACTACAATAAAGTACCTCAACATAATATCAAAAAAAAAAAAAACCAACAACCCCTTAAAATCTCCCCATTATACTTCGATTAAGCGCGCGACAACCGCATCGAAAAACAAAGCGCCTATACACAATACGACAAAACATAACCCAACCCAGTAAAAACATAACCCAACTAAGCAAAATATAACCCAACGGTGCAAAGCGCGAAAGGATCCGCATCGTCGCGAATAAATCGGGGGACACTTGCAGCTAAGTGCCCGGCCAGGTAGCGAATCCGTGCTCTGAATCCATAAACACCGCAAATAATTCCAGCCTCATTTCCCTTCGGATTCCGGGAATCCGGTTAACCGGTTAGCCGGTTAGACGGTTGTCCGTGGGAGCGCTTATTGCTCACTCGTATTATCCGATTAAATCATTTTAGTGTTTCGTTGGATGTCGTCGCTGCGAGGAAATCGTGACTCGGTTGGGAGTGTGTTGAGGTAAAGTGGGTGGTAAATATTGGGATGGATAAAGAGTTGAATGAGTTTGGAATATGTGAGTTTAGTATAGGTGGATCTAAATCAATATTAGGTCTGGTTCAGTGGGTTTAAAAGGATCTTGTTTTGACTCAATGAGTTGGAAGTTATATAGGTTTTATACCAGTTGTTTTGAAATGACGCAAATTCTGGTCTAGTGAATTAGAAATGACGCAAACTCTAGTTTATTGAGCTAAAAGTGATGACAGTTCTGACCAATAGAGTTAGAGAAATAATACAGCTTCTATACCAGCTATTTAGAAATGATTCAATTTCTGGTCTAGTGAATTAGAAATGATACAAAATTTTGTTTATTGAGTTAGAGGTGATGACAGTTCTGACCCACAGAATTAGAAATGACATAATCTTTGATCCTATTGGGTGTAAATGACGTAAGTTCTAAATCAGTGTTTGAAAAAGGTGACTTTTGATTCATTAAATTATAATAAGATTTCTGACCCATTTAGTTGAAAAGGAAAGAGAATCGTTTTCATTTTGTACAATGGAAATTAATTATTACGCATAGGTATATAAAACTATAATATGACGACTGACTTAACTTACTGAACTTAATTTAACTTACTTAACTTACTGAACTTAATTTAACTTACTTAACTTACTGAACTTACTGTACTTAACTGAATATTGATAAAAAAGGTTACTTCTGCCCTTTGTGAAATTAAATCATCATATAGCTAATGAATTTTTAATTGACCATCCATATGCACTTTTGAGATCAAACATCAAAACAAATCGATGTAATGTACAGCATACTATCTACACACTTTCAATCACATCGATTTCGATTACAAATCCTCACATATAAACAAACACGAAAACCCCAAAACTCAATACGAAACTGTAGAATCGTTAAGAACGTATCCTAACACACCTAGAACAAATCAAATTTTATTAAACCCAATCGACGTATTCCACGTATTCCAATTAACGGCGCACCGTCAACGTAAAATTTAAGCACACACCCCGCACAAACATCGAGCATAATTACACGCCGTCCCGAAATTGCGAAATTTTATAATTTCGCAAAATATATTTTAATTGATATTGCACACGTTTTCGAGTAAAAATATGCAAAAACCCTTCCCGACCGCACACCACCGCCACTCAGTTTTTCGCTCTCAAGGTGGGGTGTTGCGAACAATAAACAATAAAGAACGAAAGGGTTATCGCTTCGTATCCCATCCGAAACGAGCTTATACAGGGTGTTCCGCAGATGTCTAATGGCTGAGCGCCACTTGCTCGATATTACCTTTGTAACAACACAACGGGGTGTGCGCGAATATATTTATCCGAGTGCGTTATCCCTTTTCTAATTAGGGCCCCATAACATAATGCTAACTGTGATATGTGTTACCTCCGGCGTGTGTTCAAATGTGCGAAATCATATTCGTATATATTTTAATTACTATTTTGTTTTCGGGTCCTCGCTTGATGCGAGGAATGAGTATGGAAATGGGGAGTTAGGGTTAATGTGGGGGAGGGATTCCGAGGTACTTTCGTATGACGTAAAAAGTAAGAGGTGCGAGTTGAGGGTGGAAATTTAGTTGTCAGTTATAAAATAGAACATATGTTAAATTGAGTTTTCTAACATGAAGACAGCTAAATTTGATAATTTAAAAATAACTCAACTTGATCAACTAAATGAACCACCTAAGGCCAGTTTTTAAATCGTCAGATAAGCAACTTAGGGCCAATCTTTTCTCATCTGGTTTGAGAATAAAACGAATTTAAACTACACGCACTCTCTCCAACTATGAACTGTCAAAATAGCAGCTGAAAGAGACAGACATACTACATTTCGTACAACAATACATACATCCATCTCTTTCCCTCAAATATTGGCACTTGGTAATTAGAGATCCACGTATAATTTAAAATCATTTTATTCTCAAATCAAATGTGAAAAGACCGGACTTTAAACTATTTAACCACACTTACATTTTTTTCTTTATCGAATTCATCAATCACTACTACTGCTAGTTTCTAATTATACATCGAAAAATGAGATTTTTTTTTCTTTTGACTTTAGATAATTTTTATACGTACGTCCGAATTTCACGTGAACGAACCTCAAAAGGGGAGGTACTCCGGAATTATTGAGTGGTGTGAGTCCGCAACGATGTTGTCTCTTTAGGGGTTGTATTATAATGCGAGAGGCCGTTTCGAAGCGGGCCGTATGTGAACGGATTCCAATAAACAGCTTTCTGGGGTTGGCCATTAAAGGTATATAAGAGGATATAAGATTGTGACAAATGGTCGTAATATTTTCCAATTTCGAACCCGCGGACACTATTGTACGAACCGGGCATTAATTAAAAATTATACCGCGTGCGTAATGAGATTAAGCTCTCGCAATTCGGATATGATGAGTACGACTTTTTGCTGCGGATTTAAGCCTTTTTATGTCGTTCGATATGATTATGAAAATTGGATGGATATTTTTTCTTGATAGGAACTGAGGAGTGTACATATAAATAGATTTCAAAGGAAAATGCATAGATTTCTATGGTGACTTGACCATTCCTTCGAAACTTTTGATTTTTATAATAATTAATTCATTATTGTATAATACTAAAATCTTGCGGTAATCGCATTTAACTCCAAATTCAATGAATTTCGTGAAAAAAAATTGTTGGCGTCCATAGGTTTCATAAGCCCATGAATGAAAATTAATATGAAAATAGAATGATTTAAAATCGATTTTCTATGAAAACCCTAAATCTATTGTGAATATCGTAATAATGAAAAAATCATGAGATTACTAATATATGTTTATAATGGAATAATATTTATAATGTTTATAATGGAATTTTTATAATGGAATATTTATAATTTATAATAATGTTTATAATGGAATGTTCCATTGATACACACTCTCTTATGATACATATTAGAATGAATTTTCACTATGTGAACTTCCAAAGCAAACATGAAATTTTCATGTTAAATCTTATTTTTTCATTAAATACCCTCTAAAGCCAATCTTCATTTATCATTTTCATGAATCCTATTAATTTTATAGATAGTTTAAAATGATTATTACTTTCTTTTAAGATCAATATGTGAATCTTTTACATTAATATAACGATTCCAAAATCATCTCAAATTTCATCAAAGCACTTCATCGTATTAATCACAATAAAATCAAACCAAAATCACAAATTCATATACAAACTTCATAAACTTTCACCCATATTGTCAAACGTATCGAAATTGACATATTATCACAATGCAGAATGGAGGTTAATAGTCGGTCGTCAACGTGAAGTGCGCCCATTGTACATAGCGTAACGTACGTGTACAGGGTGTTAGTGTACAAAGTGTCAGGTGGCATGAACGGTGGTGGACTGTCTGCGCCTATGGGGGACCGCAAGCGGGCCGCGAACCATGTGTTGCGCTCCCCTGCCACGCCGAATGATCACCTTGTCACAACCGCGTAGCGAGAACGTGACGAGTTCGTCCACGCTGTTCCACTGTGACGTATTTATATTTTGACAGTTCATTTATTTTTCAATTTTTTTTTTTATCTTTCGATCAGTATGTTGATTTAAAAAGGATGGTAGTTCAGATTTTTAGAATTTTTTTAAAAAATATTTTGTAAAATTGAGAAAATAATATTTTGAGCAAAGTACGTACAGGATCAACTGATAACGATAAAATCTTCATTGTGAACAAAATATTAAGGTTATATTAAATATGAATTAATATTCTTCAAAGTACTCTCATTGACTAGCTATACACTTATTCCAACAATGCTGATATGATTGGAAACATTTCTTTCGGGAGGACCTTTAGCTGTCTTTTCGTAGCTCTTATAATATTGGAATTGGTGTCGAAACGTTTTTCTTTCGGTACGAATTTGATTTTTGGAAAGATCCAGAAGTTACATGGTGCTAAATCTGGTGAATAAGGTGGAATTCGATTGATTTGATGATATATTCAGGCATACGTTTCAAATTCGTTTATATCCTTTTGCCACCAATTATATGAGCGTACATAAAAGCGATTCCTGTACATAATTCAATTTCGGTGAAAATGTTACTTGTACCCTTTATCCTTTTCTATCGTAATATTTTGGAAATACATTTTCTTAGCTCATGCTGAAAATTCGATGAAGATAGATTAGTTTGAAGAAATATTTTCAATATTTTATTTCAGTATCAAAATAGAACTTATGTCGAGTTAGTGAGGGAGTTAAGCAAAGGTAGATGCTTTTAGATAAAATTTGATGAAACTCATGTTAATAATTAATTAATTGAGCTCAAATTTAATACTGGTAAAAGTAATCAACTAGCAATAATCACACCTCAGATTAATCTCATTGGTTACGATATCGTCACTGCGCAAAGTTCAAATTTAATACTGACCATTTATATTCAAAACTAACAAAATAATTCTGAAAATTATATTCAATTAAGATCCAGATCTTATTCTGAAAAAAAAATGGAAAAACTGACTAATGAAATTTAATTTTAAGATGATGGATCTGTCGGAAAATTCTCGATTCGTGTAGCGTGGACGAACGAAGCCGCTTAACCCGTTAACCGCCGGCTTTGTCGTCGTGTCTTGCCGTGTGTTTAGTCGTGTCACTTGTTGTGTATGAATTATGAGCGAACGGAACTTTGACACGTTGCTTAACCGACTAAAGAGAATATGATTGCGATGATTAAAAGCAACAGATCCTGGATGAAGACGCAAACTATGTACTTTAATCGTCGACACACCACACCGTCCAATATATCATTATATCCATTGAATTATATATTATTCACGCTTGATTAACTGTCAATGTGCTAATTTTTTAGAATTGTACAAAAATATTGTATAATTTAATATACAATTTAACTAGCATCGATAGAAAGTGTATTGACTGAAAAGTCGATATTGGTTCGTTGCGTATTATCTATTTTATAAATGCGCTAACGATGCTCGAAATTTTCAGACACAACCGTGCCTCGAACTCGTTAGAATAAATTACGTCTAGATATGTTTTATATAAAATCATTCTAACAGCTTTACAAAACTGCTCTTAAGTCATAATTCAATTTAAGTTCTGCTATTTCGAAATCAAAGAAAAATCAGAATATGATACCTGAAAAATACAAACATACAGACAAAATTATTTAAAATCGGCGGTATAAATTCGAAACACTTGAACTTTGGCCTTTTAAGTATCTATGCTATTTTTATAAAAAGACTTGCGCATTTTAATTAAATTTAATTTTGAATATAGAAATATTAATTTATCTACGAATTCAATTAAAAATTCAATGTACAGTCCATGCATGATTTTATACAAATACAATATAAAACGAATTGTAGCTCTAGCATTTTTTCCAAAAAACATATGCACAGATTAGCACAGCTTTATATAAAATCACATTTAATATATTGTAATATGAACCTTTTTTCAAAACTGCTCTAAATTTTAACGAATCTGCGGTCTTTCGAAATTAAATTAGCCCTTTTTCCGAAAATGGCGCGACCTTTTTACACAGCGGCACACGGCTCCTTTCATATTCTCAAACGATGTTTGCTAATTGGAAATTATTGGGGAGACTGGGGCACGTTCGTACGCCCGTGTGCCATATGCATTATATATGTGTATGTGTGTATTTTACATGTCGTGTAATACCGTAATACCGAGGCCGGTTAATTAGAGCAGAGTCAGCGGGAACCATCTGATTGGAATTGAACCACTCCACGAAAAAATCTGCTCCGATCACTTCACTTTTGCGGCAAAGCTTTTGGAAATTTTCAGGAATCTGCGTCGATTTTTTACAATATTTTGATTTTTTTTCCAAATTATGAATATTTTTGATTCAAAAATGTTATTTAATTAAGTTTGAAAACATTTTTTTGACATCTGAAAAACATGAAAAACCTAGATGACATGAAAAGTAAATTTCAAGATTTTTGAAGATCTATTTTTTTTCGATTTTTTTTTCTATAAATTATCATTGTTTAAAACCATTTTCTATCAAATTATAATTCAATATTTTTTTTTAATATTTTATCTTAGTTAAAGGATGTTAACCAAATTCACTGATTATAACTTGATTAGGGCAGTTTTTTTTTCCATTTTCTTCTGCTTATGTTACATTATATTATATTATGTCGGGTTACGTTTTTTATGTAGATAAAAGGCAAAATACATCATTCTGAGACCAAATAAAAGAAAGAAAGAGAAGTAATCCATTAATTTTTTGTGAGCCAAGAGCCACACATTAACCTGTCGCATTCACATGCAAATAATTTAAAGGATATTTATCTCTTTCTTTCCACGTCTCAGAACAATGAGTTTTGTCATTAAATTATCTAATGTTAGGTAATTTTTTTTAATACGATACAATTTGAGTATTTATTAATAAAATACATTACGAAAGAAACCTACCATCCCGCCTTTTAACTGCACCCCAACTCTGTCAGCTTGTTAGGCCGACCTAGTTGGGTACCAGCAAAACTAGACGAAACTACGAGCGCCACATTTACGTTTACAACAAACTCTACATTAAATCATTATAAAAGCTATCGCAAAGGACTCAGTAAAATACAATATAATTCAAACATTCATTCATCCGAAAATATCCTTAAACTGCTTCTACCATAGTATGGACGCGACGCACGTAACGGTGTTGGGAGCGAACTCAAATTTCGATGATGAATTTCTACCATTTAGAAAAATTGCTGAATTCTGTAACTTTACATAATAAGTTGAAGTCAGTAACGAAATAATATAAAATACATTTGATGAATGTAACTAAAAAAATATAACCGCCACAGCTTGTCAACATCTACCCGCCCTAGTTGGAAAACCCTTCATTACACGATTTTTCGATCGATACCTATTAGATATCAACTTTTCCAATTTTCCAAGGAAAAAATATTAATTTTTGGAAAAAAAGAAAATCCCAACCGACGCAGTGTCCCATCTCCATCCTCTTCTAATTGCTTCGATACAGAGGTGGATCCAGTATGTAGCATTGTCCGTTGCTCCTTTATTGCGCGATAACTAATTGAATTATGGCGCATTACGGATATGCCCTCCCTCTTCGCCGTTATTATTTTTTTCCTTACGAGCGGCCATTTTGAATACTCCGACGCGTCTGTGCGCAATATGCATGTACATTTTTGTACGTTTAGCGAACGTCCATTGGCGATACTGAAATACAGATGTTGCGGACCCCTGTCGCGACGTGTATGTTAACCCTCGATTACGTATAAGTGTTCGGCCGTTTAGGGTTCGGATCGGTAATCGCTATTCTTTTCGGAATGAGTGGGTTTTGTCTTTTGATATTTTTTTTTTTTTTGATTTGTAATTAATTTTGAGATTTCGATAATTTGGTATTCGATAATTATGATGAAATTGTGCAAGATTAAAATAATTACCATGTTTCCCTGAAAATTAGAATCGGTCTTATATGCATTTCACACTCTAAAACTACACTAGGTCTCATTTTCGAGGTAGTCTATGTGGAAAAATCAAGAGTGTTCTTGTAAAAAGTTTATGGAAATAATAAATACACGTTCAAGTAATTACATTTTTTATTTAATTAAATAGTTTTATTCACTAAGTCTTATTTTCAGGGTAGGTTTTATATTAAAACCATCCTTTGAAATCCTTATAGGTCTCATTTTCGGAATAGATCATGTTTTCATTGAAACGCGATACCAATAGTTTTACGATTTAAAATGAAAAACTACGGAGTATGCTTAAAAAAACTTTCGTAATTACTAGTGTTGCAAAAAATATTTGTGTTGTTTTAAATAATCACCGATAACAGATTTAATAAAAAAATATATATTTTGTTAATTTTAATATGATTTTTTTATTCGATACTTTTAAAATGCCTGTAGAGTTCCCTGTAAAAGTAAATGCGGCGGCCGTAGTTTCATCTAGTTTTTCTGATACCTAACTAGGCCAGCCTAACAAGCTGACAGAGTTGGAGTGCAGTTAAAAGGCGGAATGGTGGACTTTCCTCATAATGTATATCAATCTAGCAATACTTTTTTTGCTTATTGAAAAATTTTCTTTTTTTTTATTACACCCAACTCTCGTTTTACACAGATTTTTTACATGGTTTCAAAATAACACGGTTTGAAAAAATGAAAAAATATTTTTTTTACACGATTTATTTGGTCTAACACGATTTGTTTGAACTACATATATGATGAATATCGCGAAATAAAAAATGACATTTTTTTACACGGTTTTTGCTGGTCCCTATCCACCCTGTAAAACGAGAGTTGGGTGTATATAAATTTCAATGATAATAATACATAATTCTAATCAAGTTATTGATCTAATAATGAATGATTCCTTTATAATAATTTTTACAATAAAAAAAATTCCAAAATCGAAAAATGAATAATAAAAAAATGTTATTTGCTTAAAAATCCTATCGCACACTAAGAGCCGGGCATTATCCTCTTTGCGCAATAACCGAATCGCAATAATTTCCCTCAGTGCCGTCGTTGCTTTGATTTACTCGCGATAATACACAGATACGCGAAACAAAACGTGAGCAACCCGTTACACCTCCATAATCGTCCGAGCCCGCCCCACACTCCCCTTTTCGGCTTCCATCCAGTCCTCTTTTGCAGCATCCTCACTTTCATTAAAATATATTTTCAAATTTTAATGTTAACTGCCGGGGGTATCCTAACGTCGTTAGCCCAGTCTCCCCCCACGGTACGTATCGGGGAAATGTTTTTAGACTTAATTAGAAACCGTATATGAAATAATATGGAGGCTACCTTTTGTTCGGCGTCATGTTATTGTAATTCATGTCGCAATAAATAACGGATTAGGACCCGGCAATGAAATTTTCCTTTCGGACGCCGCGTCCATAATAAGCAATTTCACGTGTAATTGAAATATTAAATCGTTAATGGGCCGAGTCTTTGTTGCGTTGTGTCGTCGAATGGATTTCGTTGGATTTTGCGCTTTTATCGCCGATCCGTACAGTTGTTAAATTTTATTTTGCATAAGGTTTGTCCTTTGCTTTATTGCGGATCGGTTGATTCGTTTTTGGATAAGATTGTTGTTGAGGGTTGTCACGTTTTTGGTTTGAAGGATCGATTGAGTTATCTAGATAATTTTTGGGAAAATTGTTGGCAATTTTATGCAGCCTCCGTAAGAGTTATCATACGTTAACATCTATCAATTAATTAGTATGTTGAGATTGTTGTTATTGTTGAAAAAAAAATCATTATTATTAGATATATTATGGCTAAATTTAAGTTTAGATAGAGGTTGGCTTCAATTAAGATATTGGAGTGTATTTTATAGAAAAATACAGATATTTTATGTTAAGAAGAGGAGATTGGAGTTTAATGGGAAAAATCAAGTTTTCCTTATAATCAGGACTGATTTTACAATTTTTTTCACATTTAAAACATTATCAGACTTATTTTAGAGAAATATTTATATATTCAAATAAAATACAATAATTTAAAATATTTGATTCCATTGTTTCTCACACTGTTGGGTTTTAAAAATATTCTTTTAATAGACTCATCAGATCATTGTTTATTATGATTTTACAAAAATAAAATTTAAATTGAAAAAGGTACAAATTAAAATAAGGACTGAAAAGGCCTACGGGTATAAGTGAAATTTATGCCAAAATTAAATTATGTACAGGAATCGCTTCTACATACGCTCATATATTTGGTGGCAAAAAGATATAAATGATCTTGGAACATGTACCAAGTTATATCATCAAATCACTCGACTTCCTCGCGAAGTCACTTATACTCCTTAGTATTTTCAGTCGTTATATGCATTTTTCAGAAAATTAACAAATCTAGTGTACAGATCATTCAAAATGATTTTCTTTCTTTTCCGTCTGTCTAATAGCCTATTTTTGGGATGTTATTAAAATTTTATTGAAATTAGGCTTATTCTCCCTTCAATATTCATCGAACATAAATACAATTCATTATATTTATAGAAAATCGAGCTAAACACCCGTTCACACACAAAGGCCCTCCGACGAACGAACATTCGAACGCGTTAAATCAAACGGCACAAAACGAAAACTTTATTATTGACGATACGTAGCGGATGTGCACAATTGTCATTTTCCACATACTACATACATACATATAGACAAACAGACATACAGACATACAGACCATTGTACGAAAACAGTACACGGGAGGGTCCTCGGGGCTTGATTTATTCCCGATATTATTGCGAGCGAATTTCGCGTCGACGAATTTAAATTATGCTTATGCTAAGGAGATAACGAGCGCCCGCGAAACTCGATTTAAGCGCCCCTGCCTTTGCTGCGAAGCGATGAATTTTACGATTTTAATTAAAAATATATATCATTTGAACGAAAATTATCTCGGAAACAATAGCTGCATGAGTCATAATTAGCTGAGTGTGCGTTGCGAGTTTAAGCATGTTGTGTGCTCGTATAATGGGAGTTTGCTTTTGATTTTAGATTGTTTAATTGATTGGATTCGATTAAATTGTTTTCGGAAATTGTTTATAGATTGATTTTGATATGTGTTAGTTGATTATTTTTCAATTAATTGATTTTTTGTAACGAAACTTATAGAATTGGCTCAAATATGAATTAGTGGATGACTGTATTTGATTAGAATTGAATCTTACATGAAAAAAAATGTTTAATAATTCAATTTCTGTAATTTTAATTTGTCACTTATCCCGCTTAGCTTCTAACATCCTTATGCATAGTTGATTAAAGTGTTTTTTTTTTATTACAACATATTATACAACACTGCACTTGATGCACATCAATACTTGCTAAGTACGAGTAGTAGAAAAATTATAGCAAATCTTATAATCAAATACGAAAACCCTAGAAACCAAGGGGTGCAAGTACACATGCTCAAATTTAAAAAAAAGGCATATAATATCAATGCAATTCCCAAAACCGTTTATAATTTTTTTGAAGTCAAATCAATGGACACATTCAGAGACATTATCTGCATTAAATTCCAATGAGTAGAGTTCGTCACTTCAACACCTTGACTGAAGGTTCCTCAATTTAAATTGTACGTATTTGACGATCGAAAAGACCAAAAGGTACAAGTGATATTTTTGTCAAAATTGAATTATGCACAGGAATCTCTTCTAACCACGCTCATTTATTTGGTGGCAAAAGGATATAAACGAATTCAGAACGTGTGCCTCAATATATCATCAAATCACTTGACCTCTTCTTAATACATGTCAACTTTGAACGCGCTTTTCTCGAAATCACCGCAAAGTCACGCGTGTCCCTTGGCCTTTTCATATGTCATATAAAATATGAAAACCCTAGAAATCAAGGAGTACAAATATACACATACCGATACCGTTTATGACATTTTCGAAATTAAAAAAAAAAAGACAAATTCAGAGACAATTTCTGTAATCAATTCCAATGAGTAGAGTTCGTCGTTTTAACACCTTAACTTAAGGTTCCTCAAATTAAATTCTACCTATAATTTTATTTCATTCTAATGAATTCACACATTGAAAAATATACAAATCAAACCAATCCCCAATAAATATCCCAAAATTCCCAACCACACACCACTACAGACCATAACCCATAACAACGCTTAACACCATACATTTTATCAATCTTCCCGACTTCGGACGGACATCGATCATGTCCCAGAAGCGAAAAACAATCGGGATGCCATCATTTATCTCGGAAACCAAAAACACCAAACTACATGCCGAAACAAAGACCCCTTGAAATATTACCCACCCATAGATCGACGGGGGTGAATAATTCCCTAGAAGAGCGTCAACCGATCGCATGAAAGCTCTTTCCGGATGATTAACATGTAATAATCTGTAACGTTTCATAAATTAGCGTTTCGCGTGATTAAATTGAAACGATTCCGGGAATTTTGTGCGAAAAGCGTATTTAGTATCAAATAGTTTTGCAGTTCGGTTGCACGTGAAATGCGCTCCGTGCACCGATTCTAGGAATATTATCCAATTAACCACATCAGCTTTTGATATGTGTGTTTATCAAAATTCGCGTTTGGTGTAATGAGTTTCGAGATTAATTGTAAAATTAATGAATTTATTATGAAGTGGCTAATCCACCTAGACAGTTTTGAACAATTTCATATTCTGCATTAAATTCATTTGATTTTTGATTTTTTTCTATCAAATGAAAACTTTGATACTTTATTATTATATTACGATTAAAAATACTACTTTTAAATTTTGAAAAATTTGATAGAAACGTTTTGCAACTACAGACGCAAAATAAAGAAAAATAACGTGAATGCAACCATTTATAATTTTCTAGTTACCACAAGTCAAACCATTATACATTTATTAAGTGACTATGAAAAATATATTTTATTCAACATTTATATTAATTTCTTAGTAATATATCAAAATTCTTCATATAAAACATTACCTAAACCTAACTTTACCTAACAAATGTGCTGAAACTTCGTCCTGTGATACCTGAAAATTATTGAGTTTTTCATACTTCATCATTATTTTATATTTACACTTACAATACATTATTACTGATTTTCATCAAAACCTTTAACCTGAAATTTGAACTAATGTCTAGTAACAGTTCTCATTTCCATGAAAATTCTCGACATATCGAATCCATTGCTAATTTTAGTTCTACCTGAGGACTTTTCACATTCAACTTTTTTTGTAGAATGATTCCAGTATAGATGGCCATATGGGATACGACATTAAGCAATCATTTTTTTTCAAAAATCATCAACAATAATCATTTTTTGTAATCATTTCATGTCTTATGATCACTAAAAATCAAACTTGAGTGAAAAAAATAAGCCAATTTTTCAAAAAAAAAAAAAAGACCACTGACCATCACCTCCCATATGGCCATCTATACCGGAATCGCCCCATACATCATTCAACCTCAAACTTCAATAAGGCTTTCTCTCACATCAAGACCACCGATACACTAGAAGAGCACAGCCATGCCAGGGACGTATCTGGATGGAGTTGGGCACATGAAGAAGACGCGGCCCCCGGTCGGCCGGCGCCTGATAGATAATACCGAAACTTGCTTACACAAAACGCCATAAATTCTCATCCACCAGTCGTTTCGTATTAGTTTTTCGACATAAATCATAAATACGGAGGGCGTTGTGTGTTGGCTCGTGTTGATTACGTCGGGCGAAAGGACGAGAGAGCCATCAAACAAGTTGGCAACATAAAAACGTCATGCTTTCGGGATGCGAGTGGGCTGGCAACTACTTGGTGCTCGAGCCTATTTTAGGGACGTTGGTGATGTTTTGTTGTTTTTAGATGATTTTTTTTCATCAATCGTATTAGCAGTAGATCGTTTACGGTCATCCCCCATTTAATGAAATTACTTCACCCAGTTTTTTTCAATATAGTATTAAAAAAAACTATGTGAAGTAATCGCGTTAAACGGGGGATGAATATTTCAGATCCTAATGGTAATTTAAGTATCAGGTGATACTCGTATATCAATAGTTAGTTGCTTATTTTATATTTATAGAATTCGTATATTTTTTATAATACAAAGCTAGATTTTCAGAAGTTAGTAAGTTGAAAAAAAGCTTGATTTTTATCAAAAAAAAAAATCGACTCATGTTTATTGCTGAATTAACGATTAATAAAAGGCTCTCAAAGTGTTAATTTAATGCCTTTTAAAATAGTTTTTCCAATAGAATGAAAAACTTCTTATATTATCCAATTATGTGACACTTTTCCGACATCCCAATTATAATATAAGTGCGATATCTGTATGCAAGATTCCTTTCTTTTGATTTTTATATCAGAGACATCATTTATGACTGTATCTTCTTTTTAATGATCACTTAATGTGTAACTTTTCTTGATTCTTAAAAAATAACATACAGCTAGCACTCTCAAAAGACATCTAATAACATGATTTTCTCAAGAATTTTCATGAAAATATATAGCATTTTCGAGAATTCTTCATGAATCAAAATCATAAACTATAACCTCACATCATATTCCAACGAAAATCTGTTGAGCATACTAATGTGTGATATTCTTTACAAGTCCACCTAATAAGTATATGAAACGCATATATCAAAAATCAGGCAGTGACAAAAATGAAAAAAGTTAGGCGACGTCTGACTGTTCATTTCCCGCCCTCCGCCGCCAGATATGGCAACACTAAAATTCCACGCCATAAACCAATCAAATCGATTCGTGATAAATTGCCGACCATAAATAAAGTAAATGGCTGCCGTGGAATTGGCATGATGAGTTATGCATCCATCCACGCAACTGTGCCGCAAAAATCCTAACCCAACCCAACCCAACCCGACTCTCCCCATCAGTCCGAAGTACGACCGCAGCATCACGTCTTCGGCACCCCACCTGAAGCCGGTGGTGATCGTCTCCCGAGGAGTCGTCGTCAGATGTCAAAAGTTGGAAAATTCCCCTCAACTGTCAAAATCCGTGGGCCATAAATCCGTCCATGGCGTAATTCCGAGCGAATCAATAACAGACGTGTCACGATAATTTATTTTATCAATCGGAGAAGTTTTGTGCTTTTTGAAGGTTTTGTGTGTGTATGTATTAGGATGTATATACATATGTATATGGTGTATGTGTGTATAGGTTGTATGTATACGTGAATAGGTTGTGTATATGTGTATAGATTTTATGAATGTATGTGAGAAGCCTTGAAAGTTTGGTCGGTCTAGTTTTGTGAGGATTTGTGTATAAAATTAGTAGTGTTGTGTAAGTGGTGTTTTTTGGATATGTGATAGATTTGTTATGTTAGGAAAAAAAACTTTTTTTTTTCAAAAACACTTTAACAGAAGTATACTTGTAGAGTCGAATGTTTCAATTGAAAGCTGTTTTTTATTTTGGAAAAATACATTAATCCTTCGAAGCCTTATTCTTCTGATACTAGAAATTATTTTGTATAGATTTCTCAATATCTTGAGAACAATGAAAATGTACTTCTATCAGTTCATAATTTGAATTTTCTAACAATATAATATCTCTCAAGATAAACATTTTTCTATATCCACAAAATTAATCGCTTGAATTAATAACTGTTTAAAATTTAAATAACATTCATCACCGATAACGTACAGTTTATTCACTGTCAATTTAAAACTAAATATCACTTAATTTGAATCAATTAATATCATTCTAGACACATCCCGTACAATGTATAAAATTTCGACCCATCTGAAAATCCATGAATCAAAAACGACAAACATAACTCATATCTACTCACTTACCTCAAATTGACTCGTCAGTCAAAAATCTACTCACCTGTCTGAAATAGACTAACCAAACCATACAAAATTTGACAGAAGCCCCTAAAAAAAGAGTCCATCTCCGTAATTTTAATGAAGATTAAGCACAACAGCCCTCAGATGTGGCCTCCAGAGCAGTTTGATTGTGATTTTTATGGGGTGGAGGGAATTAGGAAAACGCACGCATACATATCTGGAGGGATTCCGCACATATAAATAATGGACCATAAAAAAGAAAATTATAACCGACCGACCACCTTTTTCGGTCGCCTCACATTATACATTTGCCTAAAATTTATTAAAAAATAAATATATACTACCCTACAGGGTGTGGCAGTCGATCAGTGCTATTTCAATGATAATCTAAAATTAAAAATACATTAAAAATAAATTGAATATTTATTATTGATAATAAAAGTGTATGAGTGATTTTATTGTAATTACACAAATAATTTAAAAATGTTGGATGACATATCACAATTCAATGTGTGTTAAGTAAAAAAAAAAATTAATACAAATGCAGTTGTTTTTGTTTTCAATTCTTTTGAGAAATTTAAAACTTATATGTGTGTAAAAAAACTAGTTTATATATGAACGAACCATCCGGTATATAAAAAAACCGAATTTTCTTAATTAATATAGTTTACAAACTAGTTTGAGAATGAAGAAATAATTTGTTTTTGCATCAACAAATTGTCTGTATAAATAGAATAGTTTGTTTTCGAATAGACCAGTTCATTTATGAACCGACGAGTTAATGTATGAACTGACTATTTCATATGTGAACTAATTAGTCGATGTGTAAACAGACTAGTACATGTATGGACCGACTAGTTCATATATTAACCAATTAGTATATGTATGACCTGACTAGTACATATATGAACTAACTAGTCGATGTGTAAACAGAATAGTGCATGTATGACCTGACTTGTTCGTGTATGAACTAACTAGTACATTTATGAACCAACTAGTACATGTGTGAACCAACTAGTTCGTGTATTAACCAACTAGTTCATGTATTAACCGGCCCGTACATGTATGAACCAATTAGTTCGTGTATTAACCTACTAGTTCGTGTATTAACCGACTAGTACATGTATGGACCGACTTATTCGTGTATTAGATAACTGGTTCGTGTATTAACGAATATCGTGTATAAATAAAAAATTTCGTGAGTAGAGGAGGGGAAAAAACGAGTCAGTGCACGAGTAAATCAACACACTTATGTATATAGGCAAAATTGAATAATTAATTAAGAAAAAAATTAATTCAACACATTAAACACCATTCGAAATTACATAGAAATTAGCGCAGATCGCCAGCCCCACCCTGTATCTACATAAAAAGTCGCGAGTGACGCGTACCCGACTTGGCGCAAAAATCTAATAATCTTTTTTTTTCCCACGTATAATATTTTCGGTCGGATTTTACGGCCCCGGGCGTAATTTATTTCTTTGTTTTATGCGTTCGAGTCGCGAATGGGTTTGTTTGCGATACGATGGGGCCAACGACACCCCGCAACCGGCGATCGTAAATTACGCGTAAAACAGCGCACAAAATACGGTTGTTTCAAGACAAACGCCGCATGATGGACGGTGAGCGAGTTTAAAACCGGTCCCGTCCGGTTTTTCCCCGGAAAAGTCCGGAAAAGCGCCGCGGGACTCCGTAAGCGGAGTTGAATAATATTTATCGACTCGGACTTATCCCGCTTTTAAAAAATCATATATTGATACAAATTTGAGCGTATTTATTTTTTTTTCGCGCTCGGGGTTGATTTATTGTGTTTGTTAAAGTGTCGGTTCGACGGTTTGATTGTGTATCGTTTTTCGTTTGTTTTTTGTAGATGTGAGTTTTTTTAATATTCTGTGTAATCGATGAAGAACGATTTAGGTTTATTTAATTTTAAATTCTCTTACCATATGTACGTGTATTCACATGAGTGCTATACAAATAACAAAAACGTATTAGTGAATTTCGAGCATTAGTATTGAAAAAAATAATATGATAGTAATCAATTTATGACTGCATGAAATAGTACTTTTTCGAATACGATAAATGATATTAAATTAATTTTGTACTCGAATGACGTTAGATATTATTTTAGGACAAGCTTATGTATTTCGAATGAAATATACCAAAGAAAACTTCATTACATACATCAGTTCACATTCTGTTGTTAATTGAAAATATCATGTCATATAAGGCATTACTTCTGTAGAAATAAGAATAATTCATCTTTTTTACAAAATTTATATCAGATTAATAAATTAGGATAAAATTTATGAAATAATTACCCAAATACATAATTTAATCTTAATTATAGAGAAATTAATTTTTAGGTTAGTGTTATGTTCACTATATTTATGACTTTTCATAACTACATTGCCAAGAGTACTTTCATTACTATGTCTCATATTCTAGCAGAATCTATATTCAGAACAGAAAAACACTCCCAAGCATAAAATCGTACTAGGTCTTATATTCGATTATACATACATGCACCACATATCGACCTCATACACGAATTACTAAATTTCAAGTTCGCACCTCCCACACTGAACGCTGAAATCATCACCCACACTCAGACAACAAAAAGAGCTAATTTAAAACCCGAAAGTTAGTCAGTCTCACACACAACTCATAAACATAAAAAATGTAATGAGATATTAACAGAGCGCTTAAAGCGGCATAGATAGTAGAAGCAGCACTACGGCGTAGACAGGTCTTATATTCTGATAGACACACTCTTCATGATATATCGATAAACATTATAGGACTTAATTTTAAATATATCATATTCAAATGAACACCACACATTCCAGTGCTAACTCGAATTCAACTTCGCAACACTCACACAAAACATTCAAATCGTCACCCGCACTAAACGAAAAGAGCTAATTTAAAACCCGAAAGTTAAGTCAGTTTTACACACAGACAGGCTATAAACATAGAAAATGTAGCGAGATATTAACAGAGCGCTTAAAGCGGCGTAGTAGCAGCAGCGTAGACAGGGTCGCAGCGGGGCCCGCAGTTTATGCATTAAAGTTGTTACGCCTATTAAGTAAATAGTAAAATATTGTTTATTGTCTGAAACGTCGTGCGGTCTGCAAAGCTGGATGAGGAGGGAAGCGCAAACAGACGAGCCTCGTCGTCGGCCGGGGGCTGGAATTAACACCATATATTACTTGTAATTCCCCTTCGGTTCAAGTTATTACGACCCCGTCTCACTGCTGCTGCTGCTACTACTGCTGACGCTGCTAGGTTTGGCTTGGTTTGGTGTGTGGGTGTTTAGTCATAGACGTGGGTTTTTGACGAGTGATTGTAGTTAGCGTCGATTGTTTTGTATTGTCGATTTCAGGTGGAAAGATGTCACGTCTTAAAAGCGAGTTTTTTAACTATATAATCGAGGCAAATACATGTCGTAGGATGCTGTTCTATGTGTATTTATCTCAATCCAAATTCTATGGCTTGTGAATTAAAAGCGAAAACACACCGGCTGAGAAGTAATTAACAAAAGAGATGTGCAACTATTCGATTCTTTGCGTGCGAATGTGATGTCGTTCGTACACAAAAAAATTAATGAGTTACTTCACTTTTTTTCTCATATTACTTCTCAGCCAGTTTGTTTCCGATTTAAGTCTGAAAATTGGCATCTTGTGTGTGTTTCCACCTTTTCTTAAAATTGAGTATTTTTGTAGTTTTTCTCCTAATGGATTTTTACTACATATCTGATATTCCTCTTTTCGTATGATTCTAGATTTTTTTAGAAGCTGAAAAAAAATCACTATTATGCATGAAGGTCTTTCATGTATTTATACTGGAGCAATTTTTCTGCTGCCTTTTGGTTTCGATGAATAAAATAAGGTTCCTCAAATTTTAGACACACTTCATATAGTTTCTGATTGATATTTCACCCAGTTTCCTAATTTTTCTTGTAAAACTTTTTACTCTTAAGCTATAAATAATACTCTTAATAATAATACTCTAAGCTATAAATAATAAAAAATCTAAATTAATCATATATTTTCAATAAATACCAAAACAAATATAAACCTAACGATAACTTCTAATGCAATTTTCTCACATATCCACCCATTTACATATCCACCTTTCTCATACACACACATTAACAAATTCCATTACATCTCAAGCACGACATAAGCTCGTCCTCGCAAGACGACTCTATTCATCCACAATCTGCGACAATATAACATTTAATTTAACAATTAACACGAATCGACAACGCTCTGCGCAAACAACCGGCCCCCTTATTAAATTTTACGCCGAGACGCTCTCGCGAAACGCAACGACCGAAACGACAACCGTTAACAATATATATAATAATAACGCCGAAAATAATGACGACAATAATAACAATAATAAACGCTAGACGGCGGCCAATAATAATAAGCATTTATCTGCTTAAACGGCGCGCCGTTAAAGTGTGATCCCGATGTAACGCCTTTCAATTCCTCATAACTCGGCTGGAAGACTTAAGTCGATCCGAGGGTGGGTGGATTTAAGGGTGGGTGAATTTAGAGGACTTGTGGGGTTAGATTTGGGGGGAGTTGGGTTGGATTTTGTGGGGGTTGGGTGGATTTTGTGGGGGGTCGGGTTGGATTTCGAGTGTGGGTGTTCGGTGAGCAAGAAGCGGCACATTTTCATTATTTACGACATCGGAGGTCTTCTCTATTGCCAAACCGAGTTAAAGTTAGTGCTAATAATTGTTCTCGGCTTGGCGGTCGCCCTCTAGCTCCTGTGACGCCCTTCTGTGTACCTAAGGGCCGTATCACATCTAGAGGTTCGGAGTGAGGTTATATTGCTGTGACATATGACTTAAGTTTTTATAATTTTAATTTTAAAAGATTTATGGATGTGTTGGTCTATTGGTTATAAATTTGCCTAGTTGGGTCAAATTGCTTATATTTGGGAAGCTTTACTTATCGATTTTAGTTCAGGTGGACACTGGAAAGGTGTCCACTTGGACCAGACTGGACAGAAAACTAAGTTAATCTAGAAATACAGTTGATTTAAAAGCAAAATCGATTCAGAATATAATTTCAGTTGATCTAGAGACACGATTGATCCAAGCTTAATTGATTCAAAAACTCAGTTGATTCAGAGACTTGATTGATTCAGGCTCAGTTGATTCAAAAACTCATTTGATTCAAAGGCTCATTTGAATCAGAAACTCAGTTGATTCAGAGGCCTCAGTTGACTCAAAGATCTTAATTGACTTAAATATTCGGTTGATTCCTAAGCTTGATGTACTTAAAGATTCAGTTGATTCAAAGACTCTATTGGCTGAAAGAACCAATTGACTTAAAATATCATCAGATTCCTAGACTCAACTCATTGATTTCATCTCACAATCAGTTGAACACTTGAGGTCCAATAAAATAACAGACATAAAAATAATCAGTGACACTAATCCAACAAAATAGTATTTGAATAAATAAAGACTAAAGAGTTTAAAAATATTAAATTATAGGGCATCAAATGAAGAAAAAAATTTGGTTTCCTTTACATTCTATTGAGATTTATATGAAACCATAATAGCTTTTAACAGTTTAGAAACTGTAGATTTAGATGGATGAAAATTTAGTTTAATTAATTAGAATCATCATACATTGCTATTACACACTTCATATGACATTTTGTAAACTCAATAAGAAAAAAATACAAAATTAATAACTTCTAAAAATTTCATTTTCTTCAGTCTTTAGGTGAGTTTAGTCTTCTTTAAGTGACCATCCCATACAAGAAAACATCAAAAAGACCAACTCGACTATCCGAATGTGACCCGACCCTTGTTCCTCCTCATCCGAATCACATCCGAAAGTGTATGTGTGTCTTCGGCCATATCTTTCATTGCGTTATCTCGCGGCAAGTTGGTCTAGGTGTCCGGGACACGGGGCGTCCCGGGATCCGGGATCGGAGGTGTCCCGGGACGATGGGCGGGCTCGATTCGCTATCGCGATCGACTCGGATTGTGCTAGTACTACACACTATGTACCGTTTCGTCGAGAAAGGCGTTTCGATAACGTATTATTAAAGCGGCGATATCGGAGATTTACAAATGGAAGCCATATGGCAATATTCGCACGTGCCCATCCGGAAGACATGTTTGAGATGTTAATTCTAGTAAATTATAGGATTTGATTAGTGATGCAAATTATTTTGTTTAGTGAAATTCTGATAATTCAATTTTCGTATATTTTCAATCAAATTTGAAGAAAATTAAAGCGATCATAGCTACGTGGGTAGAAATTTTCATCAATTTATCGTTTTGTCCAGAATGTATTCGAATTGTCAAATATCTTCTGAACTGTTATACCAAATGTTTTCTAAAATACTGAATTATATATTTTTTAACTGCTATACTATCAAATGTTTTACAAATTTTAATTATCAAACTATCAATCTTCGACCGAACTATCATACATTTACTAAATTATCAATTGGTTTTTGAACTATCAATAGATTTCCAAATTTCCAAAAGTCTTCCGAAAAACATGTAGATACTAAAATCATTTCAAATTATTATACTCTCATTAATGAATTAATCGTTTTCCAAACTATTGAACAACAAAATTTCTTCAAAAATCTCAAACATCTACAGAGTTGTTTAATCGCACATTTTCTGAATTATCGAACTTTCTTTAAACTGATGAAATTCAGTACGATTTCTGAATCATTGAACTAACGAATGTCTTTTAAATAACCGAGCATATTTCGAATCATCAAAGGTCAACTATAGTATCTAAGGTTTACTGAGGTACAAAAAATTTTCCGGACTTAGAAAAGTCTTCCGAACGATCAAACGTCTTCCAAGTTATCAAACGCATCTCTAACTATCAAACATCCTAACAAAATAACTACCACATATTTTCCGAACTATCGAAAATCTTCTTGTCACAATTCAGACTAAAAATCTAACGACTTTAAAGGGTAATACTAAAAATCTAACAACTGTAAAGGGTTCCTCCAAAAACCCACCAACTGCAAGTCCCATCTAGCACTTAAGACTGTAACCACTGGAAGGCGTTCGTCATTGCAACCACCCCATACAATAAAGCGTAAAGTATGTGACGTTTCGCTCATCTGTGCCTTCATTAGCTATTTAGGTTTTCTGCCGGGCGTTTGTTTAGGCCGGGAGATGCTATCCGCTCGAAAGATAAAAGTTAATGTGTACAATTTGGGCCTAATTTATTATTACTGCCGAGATAATATAGGCTTAAAGCGCGAGTTTTTCACGCCTAATGGAAATCTCCCCGCCTCGATGATAGATAAAAACTCACCGAAAAACATTCGTACTCCGCTTTCGCTCCACGGTTAGGCGTCGCTTCTTTGGTGCACCCATGAGAAATCATACGTCCCATTCATATGTATGCGGCTCGAAATAACGTTCAGCATATGAGATGGGTGATGCGAGCATACACGCTTGGGTTATATCGGGCTAGAATGGGCTGGGTTGAAAGTGGGTGGAAGTGGGTGGCAAGTGGGCGGTCGCGAGAACCAATCTGAAGTGCCTTTGTGCCGGGGGCAGGCCGCGTTAAATATCTGAAGGTGCGATCTTCGAATGTGATTGTTCGAACGGTCCATATCGGCGCTGGAGATGGGTTTTGTGCCGTGGGATGCGCGTTTTGGATGGGCGAGTTTGGATTGTGTGTGTGTGTGTGTGGATTGAGGGTTTGGGAGTTTTGAGTGTTTTGATCTTTGTGAATTATTTGAATTGTGAGAAAATTTTCGTTTGATTATGTGCTGGATTTGAATTTTTTGTCATTGATGCCACATTGAGCTCAATATATTAGGTCGAGTTCACATGCAAGTGTTGCAGCCCCAGCCACCCCTTGAAATAAGGGACAGACCTATAAAATATGAAAGAGATGAGTGTATACTCAAAAATGTTTTTTGTGTATTGTAAAGGTCTTTCCCTTATTTCAAGTTGTGGCCGTGGTTACAAAATTTGAGTGTGAAGTCGTTCTTATACTTTTGACCAATCAAATCTCGAATTATCATTATTCATACCTGATATGAATGCAGCTTTTATACATGTTTTTCACCCCCAATCAAAACTATTCTATGAATAAATTGTTTTCCATGAACTATTCTAAGAAAATATTTTAATTTGAAATGGAAAAAACTGACTTTTATTTAACTTACATCATATTCAAAGATGTAGCGCTAGGGAAAACGCTGATCTTTTCTAGCAAGACTATAACTAGAAATTATATTCTTTCTAAGCCTAGATATGGGTACAAAAGCAAAAAAGCCAATAATTTCTAACTAGAAAAACGATGAGCGTTTCCCCTAATATTACACTCCTATTTCTATTCATTTAAATCACTCGCTATACTCAACATTCGAATTTTCAATTATTTTTACTAATAGTAAATGAATGACATAATAATAATAATCTAATATTAGGTATAGTTAGATACCTTAAACTCGCAACATTCTATCGTTGCACTAAATAAACATAATCAAAAACTAAAAAAACACACAGATTAGTGCTATTACATATAAAATTCATTAAAAATAACACGAATAAATAAATCAAAAGGTTCTCGGGGGTGTATGTAAATGATTTTAGAAAAGTTGAGTGTCCGCGTGTGTGCCGGATGTCCATTGTGTTAAATCCGCACAACGAGAGGGTCACCTGAGCAAAAACATAAAAGGTTTGACGTCCCTGCATGCCAACTGAGTCTGGTCAGAAAATACAATCAGAATTCCAACTAGTGCCGTTTTAAGAGATCTCGCACCTTTTGCCGCACTCAGGGTGAAGTCAACTTAAGGTACAGCCTGATTAAACTATGAATTAATTTGTAATACATCATTGTATTCATAGACATGAAGAAAAATTATGGAAATGTATCTTTAAATTCAATCAAAATTTGATGTGAAAATTTTTTGATAATAGGTTCTAAAATGTGTAAAGAATATAACGAGATTGATTAATTATCTTAAGGACAATTATATCAATATTTCTTATACCAAATTTTTTTGCAACAGCAGTTTTAATAGCACTCATTTAACTCTAAACAAAAATCAGAACTAAATTAAATCAATAGCATATACGAAAACACATTTTCCGAGGGTGGATTGTGTGACTGCACCCTTATATTTGTTCAGCAAACCGACCGACGTTTTGAAATTTAATTTAATTCCGTGTCAAACTACTTTGTTATGGGCATCTAAATGGAATATGTAAAACACAAAGGCGATTCTGAACCTTCGTATGTATTATACACCCTCGAATCTCACGTTTAAAAGCACTCGATCTGTCGACGACCGCACTTTTCCGCGGAAAATTTCCAGAATTTTCCATTAAAAATATTTAATTATAACTCAAATTTTAAATATTTTCGTCTAATATTTTAAAATTTTATTGTCTGTAAGTAAATTCTTAGATATCAACATTTGAACTTAATTGGTCAAAATTGAGCTTTTAGGGACAATCTTTTTACTAAACTAAATTATAGCTTGACTTAATATTTTTTTCTATAATGTTCGACACTAAAACACGCCTTGATAGATGTCAAATCCTATAGAAAAAAAATAGATTAACTATGTTAAAGATTAGTTTAGTTTTGTGAAAAGATCGGCTTTTAATCTTTGATTAGTTCACTCTCATGTAAACTCACCTGATGATCGATAATAATTTACTTATTATAATTTACTATTAAGCCAAGTTCACATATTCAGATATCTATCATACACTGTAAAAAGCAAATCTTAAATCCCGACACGATCTTAAATTTGAACGGTCTTAAAAATCGATTTGCGTCGGAATTTAATTGCTTAAAAATTATGTTCGCTTTATTTAAAATTAAAATTATATTTTATTCCGTATATTTAATATATTAAATACAGTTTAAAAAAGTTTATGTAATATTTAAGAAATTTAATTTCGACAAAAATCTATTTTTAAGACCGTTTAAATTTAAGATCGTGTCGGGATTTAAGATTTACTTTTTACAGTATAATAGTCAGACAAAAAATACAGAAATAAACCTATACACTTACACGAGATAGATAATAATATAATTTCCTACTTCAATCTGCCTTGCGTATATAGATCAGTCTCTACATTTCTCTGTCGAACACAATAGATGTCTAAAGACGTGAATCTACCTGTAAAAACTATGGAAATTTTTATTTCATCAACTAAATAGATATTCAAATTGAAAAAAAAGCTATTCTAACACCGAAACCGATTCAGATTCAATAATGTAAAATTTAAAAGCGTCACACGTGCCCGTAGCACGATGACGATGGGGTCAAAGAAGGCTTCGTAGGTTTCTGATATTTTCAGCACCGGCTTAATATGCAGCTCGGGTGCAGACGTACCCTAATGGCTGTTGGGAATCAATTAAAACAATGGGGATGCACGTGCAAAGAAAACCTACCCTCGTCCTTTGCACAATGGACGTCGACGATTATAATTGATTCCGGTCGAATCTACCAGACTTCGATTCGATGTCTTTGCACTTTTGGAAAGAACTTTATATTGTATATCTATGTGTTTAAAAGCTTTGAATTGTATGAGTTTTCTGAAAATTATTTTATTTTAGACAGTCTTTTATTGTTGTCCAACTGTATTCTTGAATTTCTGTTGTATTTCGTTACTGCTGTAAGTCAATATCTGAAGCGATATCGATTAGCTGATCGATTATTTGATCAAAAAAGGTTTGGTAATATCCAATAAAATCGATTTAATTTTAATATTTGCTTACTTAACATAACCTAAAAAGTGAAAAAAAAATAAAAACAAATTCAACCTATCGAAATGATATAGATTGTTAAGTGCGTATCGGATTTTCAAAAAGCCTTACATTTAATGTTCAAAACTATCACTAATTCACTAATCGACCTTGTTTTTGATTTTTCCCATTTCAAATTCAATATTTTTCACTTTAAAATCAATAATTTCATATTAATTTCAAAATTTCAAAAAAATAATCAGGCTTTCAATATACACATGTAAGTTATTTAAAGATTGCACGTGTGAAACGATTTGATGTTGCTTTCTAAATATTGATCTAGTAATAGAAAATATTGAACTTGAAATGGAAACAATTAAAATCAAATTGAAAAATAATGACCTTGAAATGAAAAATATTGTACATGAAGTAGAAAATATTGAACCTGATATGTGTAAAACCTATATTATGTACATTTTCCGAAATGAAAAATAAAATCAACACCCAAACAAACGAAACGAATCATTAAAACCAAAAACAAAAACACACCCCACGCATCCAATATTCAAAATTGAAAAAACCAGCCGCTTCCACGCGCAAAACCGAAATTCAAAATTCGCACACACAACCAGTGCTGCCAACATAACCGTGCAAAGACATTATCGAAGTCGTTGAGCGCATTTGTTTCTTCGTGTGTGCGAAAAAAGGGAAACAGACACGGGATGGGGAAAAAAAAATCGCGGCGATTTGCGACCGGAGCCGAAATTAAGTCGCGTCGATTTTTTACGACCCATTTGTTGCATGTGTCACTGCGAGCGGCTATGGCCGGCTAATTGGCGATTGCGACCGTTGCGTTGTTGCCTTGTCGGCGTTTGGCGGGAAATTTCGAATGTCGTCTCTATGGCGTGTTAGTTGATGCGTTTGTTGAATGTGCGAAAAATTTGAGACTTTTGCGATTTTTTATTGTAAATTGTAAAAATGTGATTTAACTATATAATAGTGCTATTCTGTGTGTGTATGTGTGTGTGTCTGTGTAAAACTCCAAAACTGAGTTGATATATTCAACGGGTTGATCGCTAGTTGATGTATATTTCAAGTTGATAGTGTAGAGTTGTATCCATTTGTGCATAAGAGAAGATGGGATATTTGATCCGTTTGGGAGACTTGATCTTTCTTTTGTTTTTTGACTATTTAAAATCGTGTTTGCAAAAAAAATTGAACTCGATTTAATTTCAGCTGTAAACACTCTATTATTTTAAAAACACGGTTTATTAAAAAGTAGTTAGAAATAAAAAATAAAAGGGAGGTTCAAGTCATCCATATGGATCAAGTCTCCCCATATTTTCCTACTGGGTTAGGCTCAGTGTTATTGTGTGATGCTTATATTGAATCATATGGAAAGTTCACATGTTACATATTCAAATGTAATCTTGAGCATATCCTTTAAATTTTAATTTTATTATATTGAAAAAATAAATGTGATGAAAATATTTGCCAACAGTTGTCAAAGTGTAAATATAATATAAAGCTTTATAAAATTATTTTCTCAAATGAAATCCTCGTCATCTATAAATCACATGTATTTTAAGAATTGTTCAATTTTTGTATATTTGATTAGTATTCGATTTATATAGTAATGCTACATCTATAATCAGGGATAATTTTCTTCTAATTTTCATTTCAAGATTAGTTTTGGTCAATGTTTTTTCATTTTTGTAATCAAACCTTTTGAACTCCATATCGACTTTGACTTGACACCGTTTGTTTCTTGCAACTTTATTCGAAAATTTCCCCAAAATTGAAAGAGCTAAGTTTATCTATTTATGGTTTCATCTTCTAACTAGCTTATACCACAATTTCATTTGAATGCATACGTAAGATACACGCACTGAATCAAACAAATTCATACAAAACACCCACCCAAACAAAAAAAAAACCATCCATACATACAAAAAGGTATATTTTCGTGGGCAACGTGCATAATTTATTTGGCACAACGACCGAAATGACGATTGACGGTATTGGATGCGGTACCCGACGACCGCGCACTCCCCTTTGCCACCCACTTTTCCACCCACTTTCCCACCCACTTTCATCCCCCACAGCAACAACAGCCCTTTGTTCACTTCTTTTCCCCCGAAAACCCCTCTTGGGGTGAGATGGCCGTGTTGCCAGATGGCATTAGCATACAAACTGCCTCAGCCCTGATGGAGGCCCGTCACAACTCCTCGGCTTCACCTACATTCTTTCTCGCTTTTCACCTTCGCGGATACTCTTTTGAGTTAAGGGGAGGGGACATGGGGAATTAGGATGGGGGGGGATAAGAAGAAATAGAGGCAACTTTCAATATTGTGATGCGGATCGAGTAGGTGATATTCCCAATGCGAGGAATTCGATTCGCGAGGCGGGGGAGGGTTGTGCTAATTTATGGGAGGCGGAGGTGTTTTGTTTGGAAAATTCGATGTTTTTGAAGTGGGATGATTGTTTGGGTTGGGTGTGGTTAGGGGAATTTTGGTGGATTGGTTTTGAAACAGAAAAAAATTGGAAAATTTTGAGACGTTTTTGTGAGAAAACTGTCGTGTTGTGTTTTCCTAAATATAACATTGTCTGGTATGACAATTGAAAATTTCAAGGGATAAAAGTGACATTTTTGACGAAATTGAGTTATGTATAGAAACCGCTTCTATATATATGGTGGCAAAAGGATATAAATGAATTTGGAACATGTGACTAAATATATCATCAAATCACTCGACCTCCTAATACTTGTAGGTACATACATACTCAACTTTGAGTGCATTTTTCTCGAAATCACTTGTACCCTTGGCTTTTTCAGTCGTCATTTGATATGTACTTGTGGGATTTTAAGAATTTTGACAATCATATAATGAAAATATTACCTTGTGAAGAAATTAAACCAGCCAATATATCTACTCATGTAAGTAGTAAGTAATCATATGCATAGTGACTAAAAATCGTTTATTTTGAACATTCAAACTTCATTCCATGAAATTATTCTTAATTTAGACTTATATTCATATATTTTTTTCTCATTTCCATCGAACTAAAGACACTTATTAAACAGTATTTTCAATAATAAACAATATATGAACCAAAAAAAAGCATAAATATATTATTAATAACGTATATAACATATGAAAGTATTTTCAACTAGTCTATTTAATTTTTTTACAATTTGATAAATCTTATAAATAAATTAATGTCTGATTTAATCAAAATAAAATTTGACGAAAATAAATAACGTTCCTTTTTTTACAGTATTTTCGATCAAATCTTAATTCATTGAATTCATTTCATGTTTTATGAATTTCACGATTATTATTCATGAACTGAATCGATGAACAACAATCAATCCAACTTCATAAAAAATCGACTAAAATTCCTTCACAAAACTCTAATTGCGATCCGACGAAAAAAAAAACCGGCATAAAACACAATAAAAACCGAATTGCAACCGGAGAGAGGAATAAACAAATTCGCGAGTAGATTAACGAAATTTAATCGTCTCGTCGGGCGTTTTTTCCCTCTCGATGTTTATAAAGTAAGAATTAATGTTAATTTAATTGCTGCGACGACGGGCCTGCGTGCCGAAGATACCTACCACCTCCGAAGACGATCCGAATAAAAGAAATATTCATATCGAAAGCGAACTTGGGGAGACTCGGGCCCATGGGGAGACTTGGGTGGGTTGGGCCAAAGGGGAGACTTGGTACTATGGGGGTGAGTTTGACGGAAGGACGAGGGGATCCCTTCCAGTCTCGCGGCAATAAAGGGGCTAAATGAAAAACAATATTTTAACTAACAAAAGGAAAAGGTTGTCGCCTCTTCGGGACGGAAGGGGTTGACCGCGGCGATATGGTCGAATCTAACTTTTTTTTAATCTTTTGATTGTAATTTAATTATAATGTTTTTTTTTTCGTGTGTGAAAGTTTTAGTTTTAGTTTTTATTCAAAATTTATTTTTTTTTCATTTAAATTAGTGAGTTAAAATCGTTGAAGTGTACTATCAGGCTAGGAAAATTCAAAATCCATACCTCACAGAACGCAACATATGTATTACAGATTTCGAACGTAATAGTAGTCTGTGCTAGAAATAAAAGAAATTATAGTAACTACTGTTTTCATATGTGTAATTATCCAATGTGATAATTATTTACACGAATATTTTTTTTCGCCCGAACATTAATATTAGATGTTCGGAAAATTCCGAAATATCTCATCATGCAAGTTGTGACCTAACAATCCACATCTGTTGGGTTTCTATGGGCGATACTTCATTGACCATTCACTTTTAGTTTAATGCCATTGTATTTTTTAACCCCGAAAATGTATTTCACGGTATCAAAATTATATTTTTTTCTCTATTGGGAGCGAAGTTATAAAATAAATAGACTTTGAGTCTGTCTCTTCGGAAAATCCTATATGGCGGCCGCTTAGGCCTTTCACAAAAATATATTTTTACTACTTATACTACAAACATTATAAAAATTTACATAAATGGTACTTTTATAATAAATTGCATAATAATATTAATTTAAATGGAACGGCGAGTTGTATAGTGAAAATGGGTAAATTTCTACTTTTTCTAAAAAGTCGTTTGAGTAGAAAAAAATAGCCAATTGATTAGAATAAAATTTATTTAGATTATTTAAGGCATGAAATAGCCATAAAATGTATTATAATTGTTTTAATTGACTTGAATTTTTTTTGAAAATACTGCATTTTTAAAATTTTTCAAAAACTTCAAATACAATGCGCGAACGAAAAACGTTGACCGATTTTGAAAATTTTTACGACGTTTTTCTCCTCATTAAATTTAGCAACTTTTTGGACCTCAAGCGATTTGAAATTCGACAAAATCTACAAAACAAACCGGGCTAATATACATATAAAGAAATATAAAAAACGTTGCAACTAACGTCGGTCTCCCTCACCCTCTCGAATTCGCCGAATAATCGACGACTTTGATAGGATTTTTTTCACATCAGCTGTAATTCGATTTTCAGTGACACTCAAGAAGAACAATCGGTAACAACAACCTTTACAGATCAGGTATCAGATGATGGATATTATGCTGAGAATATGACCCCATTTACGGTTGACTATCGCTTCATCAAAGTGGATGGTACGAATTGTGTCGTCGTAAGCAGATGCGTTGAAATCCTGGAAACGACAAATGGTGAATACATTTTATTATATTATTATATACGACGGGGTTGTCAAACGGTAATGTTTAAAGGTTCTTTTAAATGGGGAAAAAAGGTTGGCCAAGAGCCTCATCATTCCCGATCGAAAGAATCCGTGGTTACGAAACCGCTGAAATGCAGTGGCCCGGGTTGAATCTGAATTGCTGTGCCATTGAATAAATAATTATTGTATAAATTAATCGTTAGAATATGGAGTGTATGGGAAATTTTATAATTTCATTTTCGAGCAATTCTGAACATTTTTCTTTACAAAACATAATGTATCATTTTTTCTTAAATTTTGTACTAAATAGACTAATAATTTGGCACCAACATTCCGAATGATTTTCATGAGAAAACTCTATTAAGCGATAACATTACTCACAATCAGAAGAGGTTATTATACAACAATTGCCGGAGTGTATAAAAGTAATTTTTTTTATAATTTCTATGTCTCAAATAAACGGGATATTTTATGACAACAAATGTTAAAAAACTTAAAATTTCACAAGTTTCGTAAAATTCACTTTTACAAATAAAATTATTTAATTTTATAAACGAATGTAAATCACTTATACTCCTAAACGGCTTTCAGTATACATGGAGATCTTGACACAACTAGATCCTATTGACAATTACGAAGCTGTCAGAATATGCGGTGAAGCAGCACTCACAGAACAAGGGATAGATGTATCAAATATGATAGACATAGATCACAGTGATTGTGCTGATTTAACCACAACCACAACCACAACCACCACAGTCAGGCCTAGTAAATGGGATGAGCTGAAGCAGAAGCTCGACATAACCGGGGGCAACATCCCCTTCGGCGATTTGTTGAACAAATTCAACAAAAATAGTGCTAGAAATGTCTTCGGATACTTTAATCAGAGAGGCGAAAATGTCGGGCATCGTTTCTGAAATGTTCAAAGGTACGCATCCTGTTCATGGTGGGAATAATGGAGCCTGTTTCGAGGAGTCCCCATTGTTCCCATTTTGATGCGTGCAGTGATGCAGCGTGTTTAACTGTCAAAAGTACACTGTAAAAAGAAAATCTTAATATCAGCACGAATTTGATTAGTTTTTCAGACAGTTCAAAATTCAAATAACCTATGGGCATTTTCAGTATTATATGAATTCAGATCGGATAGGGTTGCTCGCGATTACAACGAGAGTGGAGGGGCGAATTTCGTATAACTAGCAACGAAATTCAATTTCAGACAAACAGAAATACCAGTATGCAACATATTTAAGATTTACTTTTTACGGTGTACGTTGCATTTCCAGATAGAGCCTAGCTGGGAAAGAAAAGCGTTCCCCCTCGTTCTACATCTCCGTTAGAATCGCATCAATATGTTTTTTTTTTTTTGCTTCAAATTTGTACATTTTTTTTAGTTGAGATGTACTTTTTCAAAGAAAAAATGAAGTCATACATATTACTTAAATAAAATTTACCGGAAAAAAATAAACTTTTTTATTTTTGTAAATTACACATTGAGTGTTAACTCCGCATTTATTGAAATAAGTGGTTATATGATGACTGAAAAGGCAAAGAGGTACAAGTGACATTTTTTCCGACATTGAGTTATGTACAGGAATCGCTTCTATGTACACCAGTGGTTCTTAACCTTTTAAGTGAGCCGCACCCCTGTTGAAAAAAAAACGAAAACGATAAAATTTACCCCCCTTCTAACATATTTTTATTATATGTATATGAAAAAATAAAAATAGCGCCGCAGACGAAAATTTTTTTCATAATTTTTGAAAATCTTTAAAATATCCCTTCAGAAAATGAAATTTTCAATATGTAGATGTATATTATATTCACAATTTTCGAGACGTCTGACATATCAAACTCCTATGCAAAATTGACACCTAAAAGATGAAAATATTGAAATTCTTAAACATAGAAAATTATCCTTTTATCCTTGATTGAAGTAATAATCTTAGTCGACAAGTTTTTTCAAATTCATATTTAATCTATTAAACTAAAACAGAATGCGCCGCAGGCGAAAATTTTTAGACATTTTTTATATTAATCGATTTTTTTTTATTTGAGTGAACAAGAGGATTCGTTTTTCTATGATTTTTCATGTGTGTTATAATTATGTGCGAAAGTTGAGGTCCGTCTGTATTTTATTATAATGCGTTTTTATTATTATCATTATTTATTATTATTATTATTTTATGCGTTTTTATTATTATTATTATTTATATTATAATGCGTTGTTCGACGCGCACCCGACCGTGACTCTGGCCGCAAACAATGAACCGCCGAAGAGCTTGCACCAACACAAATATTGTACGAAAAGTTGAGTTTTCTAGTCTATTTTTGTGTTTATAATATAATACAGTGATGTTTAGGATTATTAAATTGTATTTTTGTTGAATATATCGATGTTAGGTTATTCAAAGTAGGCTTTGTTTGAAGTTTTTCAAGTTGGTGTTTGAAGGTATTTGGTAAATTAAGTAAAAGTCTGATATTTTTTAACTGTATTTATTATTAATCAAGAGGGATATTCAGTACAAATACTTTCTTCTAGGGTTCTTAATAATTACATCAATTTTCCTACAACTCAATAATATACTCAAAAGATAACCATGGCATTGAAATAACAAGTTATTGTGAGATTCATTCAAAGGTCTTTCTAACCACAATGCTTCACAATATATTTTATTAAAATTTTCTTTCTAACTAATGATATTTCTAGAAATTTCACTTTTATTAAATTATCAAAAAATGAAATTGCCACATTCAAATCTTTCCAAAAACCAAAGATTCTTAAAAGAATATTTTCAATCAAATTCTACATATTTTTCAGCTTCCAAGAACATTTTTTAAACCACTTTAAATAAATATTTCCTAACAATAACTAACACCAACTATTTCTCTAAATATTATCTTCTCACAAAACCATTAAAAAAATAATTTTCATTTTAGATACAAATAAATTTTCAATTTTCACCTAGAAACCCTGAGCTTTTCAGTCATATTCTACTATACATAAGTACTTTCTAGCTTCTACCAAACTAATTTTATAACCAATTTCTTCCACTGATATAATAATCAAAACCAATGTTACTTTTAAAAATTCTTCTCCCAAAAACACAACAAAAGAAAAATTCTTCACATCCAATCCAAAATTATTTTAAATAGCACCTATAAACACCTAAACTTCCCAATCAAACTCCCATCAAATTTTCATCTCCCTACCTAATTCTCAACATTACTTCTGAACCTCGCTGTATATACACATACATATCCAATAAAATACAGTCACAAAGAAGCTCTAGAGAGGAGAAAGAGAACCGGCATTGACAATAACGTCATCGGGGCACAAGTTTTCCCATTCCCGGGCATAATGTATAAAACATTAAGGGCGATTCATCAAATTTATTATCCGCACATTAAAGCATCCGAGATCCGAGACATTAAAAACCGACCGTCTCTTTCTCTCGGAAACTTTACCAGCGTCGTTATTATATTTTTTGATGAATTATGTTGAGTCTTTCCTCCCGAAAGATTAAAAATATCTATGGTCTGCCCGAGAATGAGAACGAGAACGAGAGTAAAAAGTGCTCGGTGACTGTTATTTGTTTGTTTTAATGTGGAATTGTTTATATTTAATATGAGTGAATTTGTTAATTATTAATTATTATTAATATTAAATTATTTTTAAGGTACTTGAGATGAAAAAAATGTTAAAATTTAGTCGAAGTATGGAAGTGTTTGAAAGTTGATAAATAGTGGATGGTGTGAATTCGACTTTCATAATTTTTTATTGATTCATTTAAATTATTTATTATCATCGATAGAAGTTAAATGTTTATTTTATCTATAAATATATGAAAAATAAAAATAAGAAGATACACATAAAGTCACTTAGATTTCTACGTGTAAAATTGATGAAGATATTGAAAAAAAGTCATCTAACTCATCTAAATATATGTTTTCTTCAATACTTTAATTAATTTCTGAATTAAAGTAAATGGCTGTAACTTTGTCACTTATAACACATAAGTAATATCCCTTTACCTAACTATTGTCATTCATACTTGCTCCATGAGCCGCACTTACCCCAACTAAACCTATATAATCTGATTGTAATAAGTAAGTAATGCATAAAATATTTTAATTAGATATTAAATCATATACATTTTTCAAAATATTTTTAAAAAATTTACAGGGATTAATGCAATTATCTACAGAAATTATATTTTATAAAAAAATAATAAATTTCAAATTAAAATCAATGTTGAGTGGTTACATTATTTCGAATGGCGCAGCCGAAGTTAGTCGAAGCATCCTCAGACTAATATCGGGAAAATGTCTTTTCTATCATCCAATATTTTGGAAACATGTCGGTTTAAGTCACTTTTTAGTTCTCGTTTAATGGTACGATAAGCCATAAAGATACTTGTAATGGTTCGCTAAGTCTATAAACCCTTCAACACGTATCCGACATTATTTACAGCCGGAGACGGCCGTTTTTTCATTTTATTTTCGCGGCGAACATACATCATAAATGCGTCGATTCCGATTTCAATAACAATTTATCATAGATGAGAATAATTATGTGAAAAATGCTTAAACTTTGGCTATACAATTGAACGTAAAAACTTCACTATCTTCGGATTGTAACGAAAGAAGTTACGCACTTTAAAAAAATGATTCATTTTCAACGTAAGTTGAGTCAAATTTCAGAAAATAAATTTCGCTAGTGACATCTTTTTTATATAATTAATACAGAAATAAATTTTATTCTATACTCAAGTTATTTCAATAATATAATCTACTTCGAGAATTATACAATCCATTCAACGGTTTATTAATATTTCAATATCTTTTTGTGGAAAAAATATATCTTTTTCATATTCTAAAATGTCTCATTGATTAGAACAAAATTTTCCCTTGAAATGATATTTTTAGCCGAAAAAACAGATTAATCAATAATTTCTGAGAACCATTAACAGAGAATACAATGGATATGCAATTGAAATTCAAATCATTCCAATTTTCCAATCATTTCAATCAACTTTTGGCTGGTTTAACGATTCAAACATTTGATAATCCAAATCAAACATCAAAATCCACCTAAATCCAAAACAAAAACACCCCAAAAAACCATCTCATCACAAAAAATCATCATTTCCAAGACTGTCCAATTGCACCCTATTGTCCCCTGTCCCGTGAGCATCAACCTTCGTGCAATATTGGAACGAATTGCACTACCGAACATAACTCTCCGTCAACATTTAGAAGGGTCCTTCCTTCGAAGCCTTCGTCCGAAAGAAGAGAATCACCGAGAAACTGCGTCGTAAAGCGTTAGAGAGATCGTGTGAATGTGCCTTTAGCATCATACTGATGAAAGGACGAATGCGTTCGTTCTTGTTTAGTTTCGTCGTTTTGTTGGATTTGTTTATATTGTTGAGATTGAGTTTCGGTTTTATGAGGTATAAAATAGTTGTATGTAATAATTGTAATAAGGGTGGTTTTGGTTTTTAACTTTTTCCTTTTATTTTTTTCATTGGAAGATTATATCAATGATATGAAACTCAATGGGTCAGTTTGAAATATATCTCAGATTATTTTGACTTATTTGAGTCAGATTAGTTTGGATTAATTGTGATTTGGATTATATTATATGTATCTAGTACCTTGTCATTGATAAAACTTACTTTTCAAACTTTCTTCGTGATGAAAATTAATTTAATTAATAATAAAAAATATTTATTTGAAATTTTTATATTCATTTTAATCAGAGAACATGATTTATTTGGATTCGACAATCGAAAATTTTCAGATCAAAAATTTAAAAAACAAACTTATTCGATCAAAATATTATTTTAAGTGCTGAAATGATATTTAATTAATATTTAATAATAGTTATGACAGTTGATTTTCTTTAAATGAAGTATAAAAGTACATAAGTTATATCTTCATAATTATTTCAACCCCTAAAAGTTAACTTTCCTCAGGCGGTCAACTAGAGACATCTGCATTCGCGTAGAAAATTTAATCCATCGGATTTTCCATTTTCTTCATATCTTCAAACACAAACATAACAATCTCAATATATTCAAATGCAGAATATTTTCCAAAAATAACCTCAAATAACACAATTTTAATGAAACAATTCACATCAACATCCAAAACTTTCCACAACCCTTACCCACGCATACACAACAACTCCATTTACCTCTAACAAAAATTTACAACCCCACACGTTATATTAGCGCGTCATAAAAGACACGTCATCCGACATTGAACCGACAAAAGCACCCAATACTCAAATGCATTCGACACGTTTCAAGAACCCGCAATTTTCCCGACCTCGTGAAAATTTACAACCGTATGCACATATAAGGACCCCAGAAGCCAACAGATACAAGTTCACAAATCGAAATCTCAAATTTTAAGTCGAATATTTATTACAATCGAAAGTTTTATGTGATACATTGACACGTGCGTTTCAATGCATGAAATGATTGAGTCCATAAAATGAAAATTCGAGACACGTGTTTGATGCGTTTTTCAGAATTTTCTTAGTTTTGTTGATTTTAGTTATACTTATTGGCTTCTAGGGTCTTCGTATGTATTATATCTGTGATATTAGGTGTGCGGGAATTCCCGGGACGAGACAGAGTCAAAGTTCGCGGCAGCCGAGTCCTCTCTTATGATACGTTCGGCGAATAAATTATGCACTGGATCCGTTGTGCGAGTTCGCCATTGTCGAGTCTCTCTGTGTTGAACTTGTGGAAAAACCGGCTTCGAATGATATTTATGATGTGTGTCTTTATGTTGATATTTTATGGGGAAAATTGGGAGAATGTCGACGTCAGTGATGTGGATAGAAATTTCGGAATTTTATGCGAAATTGAATACCTAAAGGTTCACAAATCGAACCATTTAAATGCTTTTGAGTTGATATCTTACAAGTAAAAACAATATTTATGAGAAACAGGTATAATGTAATTTGTAAATAATATGTATTTATGATTTCACATCAAATTCAAATCACATTCTTATTTATTTGTATGAGTTTCACGTAATATATCATTGATTCTGTAAATTGAAGCCCAATAAAGACAAAACTGTATGTTTTTAGATTTAATGTGCATTTATTTATAAAATCACAGAAAAAAAACACTGCAAGATAATTTTATTTCTGAAATTTCAAATTATTTTTGAACGAAGAGTTTTTTTTTAAACTTATGTATAAAATTCCGTTAAATACCATTCGAAAAAGCTTGAATCCTTATGTATTTCATAATCTTACCGAGACAGTAACTTTGCGGAAAATTTTTCATCACACTTCATCTTCTAACTAAACATAGTTGAACTCTCATGCATTTCGTTTTTCATAAATTTCTTCAATATTCAACAAATCATCTTCAACTCAACCAATCAACAAAACCTTACATTTAAAACAATAAAAAACCCACCCCTTCAACATCCAACCCCCTAAAATCTATCAATCCAACTCAGACAGATCTCACCTGCAATACAAACCACAAGAAAAATATTGACTTCATTTTCCAGAAAATTCTTCAATATTCAACAAAACATCTTCAACTCAACCAATTAACAAAAGCCAACATTAAAAACAATCAACAACCCACTCTCACCCACAAAAACTATCAATCCAACTCGAGTAGATGACCGATGAAAACCACCCCAACGATTCTGAATTTTCATGCATATCACTTTTCATAAAATTCTTCATCTTCAACATAAGTTCTTTAGTTCGACTGATTAACAAAACCCATCATCAAAAACAATAAACAACCCCCTCCCCCCATAAAAACTATGAATCCAACTCAGACAGACCTCGCCTGCAATACAAACCACCAGAACAATCTTAAATTAACTTTTCAGAAAATTCTTCAATATTCAATAAATGTTCTTCGACTCAACCAATTAACAAAACCCACCATCAAAAACAATAAACAACCCCCTCTCCTCCACCCTCAATAAAAACTATCAATCCAACTCGACCAGACGAGCGATAAAAACCACCCGATCTCGCAGCAGCGCAGATGCACGAAAGCGGGCGGAAAATCCCTGATCCTCCCCACCGTCCCCGTGCATCCTATGGGCGAAAATCCCCACGGGGCGGAGCAATTATCCGGAGTATGCGTGCTCCGTGCCGAGAATGAAGCCGTCCGGGGTGGCCATCTCGAAACAGTGGCGAGTGGTATGGCGGGGGGGTCGCCCACTATAAATTGTCGTTTAATTACCCCTGGCAAAGCGTCACATCATGCCGCCTGACAGTTTTATGACGATTTACGACGGCGTTTCGACGCTCCGCCGGATTGCCCCCGGAGCGAGGGGCGAGCCTCGACGGAGCATCGTTTTCTGTGCACTTGGAGTTTTAATTTTTTTTTTTAGTTGGGGGTAGTTTTTTTTTTGTTTTTTAAGTAGGTGGTTTTGTTTGGTTTTAGTTGATGTGTTGGTTTTTTTTATTGGAGTGGGTTGGATTGGGTGGTTTTTAATATCGATGTAAGAAAATCTAAGTCATTTCTTTAGATAAATTTTTGACAAATGTAGAAAATGATATAACAGTGATATTTTTCAAAATTAATGATACACAATTCTTTGAAATACATCCAAAAATATGTTTACATAAAATCTTCAAGAAATTAGCTCCATTAAGTGCAAAAAACTTTCTGAACATTTACCTTTCATGCCAAAATTTCTCTCTCGCCTTTTTTATTATTATTTAAAAACATTCCCCATAGTAATCTTTTCTATACAAATCTGATTCAAAATAATCCGAAAATACATTTACATCAAATTCTAATCCAATCTCCTACTCAATCCGATATTCTACATTCAAAAATATATCGCAAATGAAAACGCTCATAACACATCAAACTCGAAAGTATTCCTTTTTTGCTCTAATTCTCTACATTATTTATAACTTCTAGCTACAATATAATGTTCAACTTGAAATCATATGACGACCAAGGGCTACAAGTGATTTTGCGGTGATTTTGAGAAAAGCGCGTTCAATGTTGACCATGTACCTACATGTAATAGGAGGAGATCGATTAATTTGATGATATATCTCGGCACACGTTCCGAATTCGTTTAGATCCTTTTGCCACTAAATAAATGAGCGTGCCTAGAAGCGATTCCTGTGCATAACTCAAACTCAGCAAAAATGTCACTTGTACCCCTCGGCCTTTTCGATCATAATATGTTCCAATCTTGCGCGAATTTCATATCTAGGGCAAAAAAAGTTAATTATTTCTAGTTAGAAAAGAAAATTATTGACTTGCATAACTCAAACTCAGCAAAAATTTCACTTGTATCCCTCAACTTTTTCGATCATAATATGTCCTAATCTTGCTCGAATTTCCATATGTAGTACAAAAATAGTTAATTATTTCTAGTTATAAAAAAAATATTGACTTGCGCTACATTTCTGACTACTCCAATAGGACCATCACATTAAAAAAAACCTCTCGACATCACCGCGAGCCACCGAAGACGGTGAGCGAGCTTGCGGCGTAATACCGCCATGACTGACGGACGACCATGCATTCAAATGGCTTGCTTTAGCCGCGACAGCGTCGTATCTATCTGCCATGGGGGAGGTCCTCCTCAACACCCCCATTTCCACCCCCATTCGACCCCCCGGGGACACCCCGCATCCTTTCGTCGCCCCCCGATACAAATGGACCGGCGAAAGAACGAGGAGTCTGAGGAGCTGGAGGAGGAGGAGCTGGAGCTGGAGGTGGAAGAAGAAGTGGAAGGCTTCTTTCTTCTGCGACACTTCTCTGTCCCCTTCCTTTATCGGCAATACGTTCTGTTTCGGATTACGCAATAATTCGTCGTTATTAGAGCGTAGGTATGGAAGGTTGTAACGGTGATGTTGTTGATGTGCGAGGTGTGCCTTTTGTGGCTAATGTGCGATTTTTTTTTTGGAGGAGGATGGAATTGGGAAGAAAATTGAGTGATGTTGTAGTGTGTGATATGAATTTTGTTATAGATTGGTTTTTGTTGTATAATTTAATTAGATTTTTTATTAAAATATTAGCTATTGACTCGTTGAATGTATCGATGCAGTTTTGGGACGTTACAAGGACGCACACAGAATAGCTTCATTATATATGTAGTTTGATCATTTGTTGAATTTCTATTGCTTTCAGTTTCATGCTATTAAGTGACAAGAGGAATATTAATTGAAAATAGAACCAAAATCTGAGGCTTAGATTTCTAAATGAAAGTATTTTTCTGATCCATGTAAATCTAAATGCATATGAACAATGTTAAATAAATTATGAATAATCTATGTGTCTATAAATGAAATTATGTTAAGGGTACATCAAATTACATTTGTATAGAAATAATAATATTAATGCACACTTGGTCAGAATAAAGTCATAATATTTATACTCTGCATTACATTTATTAGCTAATTTTACGAAATCTTCATAACAGCAATATAAAGTTAATTAGAGCTCGAGCAACATTAAAACAGAAAAATTAGCACTTATATTATATTACGATTAGATTAGATATACAAGGCACATATTAAAATCATAATATTCAATCAAAATATTTACTAAAAAATACAAATATCCTTAAAACTATTGTATTCGTCGAATTTATGCATAACATTAATTTTATCGATTCTCAAATAACCAAATGACTTTTTTATATAAAATCCAACCCAATTATCGCATCTATCTCTACACAAGCAGTCACAAAACACATACACCGAACTCCCATACATCTCCCATACAAATCCAGGGATTATCAAGCGAAAAAAAGGGCATCGAGACGAACCGTCTCCACTATCCTTATTTATGGATGACATCCACGAGTCATTCCGAATGCGGACTAGAGTCATTTAATGGCTAATCTATGCAAATTGCGTTCGCGCGAAACGAGCAACACTTATATCTATGTATATATTATACACGTTATACGAATCGTGCACTCTTATAACGCGCATTCGAACCGATAATGCAACGAAACGCAATAAAAATTTAAATGCATCAATAAAGGCTGATTTATGCCGCTTTGGACGGAAGGGGCGAGTCCAGAAGATAATTTTAAAATATGGCCGTTTGTAGAAAGTATTGTTGTATGGGGTGAGTTTGTATGTGCACAGTGAAAGATTATTGCAAAGTGGGTGTAAACGTTTGTGCGTGATGTGTCGGGTTAGTGTTTCTATGATGCTTGATTGGAGTCTTGTCGGATTATTGAGAGAGTTACGCTTTATTTTTCATAATTAAATAATTTAATGTGAGTCGTTTTTTAGTATAATCTGACTATATAATAGCGCTATTCTGCGTATGTATCTGTCTGTGTGTACATGTAACGCTCCAAAACTGCGTTCATATATTCAACGGGTTGGAATTGCATTGATGTATTCAACGGGTTGATTTCTAGTATGAGTATAAATGTCTATAATTTCGTCAATGTATGCAACTTCATCACATTTTCTTGAAATTGAATAAATTAAGCAATCTTACATATTTCACTTATGTTTCTCGATTTGGAACAATTTAAACACTTATTATCGTCTCAATACTGAAATTTTGAACTAAAAGACATAGCTTGACGAAATTATAGCTATTAACCTTATTTTATAAATCTGATTTGAAAACTGTATTCAATCGATGCTCTATAAAACGATTCCTCAAGTGAATCCTTCAGTTTGTTTTTTGTCTTTCAATTTTAGTGACATTTTCGATTCGCTAATCACTCTGACAATTCTTATTCTTAACTAAAATAAATAATTTATATACATTTAAGAAAAAAAAATGACTGACTCCCATCTCTTTTATTACATGCATCAGCTTTAACCTTGTGTCTAATTCTTCAATTAAAATCATCTTATGATATTTAATAGTAGCACGATCATGGTTATATTAATAGTACTTGCTTTGGAGACCCTGTCGAATAAAATAAAATAAAAAAGTAGGCTTTTTCGATATTCTGATTTTCCACGGAGACTTTTCGGTGGCCAGATGTCCTCAGTGTCGTAAATAAAAAGTAGACCTTAAAACTCACCTGCGACAAAGAGGATGGAGAAGGGAACGACATAATTTGTAATACATGCGCCCTTCGATTTTGAACTACTCCCTTTTTGCGCTGATGGTAAGGGGATCAGATCAAAACGAGATTTTTGCTTTGAAACGATATGTGCTCTGATAAAAATGTGTTTTGATTAATTTATAAACAGACATAGAATTTGTTTCAAATAAAAAAAAAATCGTTCAAACTTTTTCTTAACTATCTTTGTAAAATAGAATTAATTGGATAGTGATGAACGGATTCTTAATTGGATATTGATTTATGTTTGATTGTATTTTCAATGCTGTTAAAATTTTATTCAAACATGTACGATTTGTAAACAACCTTATTATTATGCTATGACTGAAACGTGTAAACACAAAGATTCAAAATTTATTCTTTGTTTCTGGACAGTTTCCATATCGCATTGTAGACCAATCGAATTTAAACTCTGAATTTGACTGTTAAATCAAAAAAGAGAAATTATGCAGGAAAATATGAGACACTTTTGAGTTACTTGTTTTAGTTTCTAATTATTTGAAATTGAATACATTTTGATGAAAAAAATCAAGAAATTATGTAGGTACATTTTCATGAAAATTCTTAAGATTTTCAAAACAATTTTTTCATGATATTTCTCAAGACATCTAAATCAATATCAAGCAAACGTTTATGGAACTATATTTTCTAGAAGTGATTTGTATATATCAGCAATCTGTCTGCTTATCATAACACATTGACCCAATTTCGTTCACATACTCGATTCAATTTCTGAAATATTCATCAATATACTCTTTCCATGTCATAAAAACCTCTCTTATTTATCTTATATACACGTCTCGTGTACGAGAGCATTATGGAAAAATTATTACACGAATCGCTTATTGTACGGGGACCCGAAAGGCCGTGCACACATAAAGACAAAACTTGATAACAAAACGAATAAATTACCCTCATCCCCTTGTTCCCCTTGGCCCAACGAGGACGAAAACCATTACGCCGGAATATTGGACGACTGTCAAACTACCACTGTTAATTATCGAATAATCGCATCGAGATTAGCTTTTGTTTGATTTAGGCTGAAACTAGCCTATTGTACAAGTAACCGTAATATAATATTATGAGAAATCAAACCGTTGAGTATCAACGCACGCTTTTTGAATGTAAATTTAATTAATTTGCTATTATTTTATGAAAAAAATTTCGAAATAACGTATCAAGAAATCGACTTCGTCTAGTTCCATGCGCTGTCTATTATAAGTATGGTTTTGCGTTTCGTGACAAGCAGCACGCGTCACGCAGCATAGTCAACAATGGGAACACTGGAGTTTGTTTCTTGGGGTCCCCATTGTTCTCACAGTTAACTATACTGCATGCCGCGTGCTACTTGCTGCTTATAGCAATTATCTCTATTATTGTATTAGTCAAAATGTAATTTTTATAAGGGAATCATCAACATTTTTATTCAAAATTAAGCTATAGGACACAATAGAGCGTTACACCGGACAAACAGATACACACACAGAATAGCGCTATTATTGTACTAGATAATAACGAGTAAGAAGCGCGAGTTCGCGGTTAACGTTGAATGTGTCCGTAATTTATTGTTATTCCTTCTCCCTCGGTTATTAAATACGGATCGGCAGTTAAGCCGAATTTATGTACTTTTTTTAAATGTAAGTGTGTATTTTTTTTTAATTTATCGCATTATGTTCGGAACGTCATAAATCGAAATGATACGCTCGAGGTTCATCCCCTAGTCGTTTATCATTTAATTTGGACAATGTTAGATTAGGTCGCGTGTAGACTGCGAAAATAATAGATATTTTTTGAAATTATTTTTATCACGATTCTATTGTTTAATATTTTTTTGCATAAATTTAATAATTTGTTCTAATTATGAGAAAAAATCGATGTAATCACTTCTCATGTTACTATGATTACTCACTTGAGTTGATATCAAATCAATCCAACAGTTTAATTGTACTTACAAATTGTTTTGTATTCAAATAAGCTAAATTAAATTAACACTGAATCAATCCCATTTTATCATTCTAATAATCATCGCTTTAATCTGTTTATTTGTGTGTCTATCATTTCATTTCATTTCAGAAAAACTCAAATGGACAGCAAGAAAAAGTGTGACTCGTGGAACAAATGAATCTCTCTTAAATATCTTTGCTATTTTTTCAATTATTTTCATAAATGAGCTGCATTTTACCTTTCATTTTCAAATTCATACCCTATTGTTACTATTAAGGTTATTATAATACTTAATTTCTTCGATTTCTGTCAGCACTAAATAGACTGGGACCTAACTACCTTTATACCAATCAATACTAAATAGATCACAAACTCATAAAATGAAAAAATAATACAATTACACACACACATAAACTAACACATCCATCCAAAAAACAAACCATCAGATCAATTCGGAAACCCAAAAAAAAAAAACCCAAACCCCCCATTCGCAAGAACGACGGCGTTTGCATACAAACCCGTCGCGATAATTTCGCCGGCTACAAATTTCGCAACAAAGAAGGCTTAGCGGACTTCCGAGCGCCATAGGGTGAGGCCTAGCTAGGCATTCCATTAAATAAGACACTGGGTAAATTATCCACCCCATGAAAACCACCCACTAAACCACCCCATTCGACCACCCCTTCGACCGCCCTGCCGTCAGGCCGCTTGATTTACTCGCGGGCACTAAATATCGTCCTCAGCGACAACCGGTCTTTCCATAAAGAAGGATCTGTTCCGGAGGCCGAGCTGATGAGGGGAGATGGGGAGACTTGGTTTGGGGCGGTTTGAATGGGGAGGGGTAGTGTAGGGTCGGGTTGGCAGCCTTCCCTCGGAAGAAAAACAAAAGATGAATCCCGGGCGAGGAAACAATGCGATGGAAAAAATGTTGAGGGGGTTCGCTTCGGTGCGGTGTGCCACTATTGTGATTGTGATGTGTTCCGGTTTTAATTGTTTTTTTCTTTTCGGTTGATGATTTTTTATTTTTTGGTGATTTGTAAGGATTGTGAATAGTTCAAAGTGGTAATTAGATGATTCGATATAGTTGAGTTGGATTTTTTTACTTGTATTTGAGTTGAATGTTGAGAGTATGACTAGTCAGTCACATAGCTAATATTATTTGTCGATGAATTTAAAATTATTTTCATATTTTCAATACAGATGTATTTATTTTACTTTTATTTGAGTTGAATGTTGAGAGTATTACTAGTCAGTAAGATACTTAATTTTATTTTATTTTTTTATTGCCATCTATGTGTGAAATAAAAAAAGATTTTACCCCTTATATACATTAAGCGATGCAGTTTCATAATTACGATGCGTAGTTCGGAGTGTAAGGCGCGGGCTAATAAATTGAACGCCCGGGTTCTCGAGGCACGGCTGTGGTTGAAAATTTCGAGCATCGTTAGCGTATTTATAATATAGATTTTCATATTTTTGATGGAAATGTCTTTATATTACTATTGATTAATTATTATGATTCAAACGTGATGATATTACTCACTCGATTATGCGTAGATAAATCCTTTAATATACTCTAGTAATATAATTAATGATTTAGAAGTGTTTATAAAAACCTACATACATACATGATACATTGTAACGATCCGAAAAATTATCGAAAGATTTTTCAAATTCCTGTACGTTCGAACATTCCTACTAGAGATTGCATTATCGATTTATTGATTAACCGTTTTTCCGGTTAATCATAAAACAAATGGGTAATTACCTATAACTTTCAAAAGAATACCGTAATTTACCTTTAAATCACAATCCCAATTCTGACTAAACGTTTTCCAAACTACTTACTGAATTTTCCGAACTATCAAACATTTTCCAAACTTCTGAACTACTAAACATCCCCCCAAACAACAATTTCAACCTAAATTATTGCATTTATATCACATTAATCACACTACCAACATCCAACACGAATAATAACACTATCAAAATAATCAAATTCAAAAAACTTCCCCACCCTCAAAATTCAAAAAATGCCCTCAAACACTTGGTCCAGTCCAGTCCAGTCCAGCGACCAAGAGTCCCTTAACTCAATCGCCACGAAGACCAATATCGAAACGTCGATTCCCGCCAAAAACGTAAAAAAGCCGCCATTATTTCGAGCCCGCTTTATAGGCGATATTTGAAAAGAAAAGAAGCCGCAAATCGTCGTCGCTTTTCCCGCGCCGAGGGGAAAACCTACCCGCCGCGAGTTACGATCGCATAAAAACCGCCCTTCGTTCAAATTGGATTTTTTTCGTCTTATTTTTCTTTTTTGGCGGTTTTTTTTTTTTTTGAAAACGACGCAGACAGTCCCGCCGCTGAAGCGAGTCGGCTAATTTTTATTTTTTGGCGAATTTTTGCCGGTTGGTCAGACTGTGGTTTTTTTTTTCGTCGTTTGTGTGTCAGGGTGGGTTTTTTGGCTCTGAAGAATGTATTTGAGGAATTTTGTTTATTTTAATGTATCAAGACTTAAAAAGTAATCTTTATTTAATTCAATTTTCGATTTGAATAATTATAATTAATACTTATCATTTTTTAATCAATTCCTTTTTTTTCAACTCTGATTTTATATTTTTAAATTCAGAACAAACTATTTAACGATTAAAAATATTTTTTTAGTCATCAGTTTATTTTTTTATTGTCTTTATATTTCAAATTCATCAAGTTACCTTCATTTAACTAAGGTTGCGTTCATATGGTACCGTTATCATCTCTAACATCTACCATCGTTCTCTGTCTCATGTGCTCTATTTACTTAGCTATTAAACTCTATCTTACGATAACCTGTTCAAAAATCGCGATGTGTTAGGCAATTAATATACAAAAATCAAGTTACTAGTTCGAAAAGACATATTTTTATAAAAAAATCTACAGTACAGATAGAAAATGAGCAATTCCATGTGAATCCAGTCTAATGCCCGAATTTTTAATTTATTATATTTTCGATGGTTTTTTTTAATCAAAAATTTATTTAAATTAAAATTTACACCTTTAATAATAAAAATATTAATCAATAAATTATTTTTATATCTAATTTAGATTTTTTTATTTTTTCCTTCAACACACTACAACAGTCCACACACACATTTTCCTACATATTACTTTCACATATAATAAAACCCTACCAATATTTACCATATTTACAAAACACTAATTACATACAAAATTCAAAAACAAAAAAACAAACAAAAATAACAATAATTCGGCACCCCTATAAAACCCGACACAGAAGCACACCAGCGAGAGGCGCTCATAGCATAAAAAATGTTAATGCGGACAATTAAAACACGTTGCCCATAGCGGGGGGTTGATAAGATGGAAAAGGGCGGCAAAAGGGGAGGCTGGGTAGGGCGGATATATCCCGAATCCCGGGACTCCCGCCCACGGGACGATAATCGCGAGGCGAATCAGGGAAAATAGCTCCAGCCGCTTGATTTATATGTACAGTTTATTGTCGCTCATTCCGCCCAACTGACTTTTATGGATGTTTCTTTTTTTCGCCGCCCACCCCCTCGAGCCGCCCCTGTTGGCCGCCCACCTTTGGTTGTTGTAAGTGTGCGCTCGATTGCACGCGCGCATTTGTCGGGACTAATTAGTTTTTGTATTGATTCGATTGATTTTTTGATGTAATGGGTGAAATCGATTTAACTTGAAAAGTAAAATATTAAAATTGTTGTATAAAATCTGAATTTTGTTCTTGAAATAATGTTCTTGGCTAAAAAACATGTGATATTTTTGAGTTAATTGCATATAAAACTTCTTAATATGAGCTCTGAATTGTGTGTGCAATATATTGTTTTAATTTACATGTGAATTTTATTTTTATTTTGCTTCAACGTTCAAGAGTCTTTGAATATAAATGTGATTATATTATTTAAATAATATAATATTTATTTCTGGCATTTAAATTTTTCATAAAAGTTATAGTATGATACTAAGAATTCAAATGATTTATATAAAAATATTTCATAAATAGACCAATTCCAAAACAAAACGTAGAAAAATAATATAAAAAAGCACCAATAAAGAAGAACAAACTCAAAGTGGGATGAATATACGGCACACGAAAAAAAAAACCCTACCTATACCAAAAATTGCTTATAATTCACGAACTCGCTTCGAAAAAAAAATTTAACATTTTTATTCAAAACATTTGTATATGCAAGCTACGGTACGAGAGGAAAAAAAACACCCCGAGCCTAACCTCCCCTACGCCGTTGTTTCACTTTGTACAATTTTTTCAAACCCACCCTCTTTTGCTCTTTCCTTATTTTTTCCCTACTAGAGACTCTCTAGGGTTTGTTAATATTGAAAAACCGGGTTTCCCCACAAAATTTTCCTATTTCGACAACCGGTTTTTATAAATAAACGCGCTTGTGTTTGGGCAAGTGCAAAACACTCTTCGCGCTGAGTACGTACCGTGTGCATATAACCCAATATTTGCACACTGTGTATTTTTAAATTGCCATATCTTTTTTATTTTCATTGTTAAAATTTGACAACCTATTTTATAATATTAAAAAAGTCTGTTGAAATATTTTCGAAATGAAAAAAAAACGATTACAGAAAGCCGATGCTGGTTAAATCCGGTTTTCAGTCAAATGAAATTGATAAACCGGTTTCACGAAAATTCATTTTTTTATATAAGCCCTACTTTAGAGTGCCGGACTCACTTCGGACACAAAAATGAGAAAAAGACCCGCAGGTACCAACAGAATTCTACCCACGGATACCAACCTACCCACGTTTTACCTTCGACCCTTCGCTTATAACTCGTTACGGACTATTTGGCCTTATCTGCGACGCGGGATCAACATTGACATACTTCATCGAAGGTACGAAATTGGAAAAGTTCGCCGGCCGATTCCTTTTAATAACTCGCGTAAATTTGTGTTTCTCAGTTTCAGAAGTCTGGCCTGGCCGCCTATACGTTTGACCCCCCCTTTTGGGTGTTATTTTTTTTTCATGCGAATATGGGGGTGATGGTGGTTGTTAATGGTGAAAGTGGCGTAAATATGTTGGTGTCGATTATAAGTGAGATTTATTGATCAATGACTTGAATTTTGATGAGTTTGATGTGATTAATTGTTTTGATTTGTGATGAAAGTGCGTTGTGGTTCTCAACTTTTTTTTTGAGTTGACCAAATGAATTCTTTTTTTAATCTACTTTGATTAATGAGGGATTGAATTTTAGATTCTAATACGATACACTCATACATGTGACGTATGAAAAGGCCAAGGGGCAGAAGTGACGTTTTCGTCAAAATTGAGTTAAGTACAGGAAACGCTTCTAAGTACGCCAATATATTTGGTGGTGAAAGGATATAAATGAATTTGGAACGTGTACCGAAATATATCATCAAATCACTCGACCTCTTCCTAATACATGTAGGTACATGCTCAATTTTGGTGTACTTTTTTCGAAATCACCACTAAGTCACTGTACCCCTTGTCTTTTTGAGTTGTCATATAATACATTCATTTTCAGATATATAAATAATTAAAATATTCGATACTCTTTCGTATGATTAGATGTAGATACTATTGAAAAAACTTTTATCAATGCATGATTCAAGTTTAGTTGGTTTGAGTTCAGATTTTCTGTACAAAAATAATAATTTCCGAAAATACAGTTGACTAAAGATAGTATTACATTATTATTTGACAACTGAATATCACAAATGGTACAAGTGACCTTTTTTATCGAAAATGAGTTGAGTACAAAAAATGGTTCTATATCTACATGATGCATGATACTCAACTCAATTTCGATAAAAAGGTTACTTGTACCCTATGTGCTATTCAGTCATCATTTCCATTGTATTTTCATCATTATACATCTCACATTTCCTTATTGTGACTTGATTACGACGCTGAAAAGTCGCTAGTGTAAACAATACATAATAAAGCATAAACGAGTATACAGCATTCTACATACAAAATGGCCTACTCAAACCGTCTCTAACACTTTAAAATTCTCAATTTCCACTCTGGAAACCTGCGAAAACAACCGAGCGACATTATCATAGAAAACAAAAGAAACAGCAATAACACGTTTGATCCATTCGGTTTCGGAAGCGCTTCTCTGCCCTCGGAGGACATTAGCGAAAGTGGAGAGGCGTCGGGCGTGGCGAGGAATCGAAATTGTTTATTAAGGCTGTTAGTGAGATTTGTTTATTTAAATCGCGCACTCGCCCCGAATAAGCGATTCGGAATAAGGGACGGGTGCTGGCTGCTAATTCACCACACGAATCGGCCATAATTATTATCGGGGGGTGTTAAAAGGGGGCGGTTGACGGATATGATGTGAATGACAACCGTTGTTTGTTTGGGGGTGGGTTTTGAGTTTTGAGGTTGTGTGAGGTTTAAGTTTTGGATGATGATGAGATTTGTGAGGTGTTTGGGTGGTTTGAAAGGTTCGAAGGTTGTATGTGGTTTAAATTTCGTATGATGATACGATTTGTGAGGTGCTTGGGTGGATTGATAGGCTTGAAAGTTTGAGGTTGATTTTTGAGGTGTTTGGGTGGTTTGAAAGGTTCGATGGTTTGAAGCTGTGTATGGTTTAAATTTCGTATGATGATATGATTTGTTAGGTGTTTGGGTCGGTTAAAGGTATGAGGTTGAGTTTTGGTTGATTGAGGGAACCATTTTGAGAGTTTCTTGGGAAAATTTTGAAAAAAATCTTAGATATGGTAGTCGAGGTTTAATTGATCTGAGGTGAGGTTTCCTTTTGAAGATATGTTCAATTATATTGGAAAATTGATGTTTTCGAATGTAGTGATTATCATGTGTCAAAATAGATCTATTTTTGAATTATTACTATTTTTTGATTGATCAGAAAACTATCGGAAAGTATTTAAGTAGAAAATTGATTGATAGATTACGAAAATTTAAAACCAGAATTAACATTTTCAGGTAATAAATTAATTAAATCAGGTTTGAGATAAATTTATATTATAAAATGAAGTCTATAGTCAAATATTCGCAATAATCAAATTAAAAACAGTCTTGGAAATAAAAAAATATATTTTTTGAAATATTATTCGAAAGAGTATTGAACATATTTAAACGAATATTTTTCGAACTATTAAACAACTTCTAAACAACATAAAAATTCTCGAATTACAAAAAAAATTCTGAACTACTGAACGCCTTTTCAATAACTAAACCTATGCTACTTAACATCTTCCGAATTACATAATAAGCATTTTCCAATCTAAAAAACATCTTTCGATCCACTAATCGTCTAATCGTCTAATCTACCAAAAGTTTCTTCCTGAATTTTTCCTAAACTACTGAATTTCTTCCGAAAAAAATAGCAAATAATTTCAGCTAACTAATTTTATTTCGACCTATGATTTTTTTTTAATTTTCCAATCTACTAAACATCGTCCAATCCATATCAACAAACATCATTCAAAACCAATCTCAAACCACTCAAACAATCAAACTCCATACAATCAAACCGCACAAAACACCAAATAAACAACCCACACACACCTCCACAACACAAACCGTCATAATATATACGCAGAGTGTATGGGTGACTTGTCTCTTTGTCGACGGGCCACTCTATCAATCCGGCGTTGCCCGACGCGCTGATATGCGCGCGGATGCCTGCTTTATGGGCCACCTGTTGATATCCGGGGGCACAAACCGCCTACAGGGTGTTCGGAAAATGGGGTGAGACTTGTACAGGGGGGTGGAAAAGCGGCCCGGGAAAGCGGACTGAGGGAAAAGCGCGTCCCGTTGAGGGAAAGTCTCGGTTTCGGGTGATTTTGTTTGAGGTGTGTGTGGATAAGTTTTTTTTGTGTGTTGGGGTTAGTTTTGTTTTTTAAATGAATAAAATAGTGGTTTGTATGTTTTGTGTTTGGTTAAATATTTTTTTAGCGATGCTAGGTTTAGATTCTTATGAATTTACATGAAGTTTTTCATTTAAGATAATTCCGGTATAGATGGCCATATGAGAGACGATGGTCGGCGGTCGTTTTTTTTCGAAAATTAGCAAAATTTATAATTTTTCGCACTCAAGTTGCGATGTCTAGTGATCATAGGATATTCAATGATAACGAAAAATCATAATTGTTGCCGATTTTCAGACAAAAATGGTCGTTGGACATCGTCTGCCATATGGCCATCTATACCAAAATTATACAATGTGCTGTTTACTGGACGTTTATTTTATTTGATCTGAAGAAAGTGTTAATTTAATGCTCTACGAGATGATTTTATAAGCTAATATTGAAAAATTAAGTATTTTTTTTAATTAATGAATTTTTTGAGGAATTACTAGAGAAACGTTCATTATTCTAATCGACGAGGAAGTATTTTCAAATCTAGGCTCAATTGCTTTGATTTTATTTGATTAATTATCATATCATAACATCTTTCTTAAAATCAATAACATACATGGTTTTCACTTCAAGTCAAATAATTTGCATTTCTAGTAAAATTTATCAAAAAATATATCGTTAAATGCACGCCATTATACGAATATCATAAAACTGTTTGATTATAATCGAATGTATGGAAAATTTAATTTGAAATTAATATATTTTTATATAATACATATTCAAAAATTTGAAAAAAAAAAATTGACGATTTCACACGATTCAATTGTTTCATATCATTTTTTTTCTTTATTCGCGTCAAACGTGTACATTTTCTCTGATTTATAATAATTCAATAAATTCTGAAAATGTCCACTATCGAGCAAGTTCAACCTCAACAATCATCTGAAAATAAGCAAATCGAGCTGGTCTTCGGAGATTTAGACCTAAGTAGCGAACAAAGCCAGAAAAGAGTGTGTCCTATAGAGCTGATTATCAAACCGAATCCTGAAATAAAATCTGGACAAAAGATCAGCTTCGAAGATATAAAATATTATATACTGGACGATGGAATTTTAGCTCCGATTCCTGTATTCGTAGAAGTTCCTCCAAGTTCAATAGAAAAAGTATCGAATAGACGCAGAAGGAACTGTTGGGGAAGAACTAATCGAGGTAAATGCTTTTGAAATGAATTATTATGTTTGTGATCTCTAATAGTTTATAGGTGGATGTCTTGATTTTGATCATACAGGAAAAGCTAAGTCCGTGATTGTTGGCGATATTGATTTGAATGTGAAAATTTCTTTCAAAAAGAAACCAGAAATTTCTCCCGTTGAAGAAGTTAAAGCTAAAAATTCGAAATTTATTGAAAAGACTGATGAAAATGTAATAAAATGCAGATGTCCTTGTATGGCGAATTGCAGAGCTCCATGCAATAAGAATTTGAAAGCTTAAATTGGTAATAGATTGCTTAATGATTCATTTCTACGTATAAAGAAAATTAAATATCATTTTTATTTATTTCCAGAGTATCATGATTAAAAAAAATAATTAGATTCATCGACGACAAGAAAAAAATTCAATTGTTTCACATTTTGTATTCGAAATTTTTATTTGATATAAAATATTTATTTTTGATTATATGATTTTTTTATCTAGTATGAAATTTTTGTTCTTCATTGTAAAATTTCAAACCGAATAAATTGCTAAAAATAAACTCTCACTGTTGTTTTTGAATCAATATGCAGAAATTGATAAGAATAAATGTATAATAGATACTCGTTCATTTACATGATATTTGTTTCCTTATATTCAAAAACATCAAGGTTTTTCGATCGAAAAATTGAAAGATCAACCCAATCTTACACAATTTCACAATCTCTGTACACATACTAAGATAATCTTAAAATAATGCAATTAATTTTGAACAAAAATAAATAAATCGACAAATCCAAAAACCTCAAGACATCTCGATCGAAACCTTCGATCTCAAAAATCCAAAAGCACACACCCCCATCACCAATACAATTGCATTTACCCTCTGAATTTTCCAAGTCCTGAGATAATCTTTGTAATATGGCAGTTAATTTGGAACGCGATTAAATAAATTAACGCCGGCGCTCGTTGGGGGCGCAATCATATCTCATTATTACGGCCCATTTAATTCGCACACTTTAAAGAGCGTTCCAGGTAATAAAAACTTTGGCCGGATGATTTAGGCGGCGAACGCCTATTATACTATCTATTACTATTGTAATAAGATACGCCACTAACGATCTAGACGCTCGTTAATTACGGAATTATTAACCCTTTCGATTCGGTTGACACTGTTCCGAGGATAACCAAGAGATAACTTTCGCGGATGTGCTCGACTGTGACGGATGGCTTTGTTGAACTTTTTTATAATGTATTTAGGCAGAAAAGATGATTCTATGAGTTAAGATGGGTTAGATTTGGTTAAATTAATGATTAAGGTTATGTTTATTTTTTTCAGTTTGAGTTAGATCAAGTTACGATTTAGGCAAACTTATGTTAAGTCTAGTATAGTGCTTATAGTGTGATCTACAAATATCGTGTTTTTTTTTTATTTTTCATTGAATATTTTAATCAAAACTTTGTCAATCATAGTACAATATCTTATAAAATATTACATGAAACTTATATAGATAAATTGTAGCATTAAAAATCTTTCAGTAAAGAGACAAATGGACAAGCTGTTTCAGATGTGGAAAATCTGCTTCAAAACTGAACAATCTGCATGAAAAATGTAAAATTGCCTTAAAACTCTTTAATTTGCCTCAAAAGTAGGCTGTCCACTTCAAAAGTGGTCAAGTTGACTATTTTCCATGACTCAATCCTTCAGATCCACTAAAAATAAGCAGCAGCAAGTATGTGAAGGCTCTTGGGTCAGTTGACTAAAGTACTATTCGTGAAATATAACACTTTGGCTAAAGTCTTATTACAATGTATTATATAAAACCTTTTCAAATAATTGTAGAACACCTATTCAGAGTCTAAAGCGGACTTTCCACTTAAAAATGGCCACATTGATTATCCTCCTTAACTCAATCCTTCAAATCCACTAAGAAGCTTCAGCAAGTGTGTGGTTCTCTAGGCCAAGTGGTTAAGGATCTGCTCGTGAAATATAACATACTAGCTAAAACTTTATTGCATTTTATAAAACATTTCACCTTGAAGCTCAATGAAATGTAATAATTCAGCCAAAAATTGACACTTTACTATTCCAAAACTTCTTCCAAAGACAACTGGGCAAGATACCTCAAAGGTGGAATATCCACTTAAATATGGCCACATTGATCATCCTCCTCAACTCAATCCTTCAGATATCCACCGAGAAGAGGCAGCAGCAGGTGTGTGAGGCTCCAGGGCCAGGTGGTTGAGGATCTGCTCGTGAAATATAACGCAGTAGATAATAAAGTTGGTTGCGGCTAACGCCTCCCAAGACGCCAGTTACGGACCGCGGGCGCCGCCTAATTCTCGCCATAATTAGCGTTCGCTCTCTTGCTCATTATTAGCGCATGAATTATTGTAATTGCGACAGTTCGACCCTGGATGTTTTCCCAAGCCGCGGCTCGTCTTTAAGTATTTAATGGCCCGAATGCACCTATAAAACGAGGCTTTGTTACACTTGTACCTTTCTATTGATATACTCGAATTTGAGCCATTTCGATATCTTAGGTTTTCAATTCAGTTCGGAAAATCTATATATTCTTATAAATAAACTTGATTTGAACTTAAAATTTCATAAAATATGTTCAAAATTAGAGGTTTAAGCTTTTCGATTACAGAGAATTTTCCGAATGCTAGGTGCGGAGAACAAAATTGTCGAATAACACTAGACAAGACTCAAGAGTTAATTATTAATTTGAATGCAGTTACTTTCAAAAGAACTCTTATTTAATTGCTAATACATTTCTATGTATCTACATGTCTTTTTTATTATATAATTCTTCAATAAATTCATAATGCATCAATGCAATTTTAAAAAATGTTGATAGGATTACAAGTTGTATGTACTTTTCAATACATAATGCAATGTATTTGACAACTGAAAAGGCCAAGGGGTACAAGTGGCATTATGCCGATATTGAGATATGTACAGAAATCGCTTATGTGTGAGCTTATATATTATATTTTGTGGCAAAAGGAAATAAACGAATTTGGAACGTGTACCGAGATATATCATCAAATCACTCAATCTCCCCCTAATAAATGTGAGTTTTTCTTGAAATCACCCCGAAGTCTCATTTAACTCTTGCCCTTTTCAGTCGTCGTTTAATTTTTCTAAAAATTATAAAATATATGAAAAATTTTATCATTTGAATTCATTTTAATGCCATCTTTTGTGCACTGATATTACTCATTAAATTTCTAGCTCAATGACTACTTCTTTACTTTAAACCAAATAATTATTTACATAAAAAAATGAATATTAATACTTACAACAAAACAAAAATACAAATTAATTACGTTAACATACATACATACAAATAACCGACATAATAAACAAAATGGCGACAGCGCCCGAGCAGTGCCGACAACCGTAACGCTCTCGCATAAGTCATAACGTCACGCTTTACGACCATACGAGATACGTCGACGCGTTCACATTCTCGCAAGCATTTCACGCACACGATCGATTCCTAATATTCGGTATAACGAAATAGGAAATATATTAAGCGTGCGTAACGGCCATGTTTGTTGTTAGCGGAGGAGAGCGCGAGCTTCAACGGCCATGGCCGACGTCAAAACGTAATTGGTTGCTTCATAAACAGATCAAATTATATTTCTTTGTTTCGTTCGGTGAGCTTTGGCTTCATTCCCGCATAGCGAACAAGCTCTGCTCTCAGATGCTGCGCCATGGCTCTTAACGTACGTCCGCAGATTCTCAAATTTTCTGATTTCATTTGATTTTTATATATATCATTCTTCTGATAGTTTCTGTTTTATCAAATTTATCGAACCCGCTGAATATATCAACGCAGTTTTGGAGCGTTATATGGACATACATACACCCACAAACAGATTAGCGCTATTATATAGTTAGATCCTCGAGATATCCCATGTACATTTTCTAGAAATTTCTTGGGAAATCGGAAACACTGCATTTTAATTACCCTACAATCTATGATAGGTACATAGCATGTCACTTAGTATTGAACTCATATGACGACTGAAAAGTCCAAGGGGTACAAGTGATTTTTCGGTGATTTCGAGAAAATTATGCTCAAAATTGATCATGTATCTGCATGTATTAGGAGGAGATTGAACGATTTGATGATATATCTCGGCACACGTTCCAAATTCGTTTATATCCTTTTGCCACCGAATATATGATTGCAAGTAAAAGCGATTCCTAGAAATAAATCAATTTCGGCAAAAAAGTCACTTGTACTCCTTGGTCTTTTAAGTCGCAAAATGGGATGAATTGGGACATTTTGGAAAGTTGACGTAAATACTGACAAATTTATGAGGAAAGTAATTTTTATTTATAAGTCTTTGTGTCGTCTACAAATCTACATAAGTGATTTTTCTTTTAAATATGAAATATGTACAATCAGAAAAAATTAAAAACATGGCATCTCAACTCACCCTTCAAAGTGTATAAACAAAGGGATCTAATTGACAAAAATTTTCAACATCTGATATTTATCTATCTTTTTAATGAAATCGTGATTTTACTAATGGAAATATAATTCGATTCATCATAAAAATATAATTTCAACGTATTATAATAAAAGTATTTATTCTTAAGAATCAAAATCTGTGATAAAGATTGTTATTTACTCAATAATGATTTATTGTGGAATATGAAAGTTTGAAAAGTGCTCTCGGATTTCGTTCCGGATAGAAGAATTTCACGTACCAACGGGGACGATATAATTATTTTATTTTCGTGTTGTTGAGATATTTTCAGAGAAACAACAACGTACAAAATGGAGTCGTACCGCCGAACGAATTCAAATATCTCTCGCGTTTGAAATTTAACAGTAGCATTATTCATAACTATCGCAAAGTCCGTACCAAATAGCTTTTGAAATATGAAAATTTCACGAATAAACTTCGAACAACTTACACGATAAACATCTGTCCTGAATTAATCAATTTTACGTGAATTAAATACATTTATTCAACAGATAACTTTTTTTGTTATGCTCTTTACTAATACGAGTATTTCAGTGAAGTATGAAAAACTGAAAAAAGTGAATTTACCGGGAATCATGATTAAATTAAATCATATTTATATGTTTTTATAATAATAATGAAATTTATTTAAGTCCATGAAGTATTAACGTCAAATTTCAGTTAAGGGTGGATTGAGTCACTTAGTCTCACCTTTTGTTTTTTGTCTTTAACTCCCTTTTGGAGAATCATATTTGAAAAAAAAAATGTTAAAATACTTCTAATTTGATTCAGTTTACTTAGTGCTGTCAATTGAACAATAATAACATTTTTGATATTGATATTTTTGATAAAATTGAGAGAAAAGGGGATCAAGTATTCTTACCCTCCCTAAATTCAAGTTATTTCGTTTCATTTCAAGTTTTTCATATCACTCAAGATCTTTTTTCATATTCTACTTAGATTGAACTACATTTTAAGCATATTTCGATTAAATTGATAATTTTACTGACATGATAATAGACAAGTACCTCCTATATACATATTTTGACCTAAATTTTTCCTGGAACAAAAGCACAGCAACTTTCCGACTTATCGCAGAGTCGGTCGTCTTTTCGCAAATCACGTACTCGTTATAAAGATGGTGTTCGGCCAGCGGAGCACAAGAGGGACAAATACACTAAACAAACACACATTATGATGCAAAATGAGGGAGCAGGAGTCAGGGGAGGCGGCCGAGTTACGAGCCACCTTCCTACGGAAGTGCTACGAGAAATTAATATCTCGGCGGTATTAAACAACGAAATAAAGTCGCAGTCCTGCGATAATAAACTTCCACATATTACACCATGTATATTATACATATGAATAAAAATCACAAAGAAAAAATTCGGGGATGGATTCAGAAGAAAAAAACTTTTGATTATATCATATCATTTTTTTTTTAATAAAAAATTCAAAATTCAAAATTAGGTTACTATTAGTTATGAATGTATTCAAAATAAGAAGAAAAGTAATATAATTTATCTCAGGAAAATTTGAATTATCAATTCATTATTTAGACAAAAATTTATGAAGAGTGTCCAATTGATCCAATAGTTGATGCATTTTAGTAATTTTCTTTTCAAAGGAATTACAAAATGGATTTTGTTTTACTTATTAAATTACCAGCAAAAAAAATTTGCTTCGTAGTGAAAAAATATAGGTGAAGACCTAATAATTATTTTTGATACATTTCATAATACTTCCGAACGATAATTTCACTTTCCTGAAAAATATTGATATTGTGATATTATAATCCTAAGTAATCTTTAAAATCACTATCCCAATGAGTATACGTACTTTGAAATTTCTCAGCATCAATCCAAAGTCTATAAAAATAAATTCAGTCCTGAAAAATAAATTCACGTGCGATCTCGTTCGAAAGTGGAGCGAGTCGATTCGCAGGTTATGTTTTCTTTTTTTGGCCGTTTTATTTATGTCTGGGTGTAGGTTAGGCTTTAGTTTCGCATCGTCGGTTATCTGAGGGGGCATAAAATTCAAACGCGCGTCTTCGCCAACCCCTTGGGGAGAAATCACAGCCTCCTCACCTCTCTGTACCTCTTTCTAAGAGAGGCCTACGCGATTTAACCCGAAAGCTTAACCCTTTCGAAGCGTAGATGAAGGCTTTTGCAGTGCTATGAATATTTCGAAAATGTTGAAAATATTTAGATTGAGAATTTTCGCATATTTTCTAATTAGCCTATTATAATAGATAAGAGATTAAAGTAAATCCGAGGCTATTCCACTACTCTTTCAATACTGTTTTCCTTGTTAATATCTTATTGGCCATATAAATATTATATTATGTTGAATTATAAATAATCTTTAGGCTATTATACCTCCGTGCCTATTCCTTGATTCATCAATGATCTATATTATGATATATGTATATAGTCTTAATTTCCAGCATCATTCACGTTTATTCAGTTGATTTTCAAAAAAAAAATCCATACGATGAAACTGCGATGCAATCTGATTCAAATCAAATTGGTCACCGAAATGTGGTTAACTGATAAATAAAATGAAATCAAGTATATTAGTCTACCATCAATACCGCTGAAGTATTCATTAATTCAATGCGCTCAATTTGTTCAGCCGCGCTTGTATTATTCTGAAAACTCAATAGATCGAATTTTAGTGAAAATTCCTTATGAATGAACATGCTATTTCAGAAAAGGTTCAATTTGTATGGACAGTTTAAAGACGTGTGCTTTTTATATCCATATGTATGTGACCAATTGTCTCTCATATTGTCCATTTGTATGTATTTGAATGTCTTTTACATTATCCATACAAAATATGTCATTTTCGAAATAACATATTCAAATGCTGCGTTTACATATAGCTGTCGCTCTGTCTTTTTTTCAAGCAAATTCTAGAGCAAGAAAGGCAAAGACAACACAAATGGCAATAACTATATATAAACAGCCCAATAAGACAATAAATCAAGAAATTATTAAAAAAACAACCCCATCCCCCCAATTTGAAGGTTAAGAAAAGCACGCCGCCTCAATCCGCATAACCTCACCAAAGCGCGTGCAGAAACTCAAACACAACCGCAAAACCACCACACTCTAAAGCCTCCACACACCCTCATCATACACAGTACACACGTATTATACAATGTATACACGTATTACACACAGTATACATACATTATGCTATAGACGATCTCGTAGGAAGCCAGCAGCCATTCGGAGATAACGTCTACCGTTTGACTGACAGTGGCACGGCCATCTTGAGGTGAGCGGGCCGATCCTTGCATACGAATTGCCTGTTTTTCGTGGCCCCGAGACTCAGATACCGAATGTCAGCCCCCGAACGTCAGGGGCTGAGGATATTTATGGCCGAAAAACGAATTTGGGGCCCAGACGAGCCCCACCCGCAGGCCCCAAATGAGCAAAATATTTTATGCGAACGCAGAACGTAGCCTCGCTTTTGTATACCCGTCGTCTATACGTAGTGCGCTCTTCTTGCTTACGAACTGAGGGAGCGTAATTGACGTCGCCGATTTTAGAGAAATTTTGTATAAATGTAGTGTGGGTGTTGGTGTGAAATAGTGCTGAAGAATTAAGGTTCGATTCTTGGTAGTTTTTTAGTTATTGTTGGTCGAAGTTTGATAAATTTGTGCTTTGTTCATCGATGAGTTTTGACTAGAAATGTAGTGCAAGTGTAGATCTGAAATAGTGCTGAAGAATGAAAGTTCAATTCTTGGTAGTTTTTTAATTGTTGTTGGTCGAAGTTTGATAAATTTGTGCTTGGTTTATCCATAGGTTTTGACTAGAAATGTAGTGCAAGAAGGAACATTTATTATTTGTTTAACTAGAATATTATCTTTCTTGCTCTAGTGCTTGTTTCTAGATAGAAATGCAATAATTTCTAGCTAGAGTCTAGCTTGAAAAGAAAAGCGTTCCCTTTTGCACTGCATCTCTTGAAACTTTTAAGATGTCATCAAATGGATAAAGGCAACATTAATATAACTATATCGTCATTCTTTAAACATATCATATAAAAAGCTTGATTTAAAACATTGTTTTATTAGTGCAGTGTAAGGGATATAAAGTGTTAAGGCATACCGAGGAAGGTTTCAATATCTTCACAATGTTAAATTCGTAACTTGTTGGATATTAACAAGAGTTAAGTGTCATTTTTTACCAATTGGTGTATGAATCGATCGTTTCTTTTGAATATTACATCTATTCGATTTTAAAAAAGTGATAATTCAACGCATTATAAAACGATTCTTAAATATAGATCCCTTATCTCCTATATGTCGATTCAATTCGATCGATTTTAGCTCAATCCTTCTTCAGAACTTTATCGACTGCTTATTCACTTCAAATCATATGCATTTATCAATAAATAAAACCCCTAAACTTCAACCAGCGACAACTGAAAAACTCGAGAAATACACTTCAGTTCCTCGCCAATTTCTACAGAATTTCATCGAAATCGATGAGCACAGCTACGTACCCTCCCCTAGTCAGATGTGTGTGTTACATGTATATTTTTGGGTGGCAGATCTGGTGAATAGGTTGGGTTATATGGGTGGTGTTGGAAGCGAGCACGTAGGTGCTCCTGCTCGTCATCTTTCGCGATATTGTTCGAAGGAATATTCGTGGGTGGAGATTGGGATGCGGTGTTTGGGTTGCGGGTTCGATTTAGGTGAGTCGCTTTTGATTCGTGGTTTAAATTTGAGATTTTAGGGGGGAATTTGGGTGGGAGTCGTCTGATGATGGGTTGAAATTGGAATCATTATAGGTGAATTGAATTAAAGTTAAATGTTTAGTTGCTCTTTTTCAAGTCTCATACTGCTTGGAGATTGGGTTGAGAGTTCGATTTAGGTGAGTCGGTTTTGATTCGTGGTTTAAATTTGAGATTTTAGGGGGGAATTTGGGTGGGAGTCGTCTGATGATGAGTTGAGACTGCAATCATTATAGATGAATTTAATTGAAGTTTAATGTTTTGTTGTTCTGTTTTATGTCTTAGATTGCTTGTGGTTTAAGTCAATATTGTGAAAATTAAAATTTTATCTTTAGTAGATGCTCATTCATGCGAATGATTGTCGTGGCTAGTGACATCTATGCATATGAAACGTGATACAAGAGTAGGTATCAACGTTATATTCGTAATTAATATCGAAATCTTTCATTTGAAGTTATTTTATTGACGATTTTAAGTTAGAAGTTAAATTAAATTCGATTTCAAGATCTTTCCAAAATGGACAATTGATGAGTGTAATATTATACGTTGCACAAATGATTTTTTTTTTATTTCTTGTTAGAAAGCGATGAAAAATCGATATCAGATTTAATTATTCAAACAATCATAGATTAGAAAAAAGAAATCATCAGTTAGTTTCTCATCGTCTTGAAATTGACCATATTTTATTCCACCCTAATATATTTGAATCTCAACCTAATGTAAAACGATTTTACAAATAAAACTCCCTAACCTAACTTTATTTTTCACCTATAAAAAGTTTATTTATATACAATCACAACAGTATACAACCGAATAATATCAAAAACACAATCAAAACCACCATCACACACACCATACGATAAATCAAAACTATTCCAGATAATCCTCCGGGCTTTCTAAAGCGCAAACCCATCTTCGATACCTAATCCATTTATTATAAAATATTTATAATTCCACCTATTGGGCCCTTCATCAAACGGAAGCAAACACCGCATATTATACACAACATAATACAAAATATAATATAGCGAAGGCTGTATATAAAACGTGACGGTACATTGTGTAATACGTACACACGAGATAGTCTCCCTGATATTGTACCCCCGTGACGCACCCGCTTCACTTGACTGTTCATTATTTTATCAGCTCCAAACAATGTTTGATCTTAACGGCCACAAATCATTTCAATTTTTCCCCCCGAACGTACCAGCCGATGCCCCCCGGGATAGGGTTGCCCAAGTCGTACCTTTTGTGCAGATTTTGGAGAGTTTTTCGTGGTTTTTGATGCTGAATGTGGGTTGAAGTGTTGAAATTTTGAAATTTGTAAGTTTGGTTGAGTTTGAGTGATGGTTCTGATTTTTTGAAATTTTTTAATGACTCTTCAGAAATCATATGTATAAATTTTCATGAAAATTGTTGAGAAATCAAAATTGTTATATTTTGATATTGTTGTGTTAGATTAGATTCTTGTATTCGTGCCATTTTTTAATTGCTACAATTCGCATGCATAATATGTTTAAGCTAATTCATATATCGACTTTCAGTCAGTATAAAATGAAAAAAAGATAATATTAAATATGAATAGACTGATTTTGAAGATTCAATAAGTCGATTTTGAAAAATTTCGAAAAATTGACAAAAAATTCGATTAGATTGAGTTAAATTAAATTCCTTTTCATATTATTAGGTTACATTAGTGTTAGTTTAGGGGTAAAATAATAATTAAATAGATTCAATAATCAACTTCAACTAACATCTATTGATTATTTTTGAAACTAATCAATAGATAGATACTAATATTTTGAAATACAGCCCGTTTACACCTAAATAGTGTCACTAAACTAATAAATACTTTCCAAAATGCTAAACAATAAAGCACAAACCAATATTAGTGATTGAAATTAACTAGCATCTGTAATTCACACTTTAATGAAAGCAATATTTGAGAAAATTTTCATTGGTTCAAGTGTTTCTTTATCTCGAGGTCTTTTTATTCAATAAAAAATATATGGACATCAAAGATATAATTTTTATCGATCTCCATTATTTAATTTTTTAGATAAATATGACAGCCCTGAGATGGGAGACTGCAAACGTGATGGTGTGGATGGGGGTGGCGGAGTCATTCTAGGCCACCAGAGAGAGAGCTCCGCTTGAAGGGCACTAAATTTTGTCACGTCTGAGACACTATCGCGTTATATCGAACATTTGGCTAATTTACGACTTGTAATTAAAGGGTGAACCGCGGCCGGATCGCTTCATTGCACCGCTCTCTTTCCGAGCGTCGGTCAAATCGACTTAACCCTCGCTCGGAGCTTTTCTGGCTCGACCTGACAAGATGCTTTACTTGATTTATTTAAGTTATCTTTTGTATGATTTACTCATTGTGCTTAAAAATGTTGAGTATAATTGCATATAGGATATATGAAATTGATAAATTTATAAATATATCTATGTATAATATTTTTTTTTTTTGTTCAAATTGATAAATGTCTACCTAATTTTTAATTAAGTTTACTAATATTTCAGATGGATATCATCAATTTGATTAACGCATAATTTATATTGAAATATACCAGATACCACTCTCTTAAAAAAAAAATAACTAAAATATGTACATCTTACATATGGCACAAAATTCTTTTCCTGATTTTCTTTGCAAAATATTGAAAATTCTGAGTTTTTGGGAAAAATGAATCTCTTTTTAGTCATTAAGTCATTCTAAAAACATGAATAACATAGTAGAAAATTTTTGAGATTTGACATTCTTGAAAGGAAATCGAAATGTGTATTTGCACAATTACTCTATTATAATATTGCATTGATATCAATGAGCAAATTAAAAAAGTATGCAATAAAAATATTTTAATTTGTAAAATAAAAAATATATGTATAATAAATGCAACATATTTAAACTGCATATTAAGAAATCATTTTGGGATTTTCTATTCTCCTAAAAACTGCTAGAAACTTATCTCCGTTGTTACGAGAAACTTTTTTCCCTTCTTCTGTACTTTCGAACAATTTTTCAACAACAGGATCATTTTTCTATAAACAATTGAAAATTTATCACAAAAAATGCTAATTGAATACTTAAATTTGACAAAATAATAAATAAAAGTACCAAATCATCATCAGATACTCTTTCAAATAACTCGTGGGCTTCAAAATGTGTTACCATCCATTCGTGTAAGTCTTTCACATCTGTTATAGTATATGCTATAGCCTAATATAATAAAAATGAATAAGATTATTTTATGATAAAGCGATAATATTTATAAAATAACAGAGTAAAATGATAAACATACACCAACTGCCAAAATATAAGCATACTCTGCTAATAACCATTTATTAATGATTCTCCATTTGTGTTTAGCTTTTTTAAAATGTGGATCCGGATATAAGAAGAAAATCTTTTTAAGCTATAAAACATACAAAGAAAAAGTTATATTAATGTGAAAATGGATACTTTGAAATATGAAATGTTATTTAAAACATACCTGTCCTTTATAAAAGAAATTGGGTAAATATTTCATGGCATTTGTCCTTAATATAGCAACATTTTGATATTGACCAGGATTTTGAGACCTTAACGCTAATATTCGATCGTTAACATAATCAGATACTTTGACTCTAATTTCCATTCCAACCATAAGCGTTTCAGGAAACATTGGTGATAGAGTTACTGAAAATAGACAGATAATCAAACCATTTTTGATATTACTTCTATAATGATATATTGAAACATGAATTTAATGTAATCTAATCGAATAAAAACCTAAAAGTCCTCCATAACCACAACCGACGTCTGCAAATTCAACTCGTTTTTCCACTGCATCGTTGTCACCCTTTTTACACATTTCAGGATACAATTGAGACCAATCATAATCTTGAGGTCGAGCAGGACTGAAATATATAATTTAATCTATTATTTTCTCAGAAAGAACAATGAAATTAAGTAAAAATTGGTAAATGAACCGTTTCAACATAAAATGTAGTAACTATTCACACTGAATTCACTAGAATAGTACTGTTTCATTAATATTTAGCTGTTCCGATAAGTTGTGAAAGTGACCAGTACACTATTTTCAGAAATAATATTATAATGACATTAAAATTGCAGATTGATATTGTATAGATGGATCAAAATAATCAGAGCTTTCAAAAATAGTAATCTACATTGTATAAAATTGACAAATCAGTGTAATTTTGTCGTATTTACCCAGAAAAGATTCACCTTCAGATTATATTATGTTTTTATTGACCAGTGTTTGATCTAGTATCAAAATATAATTTAAACTTAAAACAGAACATCGTATACTAATTGAAGAGTAAAATTTAGAACGGTTTTGTATTCTGAATGTCCTGCTTTTAAGTTTAGATAAATTGATCACATTTACAGATAGTAAATGTAGAGTTTTGGACTTACTATTCCATGCAGTGATCAGCGATTGGGTTAGAATGAGCTCTCTGACGATAATACTTCTTTTGGGGTAATCCTATAAGTGTTTCATGTTTTTCTTGAGGAGATTGTTCGGTCTCCATGGTTATAACCTCATTTAGAACTGTCAACGTGCGCTGTCAAAATGGCACGCGGCGCACCAACATTCAACTTTTCAGTAAACCAACCTTATGAAATAAAACAAATACTAAATGAAATCTTTTTGAACTTCAAAATCAAACTCTGAGAGATTTTATAGATCACAAAGTCGAATTTTATGTTTTTACTAACAATTTTGTATTTTTTATTTAAAATTTATCCACTTACAAAAAAAATTCTAAATTTTCAGGGGCATAAACTTTTAACGCATATTATTTTAATGTAGTTCGACTTATTATGTTATTGAATTGATTTATAAAGAATAACATTCTAAAATAAACGTTTTAATTAATCATCCCTGAAAAAGAACTGCGAAGGGTTGATTGCGGTGAAGGGTGACCTTTCTCCCGCGAATGACAGTTTGCCGTTGTCTATGGGTGTTCGCTTTCATTCTGACGTTCAGAATATAAAAGTAGACGGTTCACAATTTTCACACATTCTAGGTGAGTTGGTTATTTTTCAAAAAATCCTATTTATTTATCATTTCATCAGATTTATTTGCGTTAACAACGTTCAGACAGTTCCTTCGCACATAAACTCTGAAAGGAACTGTTGTTTCAGAGCCAGAATCCTTTTTGTCAATGCCAAATTGCTCTGATTTGAAAAAAGAGCTTAAGTTCTTTAATCCTTCTCTCTATTCTCTCGAGTGTTTTTTGTGTAAATTGTGGAAAATTTTAGGGTTTTATGAGTTTCTGTATATTAATAATAATGTCTTTGTGTTTATCAAATCAAAAATAACTCAATCGTTAAGTGCAGACAACTGTCTCTTGAACCTGGTCCAAATGTCTAATTTCGGTTGGTTTATTAGTCTTGTAATTTTGTACAACCATTATAAAAATTGTGCAAAATTATATACGAGATCCGAGATTAGTTAATATTTTTTCATAAACATGTTTTCTTTCTTTTTTGATTATTTTAAAATGTATCACATGAATGTGTTCCAATATTTTTTTAATATTAATAATGATTCTGTGCATGTTTTTCATTTCAAGTCAAATATATTTAATTTCAAATTCAATTGCTTTTTTGTGATGTTATAAGGAAAACAAAATTTCAAATGTAAAATGACAAACTTTAGTTGATAAATATTAAGTTTATAGTTAAAATGTATAAACTTGAACTGTAAAACCTGTATTATGCTCTTATATTAAAAATGTTATTGTAGATTTCTGAATTTAAAGATTATTCAACAGTTTTTCAAACAGAAACGTTAAATAATTTATGAAATCTTATTTCACAGTACTATTATTTCAAACTACTCTTACTTATCATACAAAATGTATGAATGAAGAAAATGTAATTTGAATGAAATGAAATTAGCATACAAATAGTTTTTTTCTTCTACAAAATATTTGCACAACGTAAAAAAAACTCTATAGGAAAAGTCACTTCAAGACAATTTATACAAAAATGTAATTCATATTCAAACTAAAGTTTAAACAATTATCTGTTGACTTATAAATAAGATTTATATCTAAAAATTAATCATTAAACAAACATCCGATGCCTTTCCTCTTCGGATTGTGCAACATTTGGCACATGCTTACTATAGCGAACATTAAAATACCCAAGTGGCACTTTTACGTCTTCCGTGGCTATTGAATGTTTATTATTGAGTTTATCGATGCATATAACAAATCAACACTTTCAAAAAATCAATAAATATACACTCTTTTATCGGTGCAATTAAAATAATCACTTGAATGACATTCGCGATGAAGATAACGACTTTTCCTATCAATATTCAATCGAAATGACGTTGGTTATCGACGGAAAAACTTCGAAGTGACCTTAACCCACAAAAGGCTTCCACTTTTAGGTCAAGGTGCACGTTTCAGTCGTTCGATATTCGACAATGAAAACGTTGAATCATTGACTCGAAGCTAGTTCATATGAATTTCCTATAAACATGTAAATACATTAAATTTATTGTCTGCTTTGAGAAAAGGCGCAATTCGATCTCTGCCAATTGTGTAATGGACCATTGCTTCGTTTCATATAAATAAAATCAATCGATCTATTTGCTAAATTGATTGTTGCGAATTTCATACCAATTTGAAGAATTGGTCATTAATTTTTAGTGTTACTGATTTCTTAAGAAATTTCTCGATATTTCTTGGAAAATTTGAAATCTTTTCGTTTTATTACATTAGGTTATGTTCATGGATTATAGAAAATCACGTTTCAAAATAAATTCTTAATTGGGATTAGATTATTCTTTGTTATTTATTCTTATTAGACGAGATAATGATATGATTGTTTTCGATCGATTTATTTATGACATTATAAAGTTTACACCTTAATATACTCATATATTCCTGAAATCGTGTTATAGTAGTGCACATTATAATAGCTTACGTTATTAAATGGATCACTTAATTCGATTATTTAATATAAAATTGTTCTCAGCTGAAAGTTAAGTGGATTATTCGATTATAGTTCTTGAGCCATTGAACTGTAAGATAAGCCAATTTCACTTTTTTCTTATTCACAAACATCTTTGATCTGTTTGTTTTATATGAAAATTCATTCAAGCATCGCCAGAAATAATCGCACTCTAAAAAGAATACGATTCCAACTCGCATATTTTAAATAGACACGTGTAACTTTTCCGCACCATTCGAGTGTTTTATTTTGAAAACAAATCGTTCGATAACATGGATGAACTTTTGAAAAACAATTGAATATTAAATTTTTCATATAAAATAAAATGATGGTGATAATAAAATTGTATGAAAATAATATTGTATTATATTGGAGTTTTCTTGTTAACGAGTGGTATTAAAGAACTTCATTAACTTTATGGAAAGACGAATTGGTTTTATTATCTTTAATAAAATGTTAAGAGTCTCTAATCGTAAGATTGATATGATATTGTTTACAACTTAATTTCATTAATTTTCTCTAAAGGCACCTTTAACTATAATGAATCATCAATCTTCAAGTTCTATAGATACTAAAAAAAAGGTATATCAAAGATCTTTTTATGTTTAAAATTAAAAAAAAACTTATTTCATTTCTAAACCAACAGATGTCTACATAACGTAAAAACGTTTACTTTAAAGCATTTTACGACATTTTTCATTAATTTTCACAATTCGATTCGTTTAAAACGTAAATCATATTAGCACATTTATGTTTCACGTCGATTAATTTGAAAAAAACCTATAAAATCGAATGTCGAATGCATAAATTCGATTAAATCTCTAGTACGGAAGCGATGACAAAACTGTGGCTCGCGTGCCAAAGGTTGACATATTCGAAAATCACTGGCAATTGAATGAAATTTTAAATGCATCGTTTTTAATTGTAGTGATGAAAATCTATCGTTAATGACTCGATGAATATCGTTTGCGAATTTTTGGCATGCTTCAAAAGGTTTGTCATCGCTTTCGTGATTTCGATTATGATGAAATTGTGCGAATCTTACACGTGTCGTTCTTAAGTCATTTTATTAATTATGAAACTATTTTTCATTTAAATTATTTTATGATTTATATGAACAATTCTAGCGAATGAGTACATCATACATTTTTTATTTGGCTAAAAAAGATTTGATGTTGATTCACGTTTCGTATGTTGATCCTTTTTTATAAGCAGAGTAATCAAAGATTTTTTCACAATAATGATACGTTATCTGTAATAAAATATTACTGAGTATTTTTTATTGTCAATTTGAAAATAATTTACCTGTTATAAACGTGTCTACGTATTGCTTCTTAGAATTTTATTTGAGATAAAAAAAACGCACATCGTGGGATGATGTATGTACAGAAAACTCGTTTTTCGAATTCATCAAAGTATGAATTCATTATTCACATCGTAACACTTAAATCTAATATAAAAACTTTATAAATATCTTTTTAGTAACAGGATTTTATTCATGAATATTTATCTTGGTGAAAATTCAAATGCGCCGAATCAACTGAATGTTCTTGTAGCGAATTTTAGAACTTTTCTATATGCGAATTCAAAATCAGATTCTATAACTAATTTCTTTCTCACAAAGAAAACTCGGAAAATTTCTCACCTCAGATCGCTTCGTTGCACTTTTTCTTTCAAAATGCACATATTTTAACGATTAGTATGAATTTTAACGAAGTGCAACGGTGTACTGCATTTAATAAATTGCACAAACACACAACAGAGACCCACTTTTCAACATGCAAAACTCGATCTCGTAACGGATAATTCGTTTCATTCTTTTTGTCGAATGGTCCTTGGCATAATAACGACGGCACGATTCGAAAATATAAGGACTACACTCTAAAAAGTCGTAAAATGCATGATATATTGTGGGTAGAGCTTCGTGAGATAGAGCAGAATATGTGTGTATGTGTGTGTCCGGTGTAACGCTCCAAAACTGCGATGATCGCTAATATATAGATAAATAGAATACATGAGATAGAGTACAATATATAGTGTGAATACAAATCTATATGAATGTAACTCTATTCGATATACACTCAGATTAGTCTTGTTCCCATTATAACGTTATATGTTCATCACTTACAATTAGTTTGTATGTGAAAAGTGTAAATTTGTCATCATTTATTATTGTGTACTAACTTTGAACCTGTTATATTTTCATTTCGATGCTATTTCAAGCGCAATTAAAGCATGTTGTGTCAAACATAATTAAGAAATGTACATTTGAGTGTCGTGTGGCCCAATTTTTCACAATCAGGCTTCGTGCAAATGCGAAATTACATTATGAAACGTTGCGTGACATTTGTGTAATATCTGGCATTGAATTCGGTGTTGACTTAGACGAAATTTACTTTAAGCACAACTGTCACGTAATACTTTATTATTGTCCTCGTGTAATTTCAATTTAACAATTGTTTCAAAATCGTCTCAATGCTGAGTCTTTATTTGCGACGGAGGAAACAATGATGGTCTTCGTCTATTTATATCGAAAATAGAATACGATCGAAGAATCTGAAAGATAGATATCTAAACGATGTTTATGATATTTAGTTAATTGATTTCAAAATTATTTGAAAAATTTCCGTTTATCTTGCGATTTTTCGTTTGCTTCATGAATATTTTGTTTGAGTTAGATTTTCTTATCTTTGAATTTTTATCTGTTTGTCAAGTGACATTTTAGCGTTTTGATGCATTCTCCAATTTTTTTTTAATTTTCAAGGTGTTAATTTAGCATCTTTTGACATTGAATCGCGACGTGCACAATTTTATTGTCATTTGGCCACTTTTCAGAAAATTTATCTCAATGGTCTTTCATGGCTAACTAGAAAATTAAAGTGTATTATTTAAAAAAAACATCGAATTTTCGCAAACTTTAGAAACAGCTGCATCGAATTCGATACGAAAATTTATTCAAAATCGAAGCTCGTTTATTTAGCATCGCATTTCTCATGCAACTAAAAGTGGATGGAAAAATAAATTGATATAAAATCGTGAACCAATTTATTTCAACTATTTTTTGCATGCAAACGATACTCTCGGAAAAAAGTCACTTTGATGTTAGTTACGCTATCTGAATCGCATTTTTTTCCTTTTATAGATATCGCAATTTTGCATGTAGCCTTGTTTGCTTCGCTTATTATATCGGTACATATTATAAAAAAAAACTATATTGCCAGAACGTGTTAACATAATATAAATTTTTGAACCAATCGTTCGATCATCAACCTTTGAATCTTTCATACAATTGAAACTATCCTCATACAAATATATTCTTTATATTTAAATCAGCCAATTTTATAAAATTCTGTAAGTTTGTTCTAGTACGCATTTTCTTTATAAAAATGAGAATATAAACGATTTTTATATGTCAACTTGTAGGCAATGCTTTGTAAGTACGTAAACAAATATCGGTACTTGTAAAGCATATCATTTGCTCGAAACTCAATGTATTAGATTGATTTAGCTTATGTTAGGTTAAGCTAGTTTTTTATCCGATTAGATAAAGTTGCATTGGGTTTTAGGTTAGATTAAATATTTTATCGATGGTTTGCTCTACAATTATCCAAAAAATAACTCTCTTCTACATACTTCGAAATACTCATTTAAATGCAACTCACATTGCAGTTTCCTTTCGAATCTAACATTTTTTCATATGACAAATAGATGTTAAGTACTGAAGTATAGAAACAACAACAATACAAATCGCACTTATCAAACAAAACAAAATCAACCTCAAAACGAAATAACTCCATTACTATGCATCACCTTATACAAACTTTCCGGACAATGCACATCTCCAAAAACAAAAATCGACACTTCTAATTATACAACCATTGGCAACCGTACCTCGTGCAGATCGATCGGGAAGAATCGGCGTTCCTGGCACTAAATACGAGACATCTTAAACCGTCCGATACGAAACATATTAGACTATCGAATACCAAACATCTTCGAATCCATCATGAAAATCGCTAAGACACAACAAGACAACAGTCGCGTCGAGCAGCTCGCGTACGACTGATTACCATCGCGAATAGAATGTGTTTTATTTGCTGTTTTATCGCGTGGCAACTTTGGTTCGTGCCATGCCATGTGCTGACCTCATAGTGGCTCATTCGCGCTCAGCCCACCGTCCAAGTCGGACATGAGACCTGAACATGGATCCGTCCACGAGGAGGCTGCTGGACGAAGACGCCAAGGACAGGCCCAAGATCAAGCCCCTGAGTCGACTCATCAGAGACACTCATTCTCTAAGCTCCAACGATGAGATCGTCGAGTCCAATGTGGACGAAGACGACGATGATGATGGAGGATGTCAGCTAGAGTCTTTGAGGGAGGAGTTGAAGTTGAAGGGAGTGGCAAGGAGGCTTTCTGTGACTGCTCCTCCGTCTCCGACTGCGCCGAGGCCTCCTCCTAGGACTCCTTATAGGAGGCCTCATTTGCCTCATCTTCCACATTTGATTCCTTGGAAGGAGTTCAGAGGGAGATGGGGGTCTGAGAGCATCCACAACAAAACTGAGGTAGTTTTTGATTTTTCATCACCTTGAGTGCTCGATTGTGTTTCTAAGTACTGACTCATTAATTTTGTTTAATGCGATGAATCAACATTGCTCGTTTCACATTAGCGCAGGAATTTAACGCTATCGTTCATTTTGATAAATTCTTCGCTTTAACAGTTTTCAGCGAGTGTTGTATGAATTAGCACTCGCCATACGAAAACGTATTCATAACACAAATACGCACCGACAATATCTAAGCAATAAGCATTGAATACATTTAACAAACCGTTTAAAACGATATTCCGACCTCAGTGCAAACACAGACGTCAAAACACCAATAAATTTCCATTCGCCCGTTTAAATATACGGAACAATCTTTATCTGAATCGCGATTACAATACAAAATACTAGGAATGAAAAAACTTATAGATATTCAATGGCAAATTACAGTCAGCACTACTTTGGTGTGGTGTTAGATTTCGATATATTAAATATGAAACTTATTCAATGTTATTTTTTCAAATTAGATACAATTGATTGGCATTTGTAGAGCATCATCATGATATTCGTTGGGTTAAGTTAGGTTCGATTATATTTTATGTTAAGTTAGGTCAAATCTAAATTCGTTTATTCGAAAATCTATTGCATAATTATTCAATATTGCAAAAACGATATTTCCGATATATTTTAATGTTTTGCGTTAGACTTCATTAGTCATGTAATAAAAAACAATTTTTTTTTTTCAATACGTGCTTTTTTCAGTTTACGTGCCTTTTATGTTCTACTTTTCTATATGTCGACATCAGACTTATATGATTCAATTCTGCAAAAGTTTTAATATTTAAATTAAATAAAATAGTATTGTTCCGTCTGTCAGACTGTGTATGTCCGGATGACGCTGTATTACTCTCTATGTCTGAAATTCGAAAGAAACTTTCATCGGTTCTCAAATATTTTCGACGATGCCTGGTGAGCATTAATATCGAATTTAATCGCTCTAAACTTCGATTAATGCTGAAAGAATGACTCATTTTTCTCAATTTTTTCATTAACACCACTGACAATTTAAAACACATACATATGTACCTAAATCGCTCGAAATGCGTTATAGAAAACTTCACTATAGAATCTCTATAGAGTATCATTAATATTTGGATTTAAATAAAAATCTACAATTAACTATTTAATAAGTTAAACTTTAATTTGGTCTTTTCATTATTATAGTTAACTAAACATATTCCTTGAACTGCGAACTATCGAAATCCACAACATAGACGGATTTCGTCATTCCCTAGCTAAAGACATGAATGTAACTCAACATTTTGTTAACTAGAGCAGTGAAAAGGCAGGATTTAAATGCACTAATTTAACTAATCGTTACTTCGGTCTGTAATCGAATTGTCACACAATTCTCAACGGTTCGCGGTTTCGAATTCGCCACGCGAACGATTTTCTTTGTTCCGAACAACGCAGCAATATTATGCAGATTTACTGGTCATCGTGAATGCGAAATAAGTCCAACGGGCTACGAATCGATCGATTCTAGATTTAGAACGTTTTATGGATGTATTTTAGGATCGTTCGTTCGAATGTGTGCCTTTTTTTTTCATAGGCGTTATCTGTGCGTTTAACATAATTGGCTAAGCTGATAAAGGCGCTTGTGCAAATCGGTTACTGCCCGCATCGTTGTGTGTTTTTAGCAATGTTTGTTAGTGGTTTAATATTGTGTTTGGGTATTGTTTAATTGCAATGGATTTGTATTTAACGAGAACCTCGCATAACGAGTGATTTGGTTGACGAAGTCTTCCAATGAAAAATTTTTCGCTTGATAAGTATTTCGTTTAAATAAGAGTGTTTTGCTTGAAAAGTGATTTGCATAATGAGCTCGTTCATAGAAAAATGTTTTGTTTAACGAGTGGTTTGCATTATAATTGAGATTCGGGAATGAATTGTGAATGAGGTTCCTCTGTATTTATTATCAATGCACAGGTCAAATATTATGTTAGAAGTTATTTCAATTTGAAATGTTTGGGAAACGTTAGGATACTTTTCTTTTATCCAGTCAATAGAACACTAGATTTTCAAATTAAATTAGATTTTGTTTATTTTTTCGTATTAGATTAGATTTGATCAGATTGGACTATATTTTAGGTACAATTAGTTCAATGTCTTCTCTGACTAGATAACGTACAATTAGAATAGTAACATGAGTTAAATTCACAAATATTGATCTTCACCTAATTGTAAGACAACGATTCTCACTTTGGGATACGTGTTCCACACAAAATAGAGATACGCTATACTAGTCAAATTATGTATATTGAAAACCACTGGTTTAAGATGTAATTTGTATTTGATTGCACAATCAAATTCGAATATAAATCCGGATTCGACTCGGTTCCCTTAATGGTGTCGATAATTTGATTCTATTAAAAACGATCCGTGTGAACATACCACTATATCGTTTCTAACAATTAACATGCTACAGTTTAGTGATTTATTTACGTACATCGATTTCGATATTTCGATTAATAACAATATTATCAATGAATCTACATTTCTGAGTAAAAAATTGCCTTTGTCCAAACCGTTATTTCGATTGAAAAACATCGATTCGCTTTGTTAATTTTGCTATTTTTCTCGACTTTGTTACAGATTTTTATCTGTTAGATATTCTTAGATCGATTTTTCGTCGAAATACAGAACTGTAGCGTTTTTGAAATGTTTGAATGATGAAACAAACTTGTTGAAAAAATGTCGGTTTGCGGTCACGGTGTTGCCGTTTGTCTCTCGAGCGAGCGGAAAATCTACCGGTTTGCTTCATTCCTTTTTTTTCCTAATAAGTTTCGAAATTGACTGTAAAACGTCATCGTTAAATGCGAATTGTATACTGCATAAAATTTGCCATTGATAAAATTTAATAATTTCAAAATTCGGTCGCTCCAATTTAATTGTCATTCGACTAAACTTTGCGATGAATTCGATTCGTTTTAAAAATAATTTTTGAATGGTTTCGTTATATTTTTATTGACTCGCTTTATTCTATAATAAAACATCGTTGTCTTGATTCAAATCGTATTTTATTTTTCGATTCACACGAAAGAACTCTTCTTCGTGTAAATAATTTATCTAAACTTACTTTTCGCATTTATGTGTGCGGATTTCCGTTAGTGTTTCTGAGTTGATCGATTGTATAAATTTTGTATTCACATCAGATATTTTTTTTTATATTCGTTATAACAACTTGTTTATGGAGTGGAATCTTTTCGAAAATTATTGTTAGATAACGAAAATTCTTATTGAATTCGCTGTACAATGAAAAACAAATGATTTCAAATCATTGCTGTAAGAATATTCTAAATAGAATTGTAAGTTTTTTATTTTATTTAAATCTTCTGTAAATATTATTTATTCATTAAATATGATTCGTTGTCACTTTATTTCAATTTAGTGAATCTCGTCATTCTCATATTTTATTGTGTTCATTAGGAAAATATAATTTTCTAGTACTGTGAACCATAATTGAGTTAGAATCTCGTGTGAAAATCTGAAATTATATCTATCATTCTATTCATACAATGAAACAATTTTACATTAGTTAAAATCCATTACATTCTTATCAGATCTAAATTACGTAAATGCTTCAAATTGACAAAACATTAATACGTATCAACTAAATTCAAATAAAATTTTATATCTAAAAATGATAAATTTCTTATTTTTCATAACAATAGTCCTCATTTAATGTATAAATGACATCACGGGACTACAATCAGTCACGATCTCTATAAAATGCTCTTCTAAGAATTCGCTCTACAAACGACATCAATTAAAACGCGTTCATTTCTCAGAAACGTACCTTGACCTCAACCTCGCCTATTATCAATTTGATATAGTATGATATAACATTAAAGAAAGCGCATTTCGACATGATAAAACTTGAAATAAGCCAATCCATTATCGATTTTATTATACGCCAAAAGTTCACCCATGAGAATTAACCTTAATATGCAAAGTTCCACAATCGATTGTATGTTTAACTCGAGCGATCGATAAAGCGTTATCTATTCGATGGATTAAAATAGACTCAATCAGATCGATTGGGAAAATCGCTGAAGCAATTCCATTCTCGAAGTTTCATATAAACGTACGTATTTATATAAATTATTATATCATATTTACTTATAACATATCGTAACCGGATAGGAAGAAAGTTGGTTCTTGTTGGCGACCGTGAAGTTAAAGGTCAGAATAAGAAGGCTACACATTGCGGTTACGCAATTTGAAGAATAAAATGTGACCTTATATCAACGAAAATAAGATGAAATCAGTTTGGAGATTATCTTTGGATTAGTGGATAAGGAATTGTTTAGATTATGTGTAGGGATATTTGGTTTTTAGACGAGTTGGGATTAAATTGTTAGATCAAAGGTTCGATTTTTTTTTATGTTAGAATATATTGGGTTACATTTTGCATTATATTATGATAGATTAAGTGTTGTATTCTTAATATGACTATTCAATAGTAATATTGTATTTAGTTTATATCAATTGATACTAAGAACAATGTCGATTGTGAACTATCGCATTCGTTTGCGCAACGTTTTCAATGTAATAAAAATTAAACATTAATTGATAAAAGATAACCTCGTGACATAAATATGAAAAAAAATACTACATACAAAGTAAATTATAATTAATATTACTATGTGCACTCGAATCTTCATTTAGCGACAATCTCAAGTGAATATTCAAAAGAACGTCATAATTCCCTCAGTGAACTCATTCATCATTTCGAACAATACGGAAATATTATACTGCACGAAAGCCACATGGACTTGATTGATGAGATTGTCGCTAATCTCTCAAGTGACAGTATACTTGACATGTATACAGTGTCGTCAAATTATACTGAGCATACGAATCGTTTCACTTTGTTAGAGATCTTCGAACGGACCGTTTTCTTTGTCCGTTTATGTGACGCATTGGGAAATTTCTTCACGAAACGTTGATGCATCGTCCCCATATATTTTTAATTTGTCTGAAATATACTTCGAAATGTTTAGAATTAAGTTTTTTGTATGTTGTATGTGTATGTATTGTGAGTGAGTATTGTATAGATTGTTGTATTGAGAGTGCTTGATCTTGAATTGAAATAATACAATTGCTTCTTTATTTGATTCAAATATGGTATAGCTGTTGATTTACTAATATTGTCATAATTAACTGTCAAATTCGAACGTGCCAATTGGAAAGCCCTATATTTATCAGTTTGCGTATGAAACAGGCATGTGAAATTTTTCATATGCAACCAACACATTAATATTATATTCATATCTGTACTTTAACGTGCTCTATCTCACTTGCTCTATTTATTTATATATCATGCTCTATCTCACATAGCCTTATCTACAAAATATCATACTTTTGACATACAAAAATTGACTTATTTCTAGTTTGAAGAGAATAATTTCAATAGAACGTCTGAGAAAAGGAAAGAAAATGGAAAAATCCATTTCGATATTGATATTAATATTTTTCTCTGGAAAATCTGTTAGTTATCTACGGCTAGCCACAGTTTAACAGCCAACTAGCTCTATAAAGTCTCATTAATTGAACAATGGAAACGTTTGCCATCATTCAGATTAATTTCAATCATCGAACGACTGACAGACCAATTTGTTTAGAGATCGTTGGCATAACGACCGACATGTCGACACATTCGTTGTCAAAACTAACGTTGTACATAATTCGAATTGACAATTTATTAAACTGCCTAGACGTGTGTCGATTTTAATATAAACTTGTCCGTGACCATCTAAACTTTTTTCAAAGTCAAAAATTTTTTTTTTCCATAGATAAAAACTTTTCCATGGCTAAAAAGCTTTTTTCGAAGCTCAATAAAACTCTTTCCAAATCATTTATAAAATTTCATCTTGAAAATAGTTTATTTGACTTTGAAATAGACTCGGAAATGCTTTAGATCTGTTTCCAAATATCGAGAGTTTAGTGTCTAAATCGCTTTTTGTGTTCTTGAATTCATTTGTAATGGATCATTTTATTGTGTTTCGATTTAGATCGATTCGAAATTGATCGATTCGTTTGATGGATCAATTGATCTATTATCGAATTCATGTTTGATTGATGTCTGTTTTTAATTCAAATTTTGAAATTGATTGCGTTCCAAATATTTGCATTGAAAATATTCTATAATTTATTCATTATACGAATTAAATATATTTTATATGAATTGCTAATAAATTGTTGATTCTTTCATCCAATCTGATTCGTTTATCTGTATTATTTTCATCTATTATTTGGGTAGTTTTTCCGAATATTCAACTTCTATATTTTTGTGCTAAAACGTAAAAAGGCTTTTGCTGTTTCGTTTTCGCAAAGTAAATTTACGATTCGCGCACAGATATCGCTTTACAAAACGCAAACAAGCTAAAAGTTTTTCCTCGTACATAAAAGAGTTTATCTCATGTCGAATAATGCTCAATATTACTCTTATACACATCAATCATAAATTTTGGACGTCTTTCATATCATCGAAATGAATGTATTTTCTCAAACGGAATTTATTGAACTAAAAATAACAGCGACGAGAAAACTCCGCAATATAATAAGCGAGTAATCAGTCCGTTAATATTTCAATATAATCATGGTTAGAAGAAAATTATATTTTTTTACAGTATATACTGCTCGAGATTCTTTAAATTTCTTAAACTGTGCATAATATTTGTTACGACAAAGGCCCTCAGTGAAATTTCAAAATAAAAAAATATTAACTATCTATAAGTTTTTCCCTACATGCACACAATAATTCTAGAATATTTCACAGCGAAATGATGAGCTGTTTTTGAGTCTATTAATAACATACATACATTAATTTTCATTTGTATAAATTACCTGCGCCTATTTTATGCAATATTCACAACAGCAATATAGAGTAGATTGCAACTCGAGTGTCATTGTGACAAATTAACGCTAATATTATATTAGATACCTGCACCTATTTTATGCAATCTCCATAACATCAGCGTACGTAGAATACAGAACCAGCATCATTACGACAGACAGACAAATTAGCACTATTAATATATTAAATTAAATTTCATTTGTATTTGACTTATGAATGTATTCACAATTTCACGAAACATAAACACAATATTTCGGAACAAAACTCAATTATTCTCTCAAAACCCAACATATTTACTAATTTCAAAAATTCTCGCAATAAACCTCGCTATCTCAACAGCGATACGTCAAAGTGTCGACTCGAAAGCGTCGATCTTGCAGACGTCAAAAAACACGAATTTCAGCTGAAAATTTTTTTTGACAACACTTCAGATAGAAATCGCAGCGAATTCCCAAAACGTCGACCTCGAAAGAAAGTTGGCTCCGCGTGGAAACCCCTAAGACTTTTAAATTATTCAAAAAGCACTCGGCCGTTCGAATGTCGGACAAAAGGGCCTTCGTTGACTCCCCATTGTTTCCTTGGAGTTGGTCGTATTTTGCGGTTCGAGCGAAAATTGGTTCGAATGTTTTTGGGGGTGGGTTTGATTTGAGGTGTGTGTATATGTGTGTAATAGTCATAATTCTAGAGGTTGTTTATGATGCTGTTCGTGTATTTTCCCATTAGTACGACGCTCTAGTTAAGCTAAATGAACCTAAAATCCCGTTTTGTATACCGCGACAAGCAGCAAGAAGCACACGGCACGAAGCGCGGTCTCCATTGTTTCCATTGTTGATCACGGTGCATGCTGCGTGCCTCTTGCTGCTTGTCGCGGTACGCAAAACGGGCTTTAAAATGTATTTCAACCTCAACGAATGTATCCTAATATAAAAAACGACAAAAACCTGACCTAACTTATTCTAAAACCTAACTCAACTTAAATTCTATCACAACTTAACCTAATATGATCCGTTGAGTGTCAAGTCTATTAGATAGTACATAATTACTTCAAGATTACAATACAGAATAATGAGGTAATCAAACAATTAAGTAATATCATTATGTTTTGCGATTATCCACATTTTTTAATTTATTGGACATAATAACGATGAATTTCAACTATTAAAAATAACTAATGAATATATTCAATAATATTACACCCATCATCATTGAAGTATTCACTCATCTAAACTCCTCTATATTTTCAGCCGCACTTTTATATTATACAATCATAACATTGAAAACTCTACTCTCTTATTATACAACACATATTATATGCAATTTTATTCTCCACATTATTTATGTTTTTTTCATAAAAATGCACGCAAACAGTATCAATATCAGCATTTTCAGAAATTCGCTTAAAATAAGCTTTTATGCTCCACCCTGTAAATTTCGCAAATTTTCTGAATTCACCTTTGGACAGAACAGTGCATTCGTAAAAATGCTCATAAATGTGAATTTTTACTCATATTTCGAAAGTATGTCGATGTTCATTCTGTTTTGAAGGGTGTTTCAGTCTGAAAGGGTAGCTCTCTTGAGTGCACTTCATGCTCGAATACCACCTGATAGCATTTTCAAATGTGTGTTTTGTAAAATTTCATAACACTTTTTTTGGTACGTGTTAAGTTGTAAAAGTTTATTGATATAAATGAAAAATTTATGAAGTAAAATATGAATCCAAAAATTTTTATATTCAATAGATATCAATGTCAAATTTTAATGAAATCCTTCTCTAACTTTCTGAATGTCGAGCATTTTTAAAAAATATCAAAAAACCTTCATTCGAACTTTTCAAAACTGCTCATTTCAATTCAACCATCTCTCATACTATTCCTTATAACTAGAAAGCTCTGACCTATTTACCTCCGAAAGCTAATTAAACTAGATTCATTTTCCCAGTCTTATCGTAAAATGCTTCGATTTCAATGCCTCACCTTACTCTTCAAGTATTGATTAACCCGTTCGATGAATCACAGAGGAATGCCCTTTTCGTTCAAATTATGTATAATACACCTCGTGTAAAACGAGCGTAAATCTCAAAATATGGACAAATAGGACGATGAATAAAGTTCGCTCGTTTTTTATAGCTTTGTTTACGCCTAAGAAAGTGGTGATTTTTTTCATGTTTCAGCTGCTGAAATCGATCGTGGCCATGAGAAGCCTTTTATTTTCATTTGCTTTTTACGAAACGTTGATTGAGTACGACTTCGTATTGTTCGTAATAAAGGCGTAATTATGTAAAAGAACTGCTGAATGTCGATGTATGTTTGTATTGAGTTAACATTGTAGAAACTGAAAAAGAAAATATTTTTAAATTTTATATAATTCTGTTGATTTTAGTGCTTGTGAAAAATTTTGCAATTAAAAAAATGATAAAATAGTCCATTTTATCAAGCTTACGTTTGTACCTTTTTGTTACGTTTGTATTATGAATTGTTTTCTTTCATAACCTGAATTTAAATATAGAATATTTTCAGGTTCATATTCTTCGTTTACACAGTCCAACATTTCAATAAATCTCATTAAAATGTTCCTAAATAAATACACTCGATGGTTATGGTATTTAAATTCGATCTCGTATTTTCGTTGGCAATCAATCTATCGAATCGAAAATTATATCAACAAAATTGATAAATGTCCGCTCTGTAAACATTTGCACTTCAAAATAACGAGCTCCAAATTTATTTGCTCTAAGTGTTCCTTCAGAGTGCAGTACATACTCAATGTTAAATCATAAGATTCGGTCTTGAAATCGATTAATAAGTTCGCCTGATAATATTTGCGAAAACCTCTACGAAGTTTACCGTTGAATAAATCATAAGAAGTCGGTGGCTTATATTAAAATTTCACGTAAATCACTTTGTAAATAAATTTTAAACGTTCCCGAGAAAACTTTTCAGACCACAAGCTTTCGTTGAGGATTTCTCTTTTTCATATTTTTCAGCATATAATATTGCCTTGGGGTATTATTATACACATTCTATCGAAGAGCCATTATGGAAAGGTCAATAATAGAGTAAACGGATCCTCCACAGAATAAAAAAGGAATTCGTGACATATCTCTTAGATTCTTGGGACTTCTGTTATTCTATTCCCTTTCGTGATTAAATTTCCCAATTAAGATTTATATACTCATTGTTATTTGAGACGTTCAATGCACAACGTGATTAAATCTAAACAAAAATCTAGAAAAACGATGAAACACTTCAGATGCGTTTTTCAAAATTCTCTTTATTATTTCATTTATCTGAAGTTATCAACATATAAACTTCGTTTGTAATAAGCTTCGGATATAGTCTGTTCACATTAAAGTACAGAATTAATTAAAATGGCTTCTGAAATAAATAATTTTTCATTTGGTAGCCAAACAAATTTTGTCATTTGAACTTTATTAATCAGGAAATATATTTCTCGCTCAAGTACTTTGACATTTAAATCTCTTTTTTATGTGGTATGTATCACTTAATACACTGAATAGCTTATTTTGAAATGTGTCGATCTGGATCATAATACGACATTGAACTTGAACATGACTTTGAATTTCCAAAATATCTTCAGTCTATTGTTCGAAATAATGCATGTAGTAATAAACGTTAGTTTTCGAATAAATCATCGCAACAATTTACTTGCGTTGTTCGTTCTCGTTAAATTTCTGCAAATTTCCATTTCGCAAATTGTACATAACATGTGTAGATCGCATTAAAATATTATGGCCCTCTCTCACATCCATTACATGCAATGAAATATTTAAGGCAGTTTCGATTTTGTCATAAAAATAGAGTAGAATATGTTTTTGCGGCTTTCGTACCGATCTAGATAAATCTCGTAATAAATGTGCGACATTATTCCATAGAAAGGGTTTGCCATTCTAAAACTTGTATTGATTTAAAAAATATTATTATAATGGTGAGGAATGTCGCAAGTTTGAAGCCGTCTTGTAAAATTAATCGCAGGCAATATTTTGGTCATGGAAAGATTATACAATTTTATGGAAAATACACGATGACTGAGAAGGCCAAGGGGTACAAGTGACTTCGCAGTGATTTCAAGAAAAGCGCTTTCACAGTTGACCATGTAACAAAATGTGTTAGGAGGATATCGAGTAATTTAATGGTATATCTCGGTTTATATTCCAAGTTCGTTGATATCCTTTTGCCACCAAATATATGAAGTGATTCCTATACAAACTCAATTTCGGCAAAAATGTCACTAGTACCCTATGACCTTTTCAGTCATGTCGTCAAACATTTTTTGAAAGCGCTTCATCACAATACCGTTCTTATTGTAACATTTCACGATACGAGAAGAATCTCAGGTAATTAAATTAATAGTCAATTTGTGCCAACCGATTTCGCACGCATTATATTATACAAAAGCACTTTAACCCTAAATTGACCGCAACTCCAAAAAAAATATTTTTAATTATTTAAATAGCCAAATGGACAAATATGACTAGAAATCGTCACGAATGGAATCTTTCGAGCTTTCATCGTTCTAAGCCAGATGTCAAGTCTCTGGCAACGAGCTTGACACCGAACGAACGTTCCTCCTCAGAATATTTATATACACATTATATATTTATATACAGACGTATATATATAAATAAATACAAATGTCGTTCGCAATATATAGTATGCACTATTAATATTTTCAGAGCGCCAGCTTCCTGTGATAGACTTCAGTTTTATTTCAGCCGCGCACCGAGCGCCACACGCATTCCGCTAACGGAACGAATTTTCCCATTTTCCGAAAGGAAAAAACCTCTAAATTGTACCTAGGGCTAGTAAATAATAAAGTTTCCGGTCGTTGTGCTTTCTATACGTGATCTGTTTCCTAAAATTTCATTCTACCTTAAGTGATTTTTCGTACTGTGTGAGTTTTGGCGCGCTGTGTCGTTGTCGTGTGTGCCGCAATTTCGTGTGAAAAATCAATATTTTTATTCTATCGATTCGTTATGTAAATATGGATTTGTAAGTAAATCTAAGTGTATTGTTCAATATTTTAGTTGTGACATTCACGCCGATCTAATCGTGACATTGAGGCTTGATCCAAATCGAATTTTGCTCAAATTGGTCGTTGAAATAAAAACGTCAGAAATGTTAAATTGCAAAAATAATACACGGCATTAAAAAGATGTAATCTTTGCTTTTAATTTGAGTACGAATTTACATAAAAATGTAAATTCTCTCTGTATATTTTTTTTCACAAAGTACGTTTCTGTGTAAGTAGCCTTATTAAAAAAAATGATGTATAAACGTAATCAAAGTCGCGAATGTTACAAAACGAATGCTTTCCGCGAAAACGTCATTTGTTTCGCGCAGATGTTAATAAAATTCGCTTTCGTTTTTCTTTCCGACGCACAAAACGTTTTCGAAAAATAAAATTCGCGGTAATTTTTGAATTTTAGCCAAGGGCGAAAAAACTGTCCGGAAGTCGACGACTATTCGAGGTTCTTTTCGACATTTCTGTATGAATGAATCGAGTGAGCTTTTTTTTTCGTTTTCCATTTGAACCGGATTAATTTTCCGATCGATTCGCTTCGAACTATGGAAAATGTATTATTGTGATTGAAAATTATTTTCTATTCGTCTGTGAACTTGACCTACACCTTTATATCTTTCTGGCAGACGATTCCTTTGAGCTTTTATATTTATTATCAAAAGATTTTATATCTCTTGCGAAACTTTCTATCGAACGTTTCAGATATATTTTGAAGTTTGTTCTCAGCAAATATTAAACATGGCCATCAATCAAACGTTATTTAATTGATCGACGATGTTTCATAATATTTACTGGAAATTTGCTAGTGGATTTACCTTTCGTAAATTTTCATTATTTTTTCATCAAAGCGACATTTAGAACCGAATTCGTTCATACTTTTAAAATATAAAAGAAATCATAATTACATTTATTGAAAAAATTACAGAATATGTCCACAATTAATTTTCCACTAGTGTTAATTAATAATATCGATTAAAATCTATAAAATTCGGCTTTTCAAGGGTTGAATCTTAAAACCAAACAGAATGACTTATCGTGTGCACTCTCATTAATCACTGTCTAATTGATGCTTAGAGCATGTTCAATTTCGTTCTGCTCTTGCACCACGTGTCTATATTCTATATTCGCCACGTGTCTATATTCTATATTCATCACGTGTCTATTTTTTTTACGTTTCGTTTACGATTTGTTTTCCATTCTTCATTTTCGTCTTTTATACTTGCCGCCTTTTGATGCATGACCGTGACTAAACTGTTCTGGCAAAAGTCTCTTGTTTGCTATAAGATCGTTTCGTACTCACTAGTGTTGACGTTTTAGGAATTTCGTGTTAAAAATGAAAATTGCGTATGCATAATATGCGTTAAGTACATGCAAAGTTTTAGTTTGTCGTATTTTTAGGTGTCCTTAAAATTTTTCTTGAGATTCACTTGATTTTTTCATTTTGAATTGTAGCTAGTCATAGTTGGTTTTGTATGTATGAGAATTTAAATCACTTGAATTCAGTTCATAAATACAAATATTTATTTAAGAACTCAATTCTATTAATTTAAATTTGTCACTTACCCTTGGCTTCTAGGTTACTCATGTAATAAAAATTTAAGCATTCTTTAGATTTTTTTATCACATATTTATAAAGTTGCAGAAATTTCGATTTGCACAAGTTTATGTAGACACAATGTGATAATATACACGTAGTATGAAAAATAAATTTAATTAGTTGATGGACTTGAAAGTTTTCTTTAGATAATTAGTTTTCTCTAGATATTTTTATTTCTGTACATTGAATTCATTATAAATGACATCTGTCTTCTTTATAATGAAAATTTCATCGAAATAATAAATAAGGCGATTATTTGAGTCTCTGAATAATTGAACATATCAAAATGAAATATAAAAATTTTTCATAATTAATTTATTTTCCAAACTTAATATAATATTATTACTTTGAAATATTATATTTTATCGAAAATATACTAAAATGAGAAAAGTGCGACAGATGCTACACATCTCATACAACTCAGCATCTCAAAGATGATTTGTTTTGACAAAAATCTTACAGAACAACACTCGGCATTTGCGAATTTTTGTTCCGCACGATCGAATTCGTGAAAAGCTTCGATGGAGAATTTTCCTCATTTTCCACTTTTCTCTCACATCTCTGTACGATATTGCGACAAATGACGTGTTAATTGTGCTCGTTATCTCGTTTTTGTACGACGATGATTCATCTTGGCCTGTTTTCGCGTTTTATTTATAAAGCGATCCTTACTTTTACCAGAATTCGAACCTAATTAGCGATCTTCGATATAATTAAGACGCTCCAACTTGGACTAATTACGACGGCTCGTGTTTAGAAATTTCTATGAATTGGTCGTTTTATATGAGAAAAATTGTATTTATTCAAAGTTAGATAGTTTACCTAAAAGTTTTTATGAGTCTAGTTAATTTATAAACTTTTTTTATGTGAAAACCTCTATAAAAATGCTGGAAAATCTGGGAAGCACTTTTCGTCGCTATAACACGATTAAAAAAACTTTCAAGATGGTCGTATAATTTGATATTAAATAAAGCTATCGATATTAGGGTGGGTCGATAATTTTTTTTTTCCCAAAATTAATTTTCAATTCATCCTCAATAGAGATTCTCAATATTTTTCGATTCACATTAACTTTTACTAAATTGTGCCTCATTTTCGATTATTTGAGTAAATTTCTCAAATATTGCTGATACTAATTGAAAATTTGCTTTTTAGGATGTACTCTAAAATGGAATATTAAACTAAAATTAGGAAGCACTTAATTGAAAATGTCGATTTTGAATATAAAGCTAAATATAAAACGTTCGAACGTAACGCGATATCGAGCGAAGCGTTAACCTGTTCAAACACATTTTGAAAATTACGAAATTGCATTAAACTCGTGCCAATCAAACATTTTCTAAAGCTTATTAATTTTCAGAACGTCTAATATTTCGTCGATAAACGTTTCATAAAATACTGAAAAGCTAGTTGTGCAATCGCTTTTTGGCAAAAGACCTAAAGCTTCGTTATCGATCATAATTTTATATTACGACAGGCGATAAAGCGAACAACGTTGCACTTTTTTAATAATCGCATTTGATGTATTGAAATAATTTGTATTATTATAATACTTCAAATGCATGTGCGATTCGACATTCTTAATTTTAAATGGCGTATGCCAACTTTTTAATTATTGTCGTTCGAGTTGGCTTCGTTCATTCATAATAATATGAGTTCGCAAATAGATCATAGGCTATTTTTGTTATGTTTGAATAGGATTGACTTAATTGTTGTAATGATCTTAGAATGTTTTATAGTGCTCGTCCGTTATGTGAATGCCAATACCGTGCGAGCAATTATACACTTAACAATCTTGTTTTAATACAATGCCAAAAATTATGTTAGGATGAGTCGAATTTAATTTTTGTTGAGAAAAGATAAAAGTTCAAAGGCGCGTATCTAATAAATTAGTTAATATATATTTTATATAACAAAATGATTTAATAATGCATTTTTATTAGAAAACAGAAGATTATGAAAACTGATAAAGTGGTTGTAATAAAATTACTAGTGTTATTTCTTTTCTTTGTGCAAAATATATGACTTTCATACTTCATATGTCTCATTATCTCATAAAGTGTCGTATAGTATTTCGAGTTTCATAAATGGGAATAAATATAATGATGTAGTATGGAAGCTAACTTTGAACAAAACGTTCTAAATATTTAAACAATTTTAATCAAAAATTGTGTTTGTACTCGTAATCGTTATTCTATTAAAAATTCATTTTGTTTAACTAATGTAAAGTTCAAAAAATTATCAATTTTTCTCACATAATATCATTCCAAAGCATTTTTACGATACATTGTTGAACTTTTTTTTCTCTTTTGTCGGTTCAGTATTAAATTTGCATACTTTTCCTGTTTCGTTCATTCAGCATTTTTGCAAAACAAATTTATCTGTACAATCGCATACATTGTATTTAAAACCATTCATCTTTTAGAGTAAAAAAGAATATATTTTTAACACATTTTATGTATTTTTAGTATGACATTTATATCGTTATAACTGTAAAATGAGACGACGACTACGTGGCCAATTTGTCAAATTGAATTCACGAATTTACAGCTGAATTGGCTTAAAATACATCTTTATCGTTTTAAAGTTCAACGTAGACTGAACTTGATTAGCGATGAACAATCAATTAATGTTTAAGCACTTTGAATAATAATGTTTAGGCAATTATCACAAATTGCACTCTTCGGTATAAACTGAAAATGAAAATTCGTTTATCATATTCAAAAGATAATATTCTAAAATTCAATTTGATGCTTTATTATGAACACATTAGAATTTCACGAAATTTCGAGGCTTAAATCAAAATTTTACATAATAATTTATATTCAAATCATATTCTTCTTTAATTTTAATGAACTTTTACGAATTTCAGTGAAAATTTCAAAAAAAAAATCTAAATAAAATTTCATCAATATAAAAAGTGTCCACCATCAATTCTACTAGCGTATAACAGTTTTTCTTTCCTGCATCTGATTTAATAGACTATACACTCGTTCGACTATAAAAGACAAAGCAATATTTTACATTTCTGTTCTCAACACACATATCTATCATTTAGCATTACAATGTATCAAAAATAACAATAAACACACTCATGAAAAAACCTCATACAAACAAGATAAGGCAGTTGCACCTCGACTCTGATGCAAAAGCATCGAACCTCGAAACGTTTCCATCAACCAAAGAAGACCTTCCATCGATTTCCTCAAAATTAGATAACATCCACATCTGGTCACGTCACTATCGTAGCTGATAACGATTGTTTCTTATCAACTTTTTGTTCCATTCGATTTATTTGTATCAGTAATCGTTCGACTTTTGCATCGATCGCGTCTTATTTTGCTCAATTTTAATATTTTTGTTATAAAATTAGGTTGTTGTTTGATTGTGGGTGTTGTCTGAGGTATGAAGCCTTTTAATGGTCCAGAAAAGGAAAAGTTAATTGTGCCTATAATACCGAAAAGTTACGGAAGTGTGTTCTCTTATCACAGATTCGTCAGGACAGTTTCTAACAATTATGCTAGACAGGTATTTACATTTTGTGAATCATTCGTGTTCAAAAATAATGAAATTTTTGAATTTACTCTGTGAGTCGTTTCGTAATACATTTTAAAAGTGTTTTGTTTATAATCGATGCTTAGATTCGAAAAATTTCTTTGAAAGATCTCAAGAATTGTATCTTTGAATTATCATAACAGATTTTTTTCTCGAGTGTGTTATGACATCGCTTATTTCAGTGTGCGTAAAACATGTCATTCTTTTCTAAACGTTTTTTCTTTAACTTTTTTTCAGATTCGATTTAATGTAGTCCGAAAACATATTTACAACGATAAATTTAATTCAAACAATGAATAAATTACTATAAATCAAATTAATTTTTGTTGGCAGTCTTCAGACGTCATAGAATGCATGTTTATTATGTATGTACTGAAATGTAGTATAATAATAACACACTCTTCTTAGTCATTATATTCATTAATTTTCTTGTCCATCTATCGGAGAAGATGTTTATTACTATGTTATTTACGACTTGAAACATTTCATCAATCATCAAGATCAAGAAACCCGTTGAATCCTCGACATGTTAATTTTCTAATTTAGAACTAAAATTTTCTGTTTTTCAATTCAATTGAAATATTAAAACTTTAATCACATTTATAAATATAAAAAGCTTATCTTCAATTTTCTTCTAACCATAAAATAAATCTCATATTTCTTTTGTACGCAAATTTCCAATCATTTTCCATGGCATATCTTTCTATAGATTCCATTGTAATCTCGAACACAATATAAAAACTACATAAACCGAAATAATATTCAAAACAACCCGATCGTTAAATCCAATATCAACACACTTCAGCAAACATCGCTGAAATATTCACAATAGGAAAAACTCCGCGAAAATTCCTGGAAAATCGTCCCAATATGAAATAATATACTCACAACAAACAGTCCAATTAAACCGTTAGTTATATTTGCCCTTAATTGTTTAATCTCTACGAAAATAATAAACCAAACTGCGGTTAAATTTTATTGAACTTATGTTTGCACGTTCGAATTAATTTCATATGCGCACAATAAAATTAAATTAGTGCACATACACCAAGATCGTTATCTACTAATTTACTGCACTAACCTTATAATCTTTTGCAAATTATCGTATTGAGGTTGAGCTCGTTAGTGTAAACCCGGTACGCATCTCGTTTGTTCGTTATCTCTGCTGATTTTCTCTCAGTATAAATTTGCACTGTAATAATAATTATCGGCTGAAAACACATAATGCGGTTCTACTACGGATTTGCTAACAGTCAACACTGGTCCATTTAAGAGTTAGCACATTAATTGAACGCCGATTAAAAAAAGCTCAGTTCTCTAACGCGTGTCGATTGAAAATGTTCAAGCATGCTTCGTTCAAAGGTTTTGTCCATTCTCAGGTAAATCATATACGACGTTTACATATATCCATTCGTTTTGACTTTGTCTAAAGTTGGATTTCCCCTTCAGCGACATTGTTTTTCTCCCATTGTTCGTATTGTGTTGCACCCTATCGCTGCTACTCTTTGTCGCTAGTTAGGAAACCCAATTAAAACTCTCGCATGTAGAGAAATAATCGAATGCGATTGTTAGATCAAAAAAAGATGATGGCAACACGAATAGTTGCAGCTACATGTAAACGCAGCAATGTAACTAATATTCATATGATCGTGAAACAAATGTATTCGATTTAATTCGTTTATTTTTAGTACTATTGTCACTGTGACGTATAAATCAATGTCGCTCTTTCGAATCCGAGTTTCTATTTCGATCCTTGGCATAAAGCAGCTTGGCTCATTATTATCGCAATTTTCTAGCTATTCTTCCGAATAATTAATTTGTTAGATTAAATCTGTGTTTACTTTGAGATTTTCTAGAAAATCTATTCAATTCTGACGTAATTTGTGATTTCATATGCCATAGTCAATATCCGAAGCAAGGACGTTGCTGAATTGATCAGTCGTTTCCGAGAAATTTGGCCAAGATTTGATGGTCAATTTCATTTCAATAATTTACATATTTAATTAGATTGAATTTTTTTTTATTTCTTCACATAGATTGGGTTAAATTGAGTTAGGTTATATCAGGCATAGTTTCAATTCAAGCATCAGATCTTCTCAGAAAATCTCCACTTCAAATATTGACAGTAAACAACTAGAACAAGTAGTTGCGGACACATTTCATTTTCATTTTTGATTTCACTAAAAAATAACGAATTATTTATACATCACTATTTGCGTACATTTAAGCATATCTCACTATTAAATTGCAATTACGATTTATCTGAAAACTGAACAATTGTGATATCGCAACAAGTATACATTGTTTTACGATACGCTTATCGATCGATCTCGACATTCAATTTGCACTCGAACAACTGAGATTAATTCGATTTTACATCGAATGCGCTTCGATCTGCAACAGGAATAACTAGTTCGTTTTTGCCTCAGAAGAAAAATGCGTTTCTGATTTTTTCGCTTATTTATAGAAAAGTGTCGTTGAACTTCACCTTATTACGCTTTCGACTCTATTTTCGCTTATGGAAACCCTAAAAAAAGTGTCGAAAAACACATTACGATCCGATTCTATTTATGTTCCATTGTATTTTTTTAAATTCAAATTATTTCCCGCGTCCTTATTCGGCATTTTTGTCGAGAGAAAGTGCACTTTTGCGAAATTTGCAGTTATATTATATGGTCCATAAGAATATTTTCCGAACATATGTATGCACTTACGAGTCGACATTCGTACAAAGAGGTTTTGAGATTTTTCACATTCCGTTTCGTTGCGAACTTAACGGGTTTTCTCGAATGATTGGATACTTCTGACATTTTTAAAATTGCACCTCTTATACTCCAACGTTCGTTTTCGATACAGTCATTCATTTGTTGTATTATGTATGTTAATTTTTAAATATTTTTTTATCATTTTGAACACATTATGTAAGAATATTTTAATGATATCGGCCAAATTAGTACATAGTTCCGATAGACAGGATAGAAATGTCATCTAAAATGTGAAAAAGTATAAGAATGCAAATTGTAATTAGCGCCATGGTAGACGTTTTTCTATATCAAAAGTATTTTCTAATAATATATAAATTATTACTATTGGAGCTAGTAACATGTTCCATACATATTTGCACATTTTCATTTGAATATTTATGTTTAGGTTCTAATAAACATCCTCTGCATTGCAACCTTTCAAAGTTAGGTTCTTAATCTAACTTTATAACCATAGAATTTTTCACTAAACAAAAAAATCATGAAATTCTTTAGAATATGCAATGGATGATCATAAATATTGATTTTAATATCTCGAGAAATTTTATGCATTTTCTCGAACATTCTCATGATATCAGAATCAATAAACATAGAAACATGAGGGCTAACTATGATAATGATGATGATGAAACCTACACGTATAAATATATTTTAAGAAATGTTTGTGATGTTGAAACTCTCACTTTTTCGCATTTCCATAAAATTTATAAATCAGCATATTTTATATGCGCACGATTATGCACATAAAAGGATCATATTACGTATGTTTTCTCACGATTCAGAGAAAAACAATATTATTTATATTTCATATAGAACTTCTTATATATCAAGTATATGCGTTTAAATGTTATTCTCAGAATCTAACTTAAAATGCTTCACGTCTTTTCTAATTATCCTATCACTGATTTCATAAGGTTAATTCGTTTGGATCTTGTATTATAATATCATCAGTAAATGTAATTAATAAATCGATACATTTCAATATCGATGACGTTGTTGCTAAATATTTGCAATAGGAATTCGTTTGAGGTATTTTCGGAAAAGTGCACTTTGTGTTTTCGCTTTATTACTCTACTGATGTGAACTGCTTTGATCTTTCAATAATATGGAAGTTTATCGAATTTCCTGTTGTTCAATATTGTGGATAAATATTTTCACAATTTTCGATCAGATGAAAATTTATTATTTCCTCGTCGAAAAAATTGTATTTGCATTAAAATTCCACAAGTTGCATTGAACATATTTAAATTGAATATTTTTTGCATCATATGATCTCACTATTGTTGGGAAATTTTTATTTTATCTATTCTAGATTTTGAGGAAAGTTTATTGACGCACATAAACTTTACCTTCTACAATAATATTTCGAAATTCATCACATGACTACTTCATTTGGAAACCGATACAATGACACTCAACTTGTGCAATAATATGATAACACTGAGCGACTAATTTCCACTTTTTTCTTACCTTGGATCAAAAATAAATTAATACATATTTATAATTTAACTTCTAAGCAAAATTCGATCAATTCAAATTCAAAAAATTCGACAATATTTTAACATTTTCTTTTAAAAAGATGATTTATTACTTTTGAAGCACACCATTATCGCGGTACGTAACGAGTTAAATTAGGTTTAGTTTAGTTTAATTCAGGTTAAGTTTAGTTTAGTCATCTCGAGTTAATGTCTAGTTTTTTCATCATTTTCTTTTAAATAGGGAAGTATGATTACATTTCAATCAAATTATTCAAGACAATTTCGTGATAATAGTCTTCTCAACAATTTATAATATTTTTCCTCATACGATTTTTTCGCTCGAAAGGAAAACCAATTGAAAAGTTTATGAACACGAAAAAAGTCATTTTATAAAATTTTAAATTTATCGCACAAACTCCTCCATAAAGCAAAAGCAAACAAGGACTCACCTCAGCTAAAACAACAACAACAACACAACCACGTGCAGCAACGAATCCAAAACAACGACAACAACGCAAAACTCTAGCAACTTTTATATTATACAACAACGACCGAAGACAACGACCCGAAGATGCGTCCGCAGCATCATCTGTTAGCTCACTAACGACTATCTCGACAATTACGTGCATTATATGTAACAGACTTTGTAATCTACGGAAAATTTACGTTAATTAGGGCTTTTAATGTTTATTTTTTCCAGTCTTTGTTGTATTTTTGTGATGAGCGGTCGTTGAAATGGACGATGTTTGTGTTAAACGCAACAGTTATTCCTTCGTTCGTAAGATTCTTGGCATTTTATTGTAGTTATATTTTTATATAAATAATAATTAATGTAGGTGTGTTTACATATATTACTTACAGTCTCCTAAACGGCTGATTTTTTCGCAGTTAAACTTTCCTGGATGATTTTGTGCACACCTGGAAAAGTTTCTGCTTCATTTTTTTTTAACTTTGATATTTTACGAGTAGAAGATCTTACGATTAACTATAGAATTTTCATAGAAAATATTATGCTTGACCTACACACGCAAGAGAATTTACTATAGAAACGTTAACGATAAATACTATACAATAGTTCACAACCGTCTTAAAATCTAAATAGTCTCAACGCCAAGTTAGAAAAGCTAACATATTATAATAATAATTTATATTATAGTCCTATTTTGTACTGTAACAAGTTATTTAAATAATTGCATCATGCAAATATATGATGTAATTTAGTGTATTTAACGTTATATGCTGCGGCATTTTATAATATTTGACGGTTCGGAAATTAATACTCCTACTCAACGAATTGAAGCTCTTTTTTTGTTATTAAAATTAGTATTTTTTAAGACTTAGCTTATGTGAGATTCTATTAAATTATCGTAAAAACGTATTTGATGTGAATTCGAAAATGCTTTGTTTTGTTTTGATTATCAAATATGCGTCATTTTCTTATTCATTTATTTCGTAACACAATTAGTTTGATTTGTCAATGAAAAGGTAATATTTTTGATCATAATTAAATATAAAATATGTATAAATTAAAGAGTGTTTTCGTATACTTGACCTTTTCGAATCCCAATGCAATTTTTTTCGCCTAATTCAATTGCATCACTTAAAATAGCGTCAATATTTTGTTTTTTAAGTACGTATTATAGCTGAAAATTTTAAGTGTCATCGTGATGTAGAGTGCATTATCGTGATGTACTATTTAATAAAAAAATATATATTTTCAAAATTTCGGAAGAAATTCCAAAATTTCGATTTCTGAAATACTTGTGAATTTTTCATCTAAAAACTCAACTTAAACTCTAGTATTGTATTCGATTACTTTTATTTGCAAACTGCTTGAAGTTTTTTTGTTACCTTTGTCAAGATCAATTTGAACGCCATTGTCTGTTTTTCGCAATCATTTGACTTGTCATTTAAATTTTTAACGACAAAGTTACAGGATAAAAACCTTCTGTCAAGCTCTTTTTAGTATTAAACGTGACTTTTATTTAAAAATTCATTATCATGGTTAAATTCGTCATAAACTATTCATTCATAAGTCGTTACCTTTCAAACATAAATATGTTTTTTTTTATCTACTATGACTTCTTACGATAAAGATATATTTTCATATGGAAAAAAAAAATGTAGGAACCCTTAACAACTTTATATGATTTGCTAACAATAAAAATCATAATCGTCCACGATTCTTGCTGATATGTGTATGTGCATTGATTTAATAACAAATAATTACATCTAGTTTCTTAGAATTCCATTTTTCTTAATTACCTTACAAAATATATCAACCTTCAAATACTATACTAGTTTTATAACAAAACTGAAATTTCTAATACACAATTTATCAATCGAATGCAACATTATCAATAGTCATACGTTTTATCGAATCATTTCGATAACCTTTGAACTATTTTTAATATCAACAAAGAGCATTTTGTAACTCTAATTCAAACAATGCTAAAAATTTGTTGCAATAAATCAAATTTAAATTTTTGAAAATTTCTCATCAGTTATTTTTTTTTAGTAGTAGTAAATACATATCAATGAAAAATTTCAATGGATTTAGAATGCATATAGATGAAAATATGAATCTCAACCTTGTCTGTGTTAATTAAATTCGATAGATTTTAATGCCATCTCTCGTGTGATGATTACTCTTCAGAACTTCTAGTAATATATACTTCCTCAATTTTAAGTGAATGATTTATAAAGAAATTTAAATTAATTAGAATGGTAAAATCTTTCAATTTCTTATTCACTCCCAATGAACCACCCTAACGACACTCACAAAGACAGTATGCTATAAAAGTCTCCAATTATTTTGATGAAATTTCATAAAAATGTAGTATAATTATAGACATGAAACACATAATTGTAAAGGGGATATGAAATTCTCGATAATCATTTCACTGTAAACTAAAATCCATTTATCTGGTTAGTCGATTAAGGGCCGATCTTTTCACCTCTGGTTTGAAAATAAAACGAATTTAAACTACGAGCGATCCCTTTAACTATGAGCTATCAAAATCTGGCTGAAAGAGATGGATATATAATATGTATTGTTGTACGAACTGTAATGTCTGTTTCTTTCAGCGACTGTTTTGACGGCTTATAATTGGAGGGTAGTTTAACTTCGTTTTATTCTCAAATCAGAGGTGAAAAGACCGGCTCTAACTATTTAATAAGAAGTTAAACTTAGAGCTGGCCTTTTCACTAATCATAATCTTTAAACTACGATCTGTCAAAAATCGCAACACAAGTCCCTAATTAAAGAACTACGTTTTGTTAACTAGAACAGCTTAAATTCGTTTAATTCTCAAACCAAAAATAAAAAAATCGACCATATATATTTTCCAAAAATTAAAATGAATCACTTAATACACTCAAGTATCAAATATTTACATCTCATTAAACCAACCTATCAAAAGTCAACACCACCGAAAAAGACCATCCCTCGCTCTCTGCATAAACCACCCGCTCTCTAGTCAGACTAAGCAAGATGCATCATCAGCAGCAGCTCGGCGGCGACTTTTCGTGTTGTTCTTTTACTGTTATTGGCGTGCATATAAAATTGACGTCGAATCGCCGCGACGAACCAGTCGCGCCGATTTGCCCGTCGAAGATGCCCCGCGTCAACGTCAGCGGCCTGCTGTACCTGGCGCGGAGGAAGCGGGCCGAGATCGCTTCCAGGATTTGCGTGTGTGCACATTCGTATATTGTCCATGGTCTGAAGTATGGTCTGGAGTCGGAAAAGTCCGGGAAATTCGGCGGGAAGTCCGGGAAAAGCCGGAAAAGCCGCGCGAAGTCGAGGGACGCGCGCGCGCTCCTTGTGCGGTGCTTGTGTTACGGTGTGCAATGGATGTGTTTTTCGATCTGTGTTGTGAACGGGATTTAGTTTTTTTTTTTTCGGTGTGTAGGAAAATTGGTTGGGAAATGTTCTGAAATGATAATGGGCGGAATGGTACTCGGTTTTATTGATGTGTTTGTGGTGTAGTTTTGAAGGATTTGATATAAGGGACGATTTTTACTATGGCTGCTAGTCTCTGGATCTGGATGCGTTTGGAGATTGACAAATGTTTCTATGTGGAGGATAATCTCTGGAAAATATTTGGAAATGGTACTCGGTTTTATTGATGTGTTTGTGATGTCGTTTTAAAGGATTTGACAAGAGGGACGATTTTTATTATGGCTGCTAGTTTCAGAATCTGGTTGCGTTTTGAGATCAATAAATATCTGAATTTAAGAAAATTAGTATTTGTTGTATGATTAGTGTGAAAATTTGTGAATTGGGACTGGCATCATAGTAGACATTATTTTATATCAACAGTCGTTTTTATTTATATTGATTATGATCATCGGAGTGGGTATCGTGGTCCATTCATTTTTGGTTATTGTCTTTTGTTTTTGATCGTCAAATTGAAAATATTAATTGAAGATCTTAGAAGTCAAGGGTGTCTTAAGTGAATAATTTGTTCAACTGAAGTTTATTACAGAGATTGTCTTTGAATCGTTTCATTTTAAATATGATGTAAACTATTAAGAAATTAATTTTAAAATATATCGTCGATTTTTTTAACAAATTTCCAATATTTTTTGATCATAGTAAATATTCAACTTTGAATACGGATATCTCAAAATTTGTTTGTGTGTGTACTTCTATGCTCCTTGGCTTCTAGGGTTTTCATATTTGAGAAGATTTCATTTGATTTGATTCATGATTGAACTGCATACATACATATCTTGAATCGTACTTTTTAATAGGAAATTTTTATAAGTTCAAAACTTTACAGAAAACAAAAGAATTATTTCAATGTATTCTTTTTGGTTTTAATTCGCATAACAAGTCAAACTCAAAATGTTTAATGTTTCGAAACCAAAAAATGTGACATAAAACACTCATTATCTAAATCACAAATTATTGTTTTGATTATAATGATTTGAATTTTTTCTTTTTTAATATGATACAGTTTAGGTTTAAACCTCCGATTTACTCTAAATTCTAAGTATTTTTCTTCTTAAAGATTACTGAACGTTTCATCCCATTAAAATTAATTACTATTGAGTCATTTGAAACAAAATTCAAAGTGTTAATTTCAAAATAATACAACATCTCATTTATATTTGACGTGAAAGTGTTATTTGTGGATACTGATAATTCATTTGTGGTTTATTAAATTCTCAGTATCTCATCTTAATTACGCAAAACTACGTATTTCGAGATCATGAGTTCGATTTGAATTTCCATGGTATAGTAATGATTCTTTGTTATTTTTCCTTATATTATGTTATATCAATCGAAAATTTTCGCTTGAATTATGTTCCAAATTGAAGTATAATCGTATTTTGATAATTTCATTCAACGTTTCTATGCAGCCCTATTCAAATCAAACAGAATTACTGATAATTTTATCAGTGAATTTACTTACTAAACAGAAATAATGATATAACATATTTCTCTAAATATTTAAAAACATAAGTTATCTGCATTCATATTGTGTTCGAATTATTTATTAGTTAGTATGCGTTTTAAAATTTCAAAAAACCAAATACAATAGTAGTTCTAAAATATTTGACCTCTGAATGCGGTGTAATAAAGTTGCCAAACAATGATTTGGGATTTAAAAGTTTGATAAAAAACATAAAGGAAATATTGAATTATTGATGTTTATATATTTTCCAAATGTGAGATTATTCAGAATTTCGGAATTTATCTGAATATATGCAGTTCATTCGAAACGAGTTTTTCAAAACATATTTTCGCAAATAATATTTAAATGTTTTCATCAATATATTTTAGTTTACTGATTCATATTCTTAACCCTGATTAACTTGATGTAATTTTCATCAATATTTTTTTACGTAAATTATTTTCTTCTTGATTATATGGCTACTTAAATTTTACCGTTCCTTTGTTTCAAATTAGATATTTTATATCAACTATTACAATTTTTTTTTGAATCTACTCAAAAACAGTTATTTAATGTTTACTTCCTTCCACATTTCAACTGTAATTTTCCAACGTTTTTTTTCTTTTTTTATTCAAATTTCTAATAACTTCACTCACGGTGCATAATTAAAGAAATTTCCATTTCAATTATCATTAGTAATTTTTTTTTCAATAACACTTCTCGTATTTTCAAATTCATCATTCGAAAAACACAATTTCAATCGATTTTGTGTTGTTTATGAATTGGGCACTCGTCGAAAATTTTATTGTTAGAAACGTCTCGTTTTCTCAACAAATTTATAATTTTATTGTGCTTTAAGCCGTTTTCGTACACGATCAAGTTTCCTTAGGCGAATATCGAACGATACGTGTAGGCCGGGAATATAAATTTCGCTAAGAAGGAAAAACGTAGAAAAAAATCGATATCGATGAGCAATATCGGAAAATACCCAAAAGGATAAATTTCGTTACGGTTCCGTGGGTACTTTTGCCGAAAAAAATAATTCCCATAGCGCTTGTTTACTATAATTTAATAGCAGTTTACTGCCGTTCACTTGAATCATCGTTTTTTTCCCATTTTGGCAGCTTAAGTACATAATTTGTTTGAATTTTTTCGGTGCTCTTCCGTTTGTCTAACGCCACCGTCGAGCGCTGAATCATCAAAGTCTGTCAATGGATAAACTAAATATTAAGTTTGGTTCGATTTGATTGTAGATTTTTTTAATTAGACTGTGGTTTATAATAGGATGCTAGACAGTTAGGATAATGGCATTCGTTTAACGTACAATCACAAAAATATTAAATGATTCATTGGGTCATATAAATAGGAGAGATTGGAATTAAATCGAAAGTACAATATTTTTCTCAAAATAAGACTAAGTTTTATATAAATCCTGCATCTAGAAAATATAATTGGACTTAATTGAGACAAGGCTTCAGTCCTCCAACTATGAACAGAGATGGTTGTATATACAGTAGTATATCTGTCTGTCTTTAACAGTTCGTAATTGGAGGACTGATTGTACAATATTTTCCTGGGAATAGACCTGGTGTTTCCTTGGTTTATTTTCAGATAGGGTTGATATTTTCAACTCCAAATGAAATGTTAACACGTAGGTACCATTTTCTTACAATGGATAAACGTAACAAGTGATACTTTTTCAGCAGCTGAAAATTGTCTGCGAAAAGACAGCTGAAAGTCTTGGCCACTAATAGTCGAAACGGTTTCCGAGAGTCGTTCATCATTCTAGACTGTTTCTAAAATAATTTCCAATGCTACATCCAAGTTTGTGTCGTTTCCAATGCTGCAATTAGGAACTCGAATATTCGAACAATTTTTCATACGATCTTATTTTGTTCTTTCACAAAAATAATATAATATGTAGATAAGTAACTGTATAAAGTCAATTAGTCACAAAGAATACATTTTCCTAGGTTACCTAAGTTTCCTAGGTTAATGTAAATGTATACCAAATAATTCTGATACAAAAAATGTAGCATTCAATATTTTTATAGTTATCATAGGTGAAAAGTTTAGTATATTTATTAGGTACACTAAAATAGGTTTTATATTGCCTCTGTCAATATGTAAATTGTAATTGTCGATGTGTAGTTTGATAAATATTCTAAAATGTTACTTGTGATACCTGGAAAATTATTGAAAAAAGCATTTTCGTTCATTATCTGTATTATTTTACATCTATACTTACACAACATTTTTATTAAAATTCGTTGCCTAAAAAATGTGCACAATCCTTCTCAGTTTTATTCATGAAACATTCGATCGATTCAATTCAAATATTACATCACATAAGAATCCATCCGTAATAAGTCACGTTTTATCTGAAGATTAAAACTATCTCTCGAGTCTGGAGCTCGTCCTGGCGCATAGCGTCCGAGTGCGCTCTCGGTATAAATAACTTTCCGGTTTTTTGCTCCCGGCAGGATCCAAGGATCCGGAGGTCAAAAACCTGACCGCTCTTCCTGTATGTACATTTCTGATGAGGCCGCATGAATTTACCCCTCGGCTGACCCCCGAGGATCCGGTTTGGATCAGCCCGTGCACTTTCTCTGACGGATCCGTCTCCTGCTGACGTTTGTGCAAATTCGATTCGAGATCGATCGACAAGATGAAGACGGATGTCGGTGCCTAGATGTCACACAGGAAGAAGTCTCATGTGTGCACCGCACTCATCGGCAGCATCCATGCCCCGAAGAACGTTTCCAGACCGCCGATTGAGGACGATGGAGAGCTGGAGCCGAAGGAGGCGAAGGAGACTGAGATCTTGAGCGCTAGACGCCTTCTAGATCAAGTTCAAGATCGAGGACAGCAAGATAAGAAGGTCGAGATCTTGAGCGCTGAGCGTTTGGTGGATCAAGAAGGTAGTCAGAACTCTCTATCTGAGGATTTGAGACCTGGGACGTCTAAAGATGATTCGTTGCACTCGTCTCTGCCGGATACTTTAAACGATTCTTCGAATCCTACGTTGCTATTGCCCGATGATGATCCTAAGAGGCTCAAAAGGAACAGTATTTGCATGGGTGCCACGGAGCATTTGACTCGCTTGACCACGATCAAGAGACGTGGTGCCTCCTTCTTGCATCTCAACATGCCGGACTTCTCCGGCTCGGTTCGAGGCTCTCAATCGGCTTCTCCCAACTTCCACATACCGACCTTCACGATCACAGCCCCTGCTGAGTCTACCACCAGGAAGCTGAGCAACGCCTTCCACGCAGGGTTGGGTGCCTTCGCCCTCAGGCGCCACTCCAACACGGTCAGTCGCCATCGGTTGTAAACGAAATGTAAAATAAAACCAAGGCAGTAGACCAGCGCCATAACCATAGCAGATCCCACTTAGCACTCGAATCGAATCCGAACCCAACCCAACACCACCCCTTCACATGTTTGTATGAATACGTGCATTTTACACGTGTGTTTCATTGGCGATGCAGTGTTGTTTTCCATTAATACTCTTTTTAACATCTTGCATGCGTTTCATGGTCAGGGCCAGATTTACCCATACGCTTTAGTCTAAAGCTCGAATCAAAGGTATGGGATGAAAAATTGAGGTAAATAGGCTTTTTAGGTGGAATTTCCTCAGGTCTTCCGATTAAATCTGGTCCTGTACGTTGACAATAAAAACATTGACAACAGTCGATGGTACATTGGCGATAGTCAATGGTCTGCTCCCGTTTGAACTAATCGAGTTACGCTTGAGGCTTTCGTTTGATTTTAGATGGTTTTTAATATCAATCGATTTAGTATAAAATATGTATAAGCATTTGTATATTTTGATGTAAATTGCCCGAATATCAAAAATGATTCTTTGGTATCGAATCGTTTGCACAATATATTTGTTTCGGTGAAATTGAAATAGCCATGAAATCATAATTTTACAATTGTTTATTCAACAAAACACTTTTTGATTAGATTGAGACTCATTTCAAGTTGAGATGAGGGTTGAGCAGAAATAGGATTTCACTCTTTAGTTACACCTAAGTACCCTGTCTGAATTAGCTAAATTGTGATCTCATCAACAATAATGATTTCACTGTAATATTGATTTATTGTGCAAAGATGATAATTGTAAACTGTTTCATGTTTTTTTTTTTATATTGCTTCAAAATTTAACAATGTATATAATAATATTGATGTAATTAACATGACAGTGTATTTTTTTCAGCTATTGCAATCTGTATAAACTCTTATAACATTATTTTTACTATATTTAAGTTCACAGTGACATTTTTTTTAAACTTAATTTTCATTTATGTGTGAATAGTGTATTTAGAGCTACACATAGGTTAAACAGCATTGCAAAACCCAACTGTAGCATCAGATAATATTACTTCAAAATGAAACATCATGAAAAAATTTTTTTTCGAGAAATGTTATTGAATATCATTTTATTTTATTTTGCAGAGCTTACACCGCACAGAATCGATGGTATCACTATGCTTCCGTTCCTTAGCCAGTTTTATAAACGAGAACAATCTTGGTGCCTTACAGTCGTTCTTACTGAACAAACAAATTGTGATCGATGACAGAGACGATGTGAGTTGACTTATTTTCTTTATAATCATTACATTAATCTGAAAACTTATGTACTTATATTAACTTTAATTCACTATGACAGAATGGAACTACCGCGCTCATGCTGGCTTGCCAAAGCGGCCGACATGAGATGGTCAACGAACTCCTCGTCCACGGAGCCGATTGCAATGCTGAAGATTGTGATAACTGGACACCACTTTTGCTTGCCGCTAAAGAAGGAAAAACTAATATTTGTTTGAACCTTCTTGATAATGGAGCTAATATTGAACATAGAGAAATGGTGTGTAAAGATAGTCTACTAATTTTTTTTTTTTAATATTCAATATTAATATTCTTATTCTTTCAGGGTGGTTGGACTTCATTGATGTGGGCAGCATACAAAGGACACGAAGATGTAGTCAATTTATTATTAGAAAAAGGTGCCGACGTGAACGCTCATGGAAATTATCATATCACGTAAATACTTAAATGATTTTTAAATGTTACTTTATTTTTGGCAGTATTATCTAATATTCATTTTACAGTTCTCTGGTGTGGGCTGCTGGACGTGGTCATTCTTCAATTGTAGATAGATTATTAGCAGCCGGTGCACGTCCTAATGCCGGAGATAAGTATGGTACTACTGCATTAATATGGGCAGCTAGACGAGGTGATACTGCAGCTGTAAAATCTTTACTTACTGCTGGAGCATCTCCAGATCAAGCTGGAATGTATTCCTGGACAGCTCTTCTTCAAGCTACACAAGGTTTGCCCATCATTTTGACAATGCTTTGAGTATTTTTTGCCAAATTCTTAAAATTATTCTTATCGTGTATTTTCAGGCAATCATATTGAAATTGTACAAATGCTCTTGGAGCACAAACCCAATGTGAATGCATTGGATAAAGATGGTTGTACTGCCTTATCAATTGCTTGTAAAGAAGGATATTATGAAATCGCAGTGTGCTTGATCAACAGTGGCGCATATATCAATATGCAGGTTCAATTTTTTTACTTTTTATATTATTTGTAATGATTTATTTGAATCGTTTTTATACGCTTAATATGATCATTTTATTGGTTTTAGGATAGAGGCGGTGATACTTGTCTCATACATGCAATAAAAGGCGGCCATCGTGCTATCGTTGAGGCTTTACTTAAAAAATATGCTGATGTAGATGTATTAGGTAAAGAAAGAAAAACTGCTGCTTATAATGCTGTAGAAAAAGGTCATACGGCAATATTGAAACTGTTGTTACAATCGAATCCCGATCTAGAATTAACTACTAAAGTAAATTATATTTTTTTAACAATTTTTATGTTTTCTTAACCAGTATTTCTTCAGATTGATGTATACAAGTTATTTTTTGCAGGATGGTGATACAGCTTTGCTCAGAGCTGTAAGATCTCGAAATGCTGAAATGGTTCAAATATTACTGGATAAAAAGGCAAAAGTAAATGTAGCTGATAAGCGAGGAGATACTTGTTTACATATAGCAATGAGAGCTAGATCTAAAGTAATTAGATCAGATAAAGATTATTTTAGAGTTATATTATCTTCAATTACTTCAAAAAAAATTATACAATTTCAGGCAATAGTGGAAATATTACTCCGAAACCCAAAGAATAGTCAATTACTTTATAGACCTAATCGAGCCCAAGAGACTCCTTATAAAATAGACTTGAACTATCCAAAAACTATATTAGGGCAAATATTTGGTGCAAGTATGTTTCTTTTAAATAAATGATTCGAATTATTGTATTCGGATTAATTCCATTACAACTATCATTTCAGGACGACTGAATACAAATGATGATAATGAAAATATGCTAGGATATGAATTATACAGTAGCGCGCTAGCGGATATGCTTTCCGAACCTAATTTATCAATGCCAATAACTGTAGGACTTTACGCTCGTTGGGGATCTGGAAAATCATTCTTACTTAATAGACTTAAAGGTATTCCCCAATAATATACAGATTGAATGAAATTCTTAGAAGTTTTGTTAGTACATAATTGATTTATTTTTACAGACGATATGAACAATTTTGCAAGACAATGGATAGAATTAGGTTGGCAATGGAACTGGGCTGTTGCGTGGGGATTATGGAGAATTGCTGTAATCGGCGGTGCTGTAACTCATCTGGCTGGAGCATCATGGGGATTATCTATAGCTTCTACAATTTTAATTTTAGCGTTACTGTATTTTACATTATTAGGTTTATGGTATGCTAGTAAAAAGTACGTCGATCAACTCGTATCTTAATTTGTACAATTTTTCAAAAAGCTTATTCTAATTTCCTTTTTTTGTAGATACGAATGGTCATGGCCTTACACTGTGATGTTAGCTCTTAGTCGCAGGTTTAATTCTCTCTACTTAGTACTTCAAGTGATTTTTTGCCATCCTCCTGGTCCTCAATGTTCTCATACTGCATCTGCGCAACCAATTAGGTAAAAATAACAATCCTTATATGGAAAATTTTCATTTCAAATTGAAACTTTTTTTTTCTATAGATTCCATTTTACTGATCAAGCTAAAAGTAGTACACATGAAGGTGAAGCGACTGTGATACAAATGTTAGTGAGTCTTTCCGACGCCCTTGAAGGGCAATATGGACGTCTGTGCACTAGGCTTTATAGAGCGTTTAGACCTAAGCCGATGCGTGCTACTGCCAATTGGAGGTAATTTTTATTTATTGAACCAAAATTATAAAATTCTTAGAACAAAATTATCTGATTCACTAAATTTCAGGTGGCGGCGTGTTTGTTGCATTCCTAATGTAATAGCTTTCGAATTGTGCTTCCTATGTGCCATATTTGGCCTCTGTATCTTAGTTTCATACTTTACTGGTAAAACAAGTGATTTGTAAGTTACAATTATTTTTTATAATGTTTATCATATTTAGAACATCTATTTTCAAACATTTAATTATTTCAATAGAGAAAATCAAATATTCGAAGGAGTGTTAATAGGAATTGGTGCTTTACTCGCTTTAGCCATTATGGCAAACTTAAGAACCTTAGGTAGTATTGCAGTATCTTTATTCTTCTCTCCACGCTCTCATATTAAACGTAGCATCGATCGTCAACCTGAAGGCTTTCTGCAAGCTCTCAGACCTGAAGTCACCTTACTCACAGATATGGTTAATATTTTATCATTACAATATTATAATTTCAATTTACAATATTCTAATTTATTATGTTTTTTAGGTGAAATGCTTAGATGCCTTTACTGGACAACAGACAAGACTGGTAGTAGTTGTTGATGCTTTAGATAGTTGTGAACAAGATCGTGTTCTGATAGTTTTAAACGCCATACATACTCTTTGTTCCGACCCAAACAATCCGTTTGTCATTATCTTAGCTATAGACCCTCATATCATCAGCAAAGCAGTTGAAGTAAATAGTAAACGAGCGTTTTCTGAAAGCAATATTGGTGGATGGGATTATCTTAAAAATTTAGTTCAATTGCCATTCTACTTACAAAATTCAGCTCTACGAAGAGTTAAAATTGCTCAACAAACTTCTCATAAGAAACAACAATTGATAAATATAGACGATATATCATCATCATTACAACGATCTGTTAGTGTTTGTTATTTAATTTAATTTTACTCTCCCCCGACTTATTTTATGAAATTTAATTTGTTTATATTTATCAGGTTTCTGCAAGACGTCTATCTACAGCATCAGAAATTATGTCCAGTCAAGAAAAGCTAAAAGGAATAGGATCCGGTACGAGTAATAGAAGTAGTCGTAAATTGAAAATTTCTGAATCTGTTGCTTCTTCTATGAACTCTAATCTACACAAAGTTGGTCTATCATCTGGGCCAGCCGACTTGAACAGGTAAATGTTATAAACATATCAGATATTTTATTTTTTTCATTTGATAATGTAAACTTATATATTTTTTCAGAGTATTGTTAACGGATGATTATTTCAGTGATGTAAATCCTCGCAGTATGCAAAGATTAATGAATGTTTTGTATATAACAGGTATGTTATAACTTTTTTCTTTAATTTCTTCATCTGCATATATAATATTTAACGATTTCATCTTTTATTATAGGACGTTTATTAAAAGCTTTCCAAATTGACTTCGATTGGTATCATCTTGCATTCTGGATAAATTTGACGGAGCAATGGCCATTTAGAACATCTTGGATCATTTTTCATCATGAACTTTATGAAGAACATATTGATGATAATACACCACTGAAAAAAATATATGACATGTAATATTATCTTCAATATAGTTTTATGCTAAAGATTAATATGAATTTGTCGTCAATTTATCATAAATCGTAATTTCAGAGTTCGACCAAATATTCCGGCATCAAGAGAATCAGAACCTTTCACAGAATTAGATAGAGATGAAAGAAAATTAGATGTTTTCTTAGGTTTCCATCGTTCTAGTCTTCTGGTTGCTGACTTAAAGATTTTTCTGCCATTCACTATCAATTTAGATCCGTATTTGAAGAAAGTAATCAAAGGTAATTTCAAATATTAATCATTAGATTAGATTTTTATTTGTTCAATAAGTTATTTTTGAAACAATTATTTTTTTCAGATGAACAACAACAATTTCCTACAAATATTGAACCAGTTGGAAACTTAATGTACACACCAAAACAAAATACACAAAAATATCCATATAATCGCAATAAACAAGTAAATTTTATTTAAATTGTAATTTCTCTGTTAAATGTATTCTTTTATTCAATAATTTTTCATTCTAAACAGCACAAAACACCGACTCTGACTCCTATTTATGGCGGAATGACTCCAAGCGGTTGGCCGAGTTGGCCTGAACAACCAACACCTCCAGCTCCTATTCAAATGGCTCCATCAGTTCTTCCACATTTCCATGTGAGTATAAATTCTATTTCACAATGACTTTGCTGAAATATCTGTTATTAATTTGATATTTATGTTTGGAATTGTAGGGAGACTTGAATGGAATTCATCTTTCTCAATTAGGAATTAATGAGATTTGTTCATTAGTCGAAAGAGAACTTCCATCAGCGGCGAGTTCGTTACTTCCAGTTTTGCGGCATCAGAACATTAACGGTCGTGTGTTACGGCATTGTGATTTAAATGATCTTAAAGGAGTAAGTTTAATTTTCATTTCAATTACAACTTTATTTATTTAGATCTTATGAATATATGTTGTGTCTTCAGGTACTTAATCTTAATTTCGGAGACTGGGAACTTTTCAAACTACTTATATTGAGTTTACGTGAGCTAGAATCGGGAATGCCACCAAATATTTCTATTACCCATGGTAATCTTTATTTCATACCTTCATATCTATAATATGTTCTATTCAAAATCTTAGATGTACTTTTATTATCATAAATAGTTGACAAAGATCGTCCAGACAATGAGACCAAACCAACAAGAACTGTACACGAATCGAAGAAAAATAAACCTTCTACAATGGAAAAACAAGTTAGTATCATATTGAATGTTATATATTTATTTTTACTGTGATTCAAAATAGTAATTCGTGTCATGTAAATCGTTATTTTCACCTTTTTGCCCATGTATAGCCATATGGACAAGAATATCAGGTAATTATCCTAAGAATCGAATTTAAAGGTTTATTTTATTTTTAGACATAGTTGCATTGTTTTGCGCTAGTCTAGTAAACAATTCGACATATTACATTAAAAATGCACTTTTTTTTAAATCTTGAGCGCACCGAACTATTCTAACCTTTTCTAGTGTAAATACCAGATGAAAATTTTATAAATAACCCGTATGTATTTTCAAATATGTCTAATTGTGTATATAATTGTAATTTGCCTAGTAATTTGTTCGCTATATTGAATTCATTGATTTGATAAATTTCACGGAATGATTTTAAATTTTTTCCCTATTCCAATTAGTTACTTTAGAGCTATTATGGGTATAATAACTATACACAATGATATACTATTCTTAGAGCCAGTATTTGAAACCTCAGTTAATATTTTATCTAACAATTAAGTGACAATCATTCATCTAAATCTGGCCCTAACTAAGTATCTATAAAAGCTCTGTCAAAAATATAATAGTTTCTGATTCAATCATGGCATGTTGAATATTCTGCTGTATTTTCAATCAGGTTACTCTAGAAGAGCAAATGATTTGTGGAGCACTTCAAACTCTAAACGAGGAAGCAATGGAAGATGTGATGCTTGGTGAACCCTCGACGGTACCAGGTGAGACAACAGTAACGCTTCCCACGATTAGCGAGCACCTGCCTGTTAGCATAATGAAAGATTTGACGGATAACGGCTCGAGGCTCGCAAGCTGCACGAGCATGGACTATTCAAATATCCCCAATGATAATTTTTCCAGTGAAGTCGAGGAGTTCGGTTTCAGTAACATTAAAAACGTAGAGGCTCCGAGGGTGAGGTTCGAGAATCAGTCGGCTCCCGTCAATAATCATGACGATTTGAATTTAGAACCCACCGTCATAGTTGTGCCTGGTAAATTTAAAAAGTCGTATTCGGCTCACACAATTGTCAATATTCCTGAAAATGATCTGAAAAGTTTTAGTAAATAGTATTTATTTTTTGTAATTGTAGTGTATTATTTTATAGGTATATGAAGTGCCATAATTTTGCACAGTATTTTATGTTTTGTTTTATGTACTTATTTGACTGTTTGAATGCAGTTTTTGTTTTCACACGAATTTCACACTTCCGCAAATGAAATGCAACTTTTTATATATGAAATCTGACCTATTGCAAGTCAGATTCATCTTATTTAAAAAAACGTGTAAACCCTATTTTAGATTCACTTGAAAAAGTTAGATTTCATTTTCAAAAAAATAATTTTCATTTGCAAAAAGTTGAATTTCTAATTAAAAACCAATGACCCACCAGTGCATTTTCTCAACAAAATAGTTAAACAATATTACCTAATGCTGTTCTGAAGTTCCTTTAAGTTGCAAAACTTACAAATTTTTTTACATACACATTTTTTCATATTCATTTATAATGAGGGGTCTTTTTTTACAAATTTATGTGGATTTTGTATTTGTTTTCATCTATCATTTGTATTTTTCTAATGATTTTGGGACCATTTGTATTTTTTTTTTTATAATGCATGTTTTTTTGGAAATTTTCTGTAGACATGATTAACATTCCTTATAAGGTGAATTTTCCAAATTTTGTTACTCAATTGTGAACATATTTATTTGTTTATTTATTGGGATATTTTTTCCCTTTGTGTGGATATAATGATTATTATAAATTAAATCACAGTATGTAATTAATTTTATTTTAGTTAAACTGTGATAACATAATTTTTCTATCAATCGTAACAAATATTTTCTTAATTTTAATCCGTCAGCTAAAAGCACTGTCGAGTATTTATTATTTAATTGATGTTCAATTATTATTTAAGTTCAATGCTACTTTGTGTAGAGTATTTTTTATTGAATAAGTTAATTAAATAAATCTAATTTAGAATGGCTTTTTGTTTTTTTTTTTTTTGTGCTTTTTTTGTGTTAATAAAATATTTTTTAATCATTTCATTGTTTTTTATTTATTTTCGCATGCTTGCATGGTAGAGGTGCTAGAAATTATACTTAAGCTATATCTATGTTTCTTGAAAAAAAATTGTAATTGGGTATGCAGCGACATTGGTTCCCCACTTTAAGTTCGTTGTCTATTTCTAATTCAATATTTTTTATATCATGTTCAATACATGCTTATATCAAAAATTAAATTGAATCATTTCACTCATCTGTCATTTAAATTATTTAGAAACAGTCCAATTCAAATTTAAAATATTGAACCATAAATGGAAAAAATTGAATGGGAATCGTTCATATTGAACTTGACATGGAAAATATTGAACTCAAAGTGGTAAAACTCCATTATTACATTACTTTATTTAAATTTCTAGTTTCAGATGACACAGAAGCGGTGCAACTGGTACTTTTGACCCCGAGTGGAGGTTGGCAACCCACTACTCCACCTGCTTCTCTTACTGCTTCTCCGCAATTATCTAGAAAATCTGAACCCATTCTCAAATCTAGAGGAAGCTTCAAGCAGAATCTCTCCAAAAAACATGTTTCTATCAATGAAAGAAGATTCAAATTTGGTTCCAACACTGCTTTGAAAAATCCAGAAATACCTCCGATAATTGTAAAAATAGAAGACGAAACTGAAAACAATTTTAACTTAAGTAAACAATCTTCCAATTCCGAGTCTGAAAATTCTCCTAGCGAAAGAAATTCAATTAAATCGAACATTCAAATCGTATACGATCAACAATGCAATTATAAGACTGAAAATGATTCATTGGAGAAAGCAAAATTAAATATTTCCAATCAACCTTCAAATGAAGTAACGCAATCTCCCGTAGTGAAAAAAAAGGAAATTAGTCTTTTTAGAAGATCCTCAAAATCTTCAAAACAGAGGCCGTCTTCTCTTCTATTGAATCCTGGAGATGAAAATCTGAATCCCAACGAAGAAATATATACAAATAGATCTAAATCTGCCGAAGATACAATTTTAAATACAAATGAGATTTCAGAGTCTAGTGAAAAAATAAAAATTCTTCCAAACTCCACATTATCAAATGCAGTTCCTAGTACAGAACTAATAACACGCATCAAAGAGAAAATATTCAACAGAAGCAATAGTGTGGAAAGGAATCCTAAAATCAACAATGAATTAGAAAGTGATGATGAATCTACTCCATTAGTATCTTCAGAAAGATCATCCCCATCGATATCAATGCAGGCTCATCATCAATCATCCCAAGATGACAATATTCCTGGAGTCAGCCCTTGCTATTCTTCACCATGCAGCAACAATAATGATGAAAGTGTATCCGTTAAACAAAAACTAAACCAAAACTCAACCATTCAAAAGAATCTATCACCAAACAATTTAGATTGTGATAATTCGGATCTAACAATCAGTGTGGAGTGTAGTCCAAGTCCTGAATGTAGCTTCAGCGAGGGCCGTCTCCACAATCTGATTCATGATAGCAACTGTGATATAGTAGATAGTGATGTAATATCGCGTAGCAATGAAGTTTTAGGTGAAGAATGCAACTTGAACAGTTCCATGCAAGAAATTAGTGGATTCTTACTTCGCACAAGGAGTGCGAACTCGGTTCCATTCTTATTAGAGCCATGCTCAATGAGTGTTTTGTCTAGAGGTACGTCAGATGCTAGTTTAAGAAGTCTTTGGCGGCAGGATGCCGTGGATGATGATGAAGATTTCAATTTTCCTGAATCTTCTGTGTGATTGAATCATTTAGGTTAAGGCGGAAGCTTTAAACTTTTTAGAAACATTATGGCCTTTAGTACCTTTACTAATACTGAAAGTTGTTTCGTTTTTCGAACATATTTTTATGTTCCTGTATATATTTAGTATTAATAATGTAGTTACCGTGAAAATTCCAGTATTTTTGCATTTATATGTGATATTTTTCTTCGAAAAATATAAATAATTTGGTTGTTCTGAATCTTTTGTTTATTTCATAGCACATATTAAATATGAATGTGACTATTTATCACATTTTAATCGAAAAGTAATACCTTAGACGAATGAAACGTTATCATGACTTTGAACTTAACTACCGATATATAACAAAATTTTCCATAGCGATTCTGATTCCGAACTGAAAAAAAAAAACTAGAATACCAAAATATGATTTAGACTATCATGCATATGACACATACATACAAGGATGGGCTCAGGAGCATCAGAAAAATGGTGTTAATAAATTATGGAAGGATCATAAAACATATTTCATTATACATGAGACAACTTTGAAATAAAACAATATTTTTTTCCCGCAGTCAATTTTATTATACAGGGAAATGACTACATTCATTTAATCAACATTAACCTGAATAATTGCAAAATAAAACATAGCAGCCGTCGATTGAAAGTGCATCCTATTCAATGGAACAGAAACTCTCTTACACTTTACACTTTTGAAATTACGTGTAAAAACACGTGCCCATCTTTGAGTGGGCATACCTAACTTTTAACAACTAAAACAATCACCGTCAAATTATGGAATCTTACGATGTAATGTGCTTTGGCATTTAAATAAAATTTTCAAACTAGTACATATTACAATGTGAATAATAATAATTAAATACACTACGGATATTTTGAAAGCAAGTCCTACTGCGAAAATGCTACGTGCTTAAATCTGACAAATTCACTTTAGCGTTTATCATCATTTATACAATATAATACACAATGTCCACTTTTATACATAATCATTATTACAATTAACGCATAGTTTATTTTTTCAAAATATTCAAGTTTATAAATAATTAATACGTGCACAAATCTTACAATTTGAAGAATATGCACTTTTGAATAATGCTGGGAGTTTATAAAAAGCATTTTTTCCCGGCTTAAACCTAAATCATTTGCAATCTATACAAAGAAAAAGGATATTCTATACATGAACAATCACAAAAGTGACTTTTGTTGGTGTTTGCCCCAAAAGTACATTTATATTTTAAATAATATTACACATAAATTACATTTATAAGTTATACTTAAAACTTTAATGAGATCCTAAGATTTCTATATAAAACAAGTATGTGACAACAAACAACATGAAATTACATTATCATTATTAAGCGACATTCAAGTGTAACTGAAGGTTTAAGGTCACTTTTTTCATTTCTTTCAGACTATGATACAGATTTTACATTTTAAATTCGATTTATTTTCAAATTCGTGCTTGTTTTCACACAACATTTTAATGAAAAATGAACTTGAAGTGTAAAACCTGTATATAAATATGCGCTTTAATTAAAATACAATTCTCCCATGTAAACGCACATTGCAAAATGCAATACTCTGCGTTAAGAGTACAAAAATAATCAGTACTTATCCGTTTTATTCATGCCACTGATCATAAACTTATAATACTAATTTCTGTCAGCACATAGGCCAAAAATTAGACTAAGGATATTTTCATTTATAAAAACATTTATTATATTTGAATATGTGTTGTATTGGACAAAGTAAGAATTATGGCATAGATAAAACAGACAAGTGCCAAATTGTCATCAAAAATGCATGAAGTAGCATCTGTAACACATTTATTTCTGATATGTAATTTGACCGACACTAGTGTGCGAGTTAAAATATGATATTTAAACTATTACGCTTGAGCAGCCTCGTTGAATTAGACTTTAATTGGTCGACTTGAATGCGTCTTCATCGTTAATGCGCTAAAATTAAGATTCCTTTTTTTGTTAATTATTTTATATACATACAGGTACTCAGCCTTATCGAGAGGATAAAATGTAGTATATATATTTTGACTTGGTGTTTTGGGGAATGTTGAAAAGGCCACGTGAAACATAAGAATGGCACTGGTAAAAACGTAGGCAAATTATTATGCCATTCGATTCAAATTGTTTTTCTTTTTAACACCAATGAGTAAATATATTGGCTTTCATTAAATAACTGATTGATTTATTATAATAAAAATCAATTTTCATTGTAATAAAAATAATGTTATTTGCAAAAGGCAATATATCGATCATAAGGTATCAAAAAGATAAAAGTAAAAAAAATATTAAAAGTAAAGAAAAATTCTAATGCAATCACAATTATAATAAAGCAAAATAGTCAATAAAAAATAATTAATGTACATTATTAACAAGATCATAAAATTCTATGTGAAAAACTTTAAAATATGTATTTCAATTTGTAAAATCAGAATGGTAAAAAAATATTATTAAATTAATTTATCACATAATCGCATAACGATATATTATTTCATTTATATACCATGCAACTAAAATTCTCCTAAACGTCGTCGTCGAAAGAACATCGTGGATGTTATATGTCAGACGTAAACTTCTAAAATGGGATAAAATGATAATTCATATCATAAGTGTTGAAATTTAAATAAATTTAAACGTAAAAACAAAACATAACTTTATAATAGCTCCGAGACAGCTTATAAATTAAACATTCAATCACGTCAGCGGATAAAAGGCAAAAGTATTTATGTACATCATCGAAATATATCAATAATTTGATATGTCAAATGTTTATAAAGTGCGAATGATCATTTCGGTTAGAAATGAAAATGCGTTATATCAACACCATCAAATATATGCAGATATGTAAGAATTGCAAAAATATTTTTAGTTTCGATAAAAATTTAAATTAAATTATTTTAGCAAAATATACATGGTGTACTTCATCAATTTTAAGCTGCACTGTTAACACTTCACTAGCCGCATTTTTACACAAAACTGGAGCCAGCCATTCTCAATAAACAAATATGAAGGTTAAAGATCATTTAACAGTTATATTGAAAAAATACTATAAAAATACATTGTCCATAATGTTGTTTTGGATTTCTGAATCAATATTTTATCATCTTTATGACAGATTTCTTTTTGACACATAGTTGACAAAAGTGTTTCAAAGAAGGAATTTTTTCAAGACAAAAGCGTGTTTACTCACAATCCATTGAACACTAACCATTAATTTTTATATGCAACTATAAAAGTGTTAACAATATACATTTTATTAAATTTCTCAATCTCTTTGGTGAAAATATACATTTCTCCACAAATACTCATATATTAAAATACGTGCAATTTTAAAACGATCAAGCTACTCTAAAAATAATTCTAAAATGTATCAATATATCGAAACGTGTAGCTTAAAATCTATGAAATACGATATATCCATGTTAAACGTGCGACTCCAAAGGAATGGGCGATATGTGCGTGTGTATCGGCAAATCTATTATCGTGGTGGGCAGATCGGGAGACGAAGTCCTCGAGCAGCTGAGCGCTACCCACTCGTCCTTGTCAAAGTCTTTGGTTCCGCCAACAGTGTGCCGACGCTTGATCGATCTTTCGGGCATTCCGTTCTTACGTTTCAGTTTTGCCGAAGCTCTATTGAGTCCACCGTAATTAATTTCTCTCCGCCTAGAAATGTTGGTTTCTGTCTTCTCGTTCTTTGTTAAATTTTCAGCCCATTTTAGTTTTATATCAGACGATCGATTTAAAGAAACTGATCTTGTTAATTTTGGTGAATTTGATTTCTCCGGATCGTTTCCATCAGTTTTATTGCATTTATCCGATATGATGAGTTTATTGTTTCTCACAATTTGCTTTTCAGTGTCTCTGTTGAGTGATTCAGAACGTTTGATCTTATTCTTCATCAGCATAGCATCAGTCTTATCTTGGTTGTAAGTTGTTTTCTTAAAAAATATATCCTGCAACGTGTTTTTGATTGTCGACTCTGTTACTTTATGGTCTAAATTTTTATTATCGCAAACCGTTTTCGTATCAAATGATTTTTCAGAATAGCTAAACTTTTCAGCACTTCTATTATTATCTGGCGTTACATCATCAGGTGATGATTGCTCTGAATTTATATCGACATCTTTTTCGCAATCACTATCACCTTCAACATTTTTGGTTTTACTTTTACCATTGACTTCAATATTGGAATACTTTTCAGTATTTGAATCTTTAGTAGAAATTTCCAATACATTTTGAACATTTCCGTTCTTATTGCTATGAGGATTAAAATGTTTCTTATCAGACATCGCATCTATAATCTCTTGTGAACTGCTGTTTGTACTTTTGATAGAATCGCTTTCAGATTTGTTTTTGTCATCTAAAACTTTCAAAGATGTGTTGTCTTTCGATAAGGAAATTTCAGTGCTTCTATGTAAACTAGGATCTCCAAAATCTTGATTTTCATCATGGCATTCATCAGCATATGGAATAGACGCGTCGTCTAATGGTGAAGAATTGTGCAACGATCGCAATTTTTGGTCAAACGTTGATGTCAATGAAGAAACCATGTCTACAACACCTAAAACATACAATGTAATTAATGAAATATTAAGAAATATTTAAAAAAATTATATATTTGATGAAGCTTTATGTTAACTGCAACAAAATTATCAAAATTTAGTCTTTTTATTCACTAATAAAGAAAGTGTTTTATCTATTTACAATTGTAAAGAAAATTTTTAAATTGTGATTTAATAAATACTTTTTTTTTAGAATTCAATCAATAATATTATATTATCAAAACATTAAACCTTTTAATACTTTTGGAAATTGGGACAATATATTGCTTTTTAGTACTATCAACTAATTGATTAATTAAAAAATTCTAAATATAGTAATTAATGCAATAGTCTATATATCAACCCACGAGTATTAAAAAGGTTGTTCATCAGAAATCATTAAAAAAAATCATTTTATTAATTCCTAAATATTGAAGTGAAATGATCATACAATTTGAACGTACTCATACAATCACTTCATTACTTAAGGATTAGAAAGCGTAAAAAAGCGATATATGTTTGATATCAGCGTTAAATACATAACAAAAATATTTCAAATGATAGAAATATAGCTTTTATCAGTTAGTCACACCAAGTCTTTACCAGTATTAACTAAATTGATGCGCTTAATATAAAGTCGACTTTCATTCTCCCTAGTTGTGCATAGAATATCCTAGGACAAACGGCAACCAAAATGATTTCAATGATCAGATACAAACGCTACATCTAATGCAATGAACTATTTTTATATAAAAACTAACCGAATTTAATGTATCAAATGAACCTTACCCTCGCTAAAACTATCACTGGATACAGTAGAATCTGTTTTCAAGCGTTTTCCTGTGATTCCACTGTCACTAGTGTAAGTATTTGATTTTCCTGATATGTCTGACAATCTTGAAGGTGTATCAGAACTATTTTCGAAAATAGTAATTGGAGATGATGTATCTTGTCTAGGACTATTATTCCTATCACTAGGTTTTTTCTCTCTGCGAAGCATAGCTCGTGTTTCCATTTCAAATCTAAAACACAGTAATATTCAAAGTAAATAATTAAAATTGGCATGTTTGTTTAGAGTTTAGATTCAAATGTACCTTTTGATTCTTTCTTGTGTATTTTGTTCCAATCCGGCATAAGTTTTAATAGGAAAATTATCGTTATCAGAAGGAGGAGAAACAATGGTCGCAATCACTTCAGGTTTTCTTTCTGTGTGACTTTCTTCAGGTGAAACACAAGGTTTTTCGTAATGTTCTATTGTTTTACTATTGCTTATATTATGTGTATCTCGACTAATGTTGTTTCCTTTCGTTCGTGGTTTTCGTTGTATTTTTCTATTCGCTGCAGATATAATTGAGCTCACAATATCTTTTGTACTAACATCCAACTTTCCTATAATATCATAAATTTATCAAATCAAATTCTTCAAATGTGAAAAATGATTTAAAATATAAACATACCTTCAATTTTTTTAACATTCTGCAATAGCAAAGCTTGATTTGAAGTAGTTGACGGAAGAGAATCTTCATCGCAAGTTAAGTCAGTCACTGGTGAACTTCTATCTTCTTCATCAAAATACCACTCCATCTAAAATTTGACATTGTTCAATACAGCATAGTTCGAAAAGATTTAAATGAAAAAACATCCAAAATTAAACTTACATCATTAATTAAAGACTCAATTATACGACATTGACTCGACATATCGTTCACCATAGCAAACATGTTATCATCAGCACTCCGAACCAAAGTTGGTCCAAACACAATAGCTAAATTGCGTGCTTCCATCTTGTTTACGGAATTCTCAGCCGAAACTCTTCGCAAATGCTTCATCAAAAATTTAAGCGTTTCATAATGATGATCGGGCAGCTCCCTCACTAGTTTCCTAATTTTATGAACACGCAAAGATCTTTCTGTCACTTTATCAGCCAGAATAAAATGTGGATACAGATCCTTGGTCAACAAAGGATTTGGCAATCGTCTAAAGAAAGCTTTCAACAAGCTAGATACGACATTGACATCGTTCCATCGAGGATCATGAAGATCAGGAGTCGGAGACTTTTCTAATGAATCCATTAAAGCAGAAACACTAGCTGTATTTCCTGGAACTCGATATACTCCTACAACATGCAATCCTCTTTCTTCCACGGCTTGAGTACACAAACCAACTAAAAACGGCACCAATGGATGACCCGGTAATGGTTCACAACGTTCCAAAGCTATTCCTACAGCACCATTAAGTTTTGCAGCACTAGAATTCAAATTTGAATTCGGAGATCCAACCGGGGAAGTTCCACCTCCACCGGCTTGCATACGACGAAGTTGACGAGCAACTCTTCCTTTCCATGTTTTAGTTTTAGGAGATGCCGTTAAAGATGTCGATGTGTTTTCTATAATAAAGAAAAATATTTATTAATGTTGTTTTATGAATTAATAGTATTATAAGACATTACGAACCTGTGGGTGATATTGTTCTAGAGTTGCCATGCTTTTTAGTGCGAGGTGGAGGTGATAATCCGCTAATTTCAGCCGGACTATCCAAAGGTTTTTGGGAATCTGACACTTGAGTTCTCGGTGCCTATAAATACAAATAAGCTTATTAAAATTTTGACTTTTTTAATACACAATATAGTTGGATGAAAAATACCTGAGCTTGCAAAGCAGTCAACCAGTTCGTAGCTTCGTCTGCACTACCAGCTTGCAATAATAATTCAGCACCAGATATGGATGTGACCCTTACGACATGTTTTCTTTTAGTATAGTCTCCTGCCAGGTCTGCCATAGAGAACCTCAAATTTAAGGACTCGCTCGAACCACCTGCTGTGGGACTCTGAAACAAAATAACAATAGTCGCTGTAGAAGTTTTTCACTTGTAATTGTTTAATAACTCAAGGTGAAATGACGTTCCGTTGTATAATATTTCTTCATATAAATATCATGAATTATGAATGAATTCAAAAAAATGTTATTTATGCGATGCTCACTTTCACTATATTATCATAACTCAATTAAGTGAAGGATTTCGGATTTATTATACGATATTTTACAAACAGGTCAGATTGTTCATTAATTTCAGATAATTGCAGAATCATAAAATAAATTATGATGAAATACATGCGTGGATCGAATAACCTTGTCATAGAAATAAAATATTTTTCATTAGACGAGTCTTTCCAATTTCAAGCAGCCCTAAAAAAAATCTCTTCACTTATCTGTTACACACATGCCACTATTGCATTGCCTTATTTGAAATGAGTCCTAACTCAATCACACAAATGAAAAATAATTAATCTAACCTAATTTTCAGACAGTATAATCTAATGCAGAGGCATTAAACTAACGGAAAGGCACCAAAATCCCTGACGAACGATACAATCTCGTCAATAACTCACATCGCACTGAAGCATGAGACAATACAATCGATGATTAATCGATAAAATCAAATCATAATTTGCGTACACAGCCTTGTTGTGAACTAAAAGAGTAATCTCATCATTATTGAAGAACGATCGTCGCCGTAGATGGAGCAGGACATACATGTCCTGTCTTCGTTACGAAACACGCTCGACACCGATATTCTTCAGCTCTAAAGCTGGTTACACACAATGGTTACTATCAACATGAAATTGACAATATCAAAATTCAAAGCATGAATGAAAATTTTGAACTAATCGTAGAAATTAACCTTGTATCTGATAATTTCTTCGACGAACTTTGCTTCGTACAAAATATAATCGTACAAAACGACATTGTTCCAAATGAGTATCCAATTTTGATAGAAATCCATGACCAATTTTATTTTATTCTATATTTTAATATTGTACACGAATGGTCTACTTATTGTCCGATAACACGAGTTACTCATTCAATCAAAACGATAAATCGAATTAATAAGGAAAAGTGCGAAACGGTCAAGTCATCGGATATATCTGCAACGAGAGAAATCCAATCTGCATTGATAAATGTTAACGAATCATGATTGATTCGATTCGGATTAAAAAATGTCGCCAGCTTTCTCCGAAAGCAACGGTCCAATTAAAATCTAAATCTAAAAGATACAATAGCGAACCGAATCGACTTTCGCATATTGTAATCTTGATCTAGAATAAGACCTAACGAAACTTCTGTGGGTCGATGAGATTTTCTAAAAAGTTCATAGCAATTCATCATAAGACGATGTCGGATTACGATCTATTCCCAGGATGAATACTTTTTGTAGATTTATTGCACGCGTGGGATAATAAAGCACGTGATACTATTTTCGATAACATTGTCGAATTGTTTCTATAATAAATTTAAACTTTCAATGCGACAAATCTTTTCGAAAAAACGACCCAAATACTAATAGTAAGTTCAATTAACTGAAATTAAGAATTTTGAATGTTTTCCGTTAGAATTTGAATAATTTCTAGCCTAATGAAAACACGATATAAATAAAAAATCCCTAATCTGCTTTGTTTTGAGATCGACAGAGGTTTATTAGCATAATAAGTTATGCATGGATAGTGACATTAGACTAACGGACTAGTACCTAGATGTTTGATATAAAATTATTAAGAATTATTTGTAAGCTGGCATAGGTTATCTTCATGGATTGAAAAATCTCCATATACTTGAAATTATAAAGTGATTTGAAATTAAAAAGAAACATCAGACTGAGCATTCCCTAAACAATCAATATGTGTATTATCATTGAGTTACTTCAATATTGATATAAGACCATAATTATCGTATAGAAACGAATATTGATGAATTTCGAAGTCATTAATGAGATTATAAAGATTGCTGCAATGTTGATGCAAGACCATATTGATCATCTAGGAGCAAATGTTAATGTGTCTTGAAACTATTGGTGCTCATTTTTATATATTGACAATATTATTGATCATGTATAGACCCTTAAAACATTCAAATCACTTCTTCGACTCGTCTGCGATTGACAATACAATCAGGTGCACCTAAGGTGTTAACGATCACTAAAAAAAGACACGTCCGCATGAGTCCATCGCACAACTAATTCATTCACAATATCAAACGATCACAATGGAAGCGGCACGAGCTCGGAATACTAAAAAAGAGAATTGCGATCTACACAAAAATAAAAAAAAAACAATCGGATCGATCTCGAAGATCTACGACGATCTACGCACAATCGACCTCCATTTAGAAAGATCTAGAAAATCGTGGAAATTCGGACGGAGTCAAATTTCACCGTTCGTCGATTCTTCACGCTTTCGTCGCAAAGTTCCCACGTATAATATTATAATGGCTTTTCGGTGAACCGTAAATTGGGATTGTGGAATAGAATCGCACAAGTGGAACTGGAACGATAGAGAATCGTTCGACGTTGAAAATTGCAGATTTTTTTTATTCAAATTCTAAAGATTCAGTAACATCTGCTTAATACGAAAACGTTTTAAAATATCTGGATCGAACGCAATGGAGAGCGATCGATTGAGATTTTATTTTTTAGACGATTTCGAGTGCAGCTGTCGTTTTCGTTTCCATATCGAACAATTTTCAGATTGTAAATTTTTCGTCTTGATGAGCGTCATAAATCTTCGAAATCGGCTAGAGATTTAACGCCATTAACTTTATTATATTGTGCGTTAACAATGAGCGCTTTAATTGCGAAATTTCCCGAAACGATTTAACGACTAAATGAACGAGAGAAATTTTGAAATAATCTCTTGATTCCAAAGTTTTAAAATTTAATCAACATCCTTTTGCGAAATCTTTTCTAGACAAAAATATCTAATGATAAACATCTTAAACTAAAATCGAGCTTCGAGCAATTCGTTACATTACATCCATACAAACCGTTATAAAACCGACTCAAACGCAACGCATCCGTCAAATTGCACAATTGAAACATCACTAGCGAAAAATCACAACACAATCGCTACTTTTTAGCCACTGAACACAATCCACTTGAGATTTACCCAAGATCCAGTGGATCCCCATCGCTTGAGTCGTCTTCCGAAGAACGTAGGCGGCGAGAAGTGCATCGGGATGCAGGATATGGAAGAAGCAGAGTGCATCTCCTTGGACTTCATTTCGAAAATTCCCTCGACAGAACGTTTTTCCCGAACCATCTATAGCCTTCGATGAGCACCATCTTCGTCTCAGAGCTCGTATGGAGACGGTGAGGATATAAACGTCCGTCGCTGGTGGACGCTCATCGTCGAGTGCATCCAGCGGATTTCGCTTTCGAACTAAGGGGGGATCGTCGAAGCGGTGTTGAAGTCTCGTCAAGAAGTAGGGGAATATCCGTGAAAAGTGACAGTAGCAGAAAATGAAAGGAAGGTATTCGTGTGTATGCTCATTGTGCATACCGCCGATGGAACAATGAGGAAATCTTCGGACGAAAACGAGGGTTAACGAGATCGGAGCTAATTAAGAAAAGCTCGTAATGAATTGTGTACGAAAAGAAATGGAAAATGCTTTTGTGCGGATGCACAATGGTTTCGTCGAATTAACACTTGTTCTTCTCATCGGATCGTCTTTTCCGTGCAAAGAATCAAAATATGCGTTCATCATCGCAAAAACTCACATGTCTTTCGATTAATTAAAGATAACTAGGATTGATCGTTTCATAAACAAACCATTAAATTAAATGAGAAGCGTACGTGAATATTTTCAGTACACAGAACTTGAACGCCTCAACAGATAATTTCAATTCCAAACACACACCTCAATCGATGTTCAAATATTTTCACAACATATCAACAGTTGCATTAGAGGCAAACAATCGAAAATACATCACCTAAAATAATCGAACAATACTTGTAAAAAAGTCATCATAGAAATAACATAATAGACATTCGAATGATTCACACTTGTTATGAAAAAAAAACCGACTTCCCGCAGTTATCTTGCGTGAAACACTACAAAAGTGATGCAAGCGAGAAAACCGGCGTTTGACCGGAAAAATTAGAAACTCGAAACCGAAAAACCGGACATCGAGATCGACTTTGATATAATCTTAAACAATGGTAGATTTAGGAAAAATATATACATATTATAGATAGATTCATCCGTTTCCTGAAATGTATTGAAATCTTATTTATGCGAAATGTCTAGTTTTGATTTTTCGATTTGAAAAAATTGAGATTCGTGACAGTGATTACTTTCTACGCGATACATTATGTATGTGAGACGTTGAAATTTTTTTCGAAAGATGCGCTCGATTTTTTGAATTTTATAAAGGCACACGTGTATGTCTGGTGTTTTAATTATTTTCGTCTAATTGATTCGAAGAATGTTTTGAATTTCAGCAATTTTATCCATCATAGATGTTGAAGGTTTAAGAGTAATCAACAGTCAAGCAGGGACAGTTACTCTTCGATTCCAGACAAATGAAAGCCCCATTTTTATATTGTATGTTGAAGGGAACACCATTAACACGTTGCTGAGTAGCTTAAGCGATTAATATATCAAACTTAAATTAATATGGCTAGCTTAAAATTACAAATTGAAATGTTAGACTAGATAAGACTTGAGATGGCCATATTTTAGACATTGTAAGTTATAATTTCGAAAAAAGGTGGTCATTATCGATCAGAAATCATGCATCAAACAAGAAACACGTGAGCAAAATCCTAGGTCGATGAAGCCGCGAAAAAACTTCTAACTGAAAATTTTCCTCATTCAATCTGCTGAAACACTAAAAAGTTCATACTCTAATGTAACGAATACCAGAAAATTTCCCCCACAGCTTCCTCAACCATTAAAAAAACATAGCACTTAACAAATACGAATTAAAACACAACAACAGTGAAAGCGCACTTAAGCACGTATCACACTGCCGAGAAAAATCGCGACCGAGGCGATTTTCCAGCGGCTCACTCGAGGAAAACTAATTGGCCGGTACTACACCCGGTTTCATTCAGAGACATCATCATACATACTATGCACATACATAAACACGACCGATTATACAACGTCCACTAGTTACACAACCGAGATCTGAAACCGATGAAAGTTCGAGATAAGACGGTCTTTGTGCCGAAGCTCGATCTAGGAATCGTCGACTGCGGTTTCGAGGATCTATAGATCCGGAGGCGAAAGTTCGGATCGGAGTCACGATCGATCAGCTTCGGCTTCCATTTGATTGAGCCCGATCTGAATTTCGCTGATGCATTGTTGTGTTGTGTAATTTGTTTCAGCTTGAGAATCGATTGTTTAAAGCTGAATTATTTCATTAATCAAAATGGATATATCAATGATGTTGTCGTAGAAGGGTTCATCATAAAGCCACGTTGAAGATCGGCAAATCGATTGACTACTAATTTACAATCACGTTGCTAAGAAGCTTAACGAAGAATTAAAAGACCGGCATTCAGTAAGTAGAGTAAGTGCATCACTATGAGTCAATCTTTCAATGAGGCTACTTGACGAACAAAATAGACTCCTTTACAACAACACCGCTGGTTATTGCAAATATGATTAATGCACCTAAATCGAGTTCGTCACACTTCAATATTCTGTTCTATTGTCAAATCGCTCGAGCCTTAAATGGAAAGGGTCCGTTTCCTATTCCGGCACAAAGGAGCGAAACCGACTTTCAGGTGTCGAATTCAAACGATCAGAACGTGCAATGAATCGATGAAATGTAAAGAATTGAATCATCGCAACAGTGTCTCGTATAAGAATCGAATCGTTGCCGAAATAATTCGCATTGCAGACAGAAAGAAGAATCCAATTGCAGAAGACCATAAAACTCCGCAGACAAAGTCTGCTTTCGGACGATATTTAATTGCAATGTCGTCATTCGCCAGTTGAATGGATTGCGAATAATTGTCGATGCGTATATTTTAAAATTACAAGTCGATCGAAATTCAATGACTTTAACAAAAAAAAAAAATACCTCAGATTTTCATCAAATAAGACACTGTCTAAAAATATGAAAAATAAGAGCAATTCGTAATGGTCGTTGGCCCCAATTTGCTGTTCGGTCGCGTTCTGTTGCTATTCAATGCCGATTCGTTCAAAGCATTCCGCAAACGTAAAATTTCATAAGTGAAACACTCGTATTCTTACGATGAAAATGATTAAAAAACTTCTAAAATGGAGGAAAAAAATGCAACGATCGAACACATTGTCCGTCGGTTATGTGTGTTAATTGAATTTCTGCGGAAGATTGCGAAGATTCGATTGAAATATGAAATACAGTACTTTCAATCATTTATTAATTGTTGGGATGCAACATGGTAGTTTTCTTTGTTCGAAATTAATTGCGTTGATGAGAGTTCAAAGATCTTTAATTGATGCGTAGTTTAAACGAGATAAATAGATAAGATTATTTAGATGCAAATATGAATCCTTGAATATAGTAAGGTACATCAAATCAAAATCTCGTACGCTAATTACTACGTGCTGAATATTTAAGTGTTTAAAAATTCAAATACTTTTTACGATCTGCGTGTTTACCACAACTTTGAATTCAAAAAAAATTACAATATTGCTAATTATTCAAACCCTTAAAAAAATACAATTACCAACTCGCGTCGATCATTAGGACCTGCGTGTCGCAACGAAGCGTAACGACAATTTACAATTGTTTTCTGCGTTCCTTTTTTTGTACAATAAAACACAACATACTCAAATTGAATTTAATAGCGAATTTGCAAAACCTAACGGGGGTCATTGTCAGTACACAAATTCGTGAATTAACAAAATTTACTCGATTCTCAAATGAGACATTATAACTCATCCTACGAACGAACCTCATGCGACGTTTACATTATGCCTTTCTCGCTCTAACATTCGCATACATCAATATGCAAGAGAGTGTCAGATGCAAACTTTGAGTAAGGAGAGCAACAAGAATGATAACAGCAATATGTAAACACCGCATAACAATCACATATTGAAATTCAAAATTTCTCAAACATTTGGCAACTAAATCCGAGTCATTCACTAAAAACACACATTCTTGAGCGAATTTAACAGTTTTCGGCATCGGCTCGAAAGGCACGAGCCCGTGACCGCGCGTTGAGCAAAAACGGAAGTCTCACGAATTACGAAACTCGCACTTCAGGAATGTTCAGTCCGGCGAATTACGAATCGCGATTAATATATGTGTAAGTATATTTAATTTGACTGTTTCTAAAATCGCATAGAATACGAATCTTTAGGAAAAAAATGTGACGTATGTATCATCGTGGACGTGGTGCATATCGTAAAGAAAGTGAAATTGTTGCTGTTGTTATCTGCGCGCACGGGGAAAATCGTTTTGATTTATATGAGTTTCGTTTTAAAAATTGAATTGAAATTGGAAAGTTTAAACGTTGCTAATTATCTGGATTTGTGATTTGAACTGATTATGTTCGGATTCAATTAAGTCATATATCAGACGGAACAAAATTGCTCTATTGTGGTTTTGACATCTCACATAAATTTTGCACTTGATAGAATAACTTAATTAATCATTAATGACTCATAATAAACTGTAACTCACTTGATACTGATGGCGATATAATGTCAGTTTTGAACCCTGCAATACGGCCCAGGCTTGTTTCCATGATCTATCGGTAGCTCGCTGAAACAATTTGAAGCAAATACATTAATTAAATTCTTATTATGTATTTAAATATTCAAATATGATTGATTCATACCTTGCCATTGGTTAGAACCATTTTGATTTGGACACTTCCTTTCATAGTTTCAGCATTGTCCGAATCCTCGTGGATCGTTCTCTCTGGGTCACGATATTCTTCTCGTTCCTTTTTCTCACTGCAATTTGAAGAATTTCATGAGAACATATCAAATTTGAACGGATTATTGTCGTTGTGAAAAATAAATTATGAGACATTCAAACGTATACATGCAACATTAACATTTTGATTGATTGCTCCATATGAAAATCATCTAACGATCAGAAAAACGCATTTTCAATTTGCATCTATGATAGAAAATCATATAGATGGCGCAATTTTAACTTCAGCTTGAATATCTATCAATTTTTTATCAAGAAAATATAAACGAGTATGTAAAAATATATGAATACTTAGTTTGTACCAAAAAATGAAAGCATTCATGCATACACCTTTATGAAAAATATAAAATCATCAAATTAATTCATATCAATTCAGCCATTCAAAGCCGGCTGAAGCTATACTCATTCTAAGCACACACAAAAATATAAGCCCTATTACAATACTGAAATAAAAAACATGAATGATTTTCAAAACACTGAAGACTTTTTTCAGTTATCGAAAACATTTCATATAAAATTTACTATTCTGTTGCATATTTACAAGTTTTTCATTCAATCTAGTGAATGAGATTTTTTTTTAAATTAATCGGTAAGTCACTTAAGATAGTTAATCAAAAAGCTTTCACTGCAAAAACAAAAGCTGAACATTGTTACAGCAAAACTGTAAATTTCTCCATCGTTATTAAAACAATATAAAACTGCTACGTATAATCCTTTGCTGAAAATAATAAATGAGACTGTACATCGGAATTGGGTTATGAATAAAACAAACTCATATAGCTGTGTCCAAGAGCGCGACAGTCAAAACACTTGGCGAATAGTTTAGCGCGTGCGAGCTTTTTCCACACACAATTGTGTTTCATTCTTATTTCTTTACCGTGTCTGAGTTGTGAGATCTTCGAATAGACGTCTGAGTGGCTGAATATCATCAGGAAAACGTGGTGGCCGCCATCGTCTGTGAGCACTGCTCTCATAGGCATTTCGTTTCATTTTAAATTACGTTCATCATATAAGTATTTAACTAAGATAATGATTTGCATGCACATGAAAATATTTGCAAATCAATGTTTGCCTTACACAGGATTCTTGTAAGATTACCATAATATGACAATGGTTAGTAATGGGTACATAAAAAGTCACATAATTTAATAGTAAAATTCTAAAAACCCTTTTTTTCACAGAATTCTTATCGAAGTATTTGAAATTGAACACACACCTTCTCAATACTTGCTGCTCGCCATCACTCAATTCATGGTCACTTCCGAATTGAAATTGATCACCCCACGTAGCTTTCAAGTAAGACACTCTTCGCATAGCACGTTCTTCTTCTACAAGAATGAAAAATTATTTAAATAAAATATAATTAATTTTAAAATCCAATTGTTTAATAGATATAATTTACCTCCTAACTGAGCAGCATTTTTCTGTCTTCTGGTAACAACTGCATCGTCTATTGAAACACCTACAAAGTAATAAATAAATATTAATTGGAAGAATTTTGGAAAGAATGAAAAAAAAATCAATAATATATTCACAAGGAAAGAATGGTAAAGTGATAGTTTTAATATGAAAAATTTTATTTCATTTGAGAAAAAATTGTTATATCAAAAAATGGTCAGAAAGTTAATAAAAGCCATGCAACAAATAAAGTAATCATGCAAATATCAATATTATTTGATCTCCAAAATCTTTTCATATTCTTTACGATGATTTTGTCAATCAATTACAATTAAGAAAATATATTTGATAATATGGTAAATTGGTCTCCATGCTGTAAGAAGAGAATACATTGCGAGTTATAAGATGCGGAAGATATATGAATTTACATAATTCATTGAAAGCATTAGTAAAAACATTGGTTATTTATCAAATACAATCAGATCTTATTTTAAAATTGACAAACTTTCTTATAATAAAAAGTACATAAAACTCCGTTGATTATGATAAGAGTCTTAATTATGTTTCTTTCATTTCAAGATACTTAAAAGTTTACTTTGAGAGATGCACCATTCAAGCTAAATAAAATAATTTTAATTCTCTAAAATACTGTAATAGCATGAAATAATTGAGTAGACTCTTATCATAATCATAGACATCAATATCATGATGAGCAATAAAATCACTTGTATGATAATAGAACAGAATAAAAATTATGAACAACAGAAAATAAGATCTAAATGTGAAATGTATGAATCTCCAAGAAACAGAAACAAAATGAATTGAAAATGAACAATTATAACCAATAATAGAAGACAACAAATCAGACAAAAGAATTAAAGATTCACTTCTGTTAAGAGGATAAACAATCTATAAGACTTTACGTGTTAAGACCTTTCGAACCGTTTGGGCAAATGTTAGTCGTTTGTCCTGACAGACAAACAGAAGATGACACATCTATCCAACAACATAGGAGAAATCTGACCTGACGGTGACTGAGGCTGCGAGGGTTGGGAAGAGGGCGAAGTGGGTGATGAGCCCAACGTTTGCATCCCGCGTCCTCCATGAAATACAAAGTTGTCACCGGGAGCTAAGCTCAACTGCGTTGGTCTTTCAGGTCTCTTTTCTCCGTTAGTAATCTTATTCTTATCGTAAATGAGGCTCGCTTGATGTTTAGTATCTCCATTCGTTATAGATTCCTTAGGCTCAATTTGCATAGGGATAGCGTATTTGCGCTTATTTAAATCATTATTGTTATTATTATTAAATCCATTAGGAACGTTTTTATTATTAATATCACATTTGGAATCAGCAACTCTTCCGTTTTGCACTCCGTTGCTATTCCAACTTTCTTTTACTGCATTATTTAAAGCTTCCTCCTCTTCTTTGCTGAGAGCAAATCTTCTTTTCATGTGGCTTCCATCTTTAGATACATATAATTATGTATTTAAAAATAATTAAAATAAAAAGAAAAATAACAGAAAAAAATAATTTGAAATCCCACTTCATTGTTTCATCCAATTAATCTAAATATCTAGTTCTTACTACTGAACCGAAGATTTATAGTAAAAATCTACTTTCTACGTGAATATATACAGAAAACGTATCGTTTTCATGAAATATAATAAATTGAACTAACATCAACTAGAGTAATATACTGAAATTACATATATAAAAAAGCGTTTATATACACAATGTATATTTATGACCAAGTAAATCTTAAGCACCAGCTCTTATTATTCACAAATGTTTGATTTTAATCACAAAGCATTGTTTTGCCAATTGTGCAAAATCAAAAAGAAATCATGTGTAAAATATATATGAAGTGCAAGATAAGTAAAACCAAAGCCTCGATTTGTGCAAGATTTAATATAAAGTGTAGATGAATCAGAATGATCATAAGAATGAAAATATGATTGTTACCTGGTGCGTGAGATCTTCTAGTGGGAAGTCCTTCGCTGCCGGTTGAATTTGATCTCATTCGTACATAAACTTTGCCATTATCTATAAAATCAAACATTATTTTATATTAAAATATATAATATACATATATATGTTAAAAATCAAGATTTGTGACAAAGCATATAGTAACCTGTAGCTGGATTGAAATCTTCGGGTGGAGGACAAGTGAGATGTTTACTGCCGGTGAGCATTAAACGATTTCCAGATAAGTTGGTCTCAATTTCCTCACATTCTGAAGAAACAAAATAAAAAGTATTACAAAAAAAAAACATTAAAAATTGATAAATATGTATAAAAATAAAAAATCAAAAAGAAACCATCGACAGATTGTTGTGCTTCAAGACTTCTAGCATCTCTTTTCCCTCCTCTAGATTCAAATTCTTTTCGTCTTAAAGCAACAGTGGGTTCTGGTTTTTTCGTGCTGAGTCTTGCTAATTCACTCTTGTACATCGCTGTTCTATCTTCTGATGGCAAAGATTCAAATTGGCGGGTCCTGTTAGTGACGATTTGTAATTCACTGGGTATTTGATACCTAAAATTTCCACATTTGTTAAAATTCAATATTCATAAATGACAAGATGCAACTGAAAAACGAAACCAACCTTTTTTCTTGCAACATCATTTCCAACGAATTGGATGATGCCTTTGAGCCATTAGTGAGATTTCCACCACTATCGTTGAACACTGGAGTATTTTCCTGTATTTTACTAAGAGTAGTATGAAAAGCACCTTTTTCATGTTTTTGTTTGGATGAACTCGGTTTGTTAAAATCTACTTTGGAAGCACCACTAGAATCACTACCTTGATGAGCACTAGAGTTATTTAATATATCATAATCTGCAGGATTCAGCACTTGAATTGCACCATTGTCTTGAATGTTTTCTTTATTCTTGGAGGGTGAATATTCAGCCGGCAGAGCAGGAGGCCATGCTGGCTTATGTAGCTTTTGTGGTCGTGCGTAAAACTCCTTTTGTTGTATGACATTTTGTTCTGGCGTAACCCAACCAGTTGGTTGGCTCGGTCGCCTCAAAAAGGCTTCTTTTTGTTCTAAACTCTTACGTATTCTATCTATGTACAAAATATTGTCTGGATCGTTTCCAGTTATAGTAGATATAGATTCATAGGAACTTAAGCTATCTTTACTTTCGGCGGCGGATGAGGTGAGTGATGCATTTGATTCTCTTCTATCGTCGAAATTGAATTTGTTTGCATATTGTCCAGATATGTTATCATGATTGCCACTGTATTGCACTAATTTTGTATTAATAGGTAAATTTTGATTCATATGAATCAGATGAGAGGGAGTCGGCTTTATGAGATGCATTTGATTTTTGTGTGAACTCTGCAGTGATTCACCACTGGTATAAACTGATGTTGAATCTCTAGAAGAATTGTACGGGCTAGATGGCGGTGAAGCGTAATAGTCTGATGGGTCGATTAATAATCTAGCACCTTCACTAGATCTTCTAGAGGCCTTTTGTAAATTAACAGGTTGCGGAGGAACTTGCGGTTGAGCTTCAGATACTCTAGGCACAGCACCTCTATTTAAATTTTCTAATGGTATATTTGTAAAAATTCTATTAGTCGAGTCAATTTTAGAATTACTTATCGAGGGGTTATATGACTGAATAGACTTTCTTTGTTCGGCTTTCAATCTATTTTGCAATTCACTAGAGAGGGGGTATTCGTTCGATAAGTTATTAGTATTTATAGGTCTATATGTTATGGGAAGTGGTGCGGCATATGGGAGTGCAGGCGTTGGAACTCCTGTACCAACACCTACACCAAGTGGCATTTCGCCCGTGCTCGTTCTTCTTTCTCTTATACTACGGTTATGATGTCGCTGATTTGTCTCCGGGTTATGAGCAGCCTCACCAAAATACTAAAATAACAAAACAAAATAAATAAACATAGTAAAAACGGCAAATGTTATTTATATGAACATAATAATTACCCTTTGAAGAACGTCGGCTTCTTTGGGAACCACCTGCAGCCTCAAAGTGCGTGGAGCTTGTTGGATAAGCTGAACGACTTTCGCATATGGCCATCCAGTGACGTGATGTCTGTCTACGGATAATAAGCGATCACCAGGTGTCAATCCAGCTCGATGAGCAGCACCACCTTCTCGTACACTCTTCACAAATATTGTGTCCATGCATTCTCTGATAGCACCGACAGCCGCATGCCTTCCATCATATATTAAATCCTGCAAATTAAGATTTCAATAAAATAGTCGTTTACAATTGAATGGGTAGTTATTTTGAAGACATACCGAAATGGATTCTGGCGGATATATGATGAAATGCCGAAGAGTGAATCCGAATCCATGTCCCTCGGAGCGTCTTAGCACCAGAACTCTAGGAGTCGGAGGCACTAACAGCAATGGAGCAGGAGCTGGAGCTAATGCTACCAAAGGATGATGAACAGGAACGACAGCCGAGGATTGTTGTGGTGCCACAGCAGGTCTCAGGGGCGGCGCACAAGCTGCATTTCCTAGCGCCGCCTGCTGCTGCTGCTGCTGAAATCCAAGAAAAAAAATCATCAAAACACGAGAAAAACGTGACGTCAACGCGAGATAAATTTGACATTTGATAACCCTGATCCGAAAACGGCCAAAATTAGACTTCGTGATAGTGCGTTCGTGTTCGGTTCGAAACTGAGCGAGTGAATCGGTGAAACCGCGAAAAAGTACACATCGAATTGTCTGCATAGGCACGGTGTGACGCTATAGCCCAAAGGAAGAAAGAGTAGAATGCGATGAGTTCACGTCCGAAATTAAAACGATTACATTCTTAATTCGCCACATTTCGCGCATAACGTACACACAATGATCAAACGACTGAATAGTCGATTCGTTACGTTATCGTAGTAGAAATAACTCCGAGACGCGAGTCCGTATTATAGCTCACGAACAGCATACATTGTATGATTTCAAAAGAGTTATGTTACATATGATATGTGGATTTGGTATATTTGTGATTAATCATTTAAGAATATGACACTTGAAATGACCATCAGTTTGAAATTCGAACTGACTTAACCTAAAACACAATTCGACTAAAATAGAAAACTAACTAGATCTGACTTATCGATTATAGTACCAACGACAGCCTTTCAACCATCAGATAGCAAAAAAATGACAATTCAGTTGCTAATCAAACATGGTGAAAAACAAAGGAAAATTCAACAGAAGAATGTGATCTCAAATTCAAACTGCTAAACAAATTTCAATGAGACACGCGACCAGTCAGAACAATCCGCTCATTTTAGCAATAGCACTCTTCAAGTCGGTGGAAGCCACACATCTTGAGACGAGTTTCCATAAAGGTAGAACGCACGCGACCTCGAAGGGCCCGAAGAGGAACGTCCGAATATGGCTAAAATAAATAATAATCCGACATCGAGGAGAAGCGAGCCGCGGTGCCCACCGGACTCGCAGCTACCGGTTAAAAACGAAAGCGAAGCAAAAAGTGCGTCCGAGGAAGCGACACCTTAAAAGGCATCGTCTGGGGGGACCTCACCTTCTCACCCAGAAGTTCCTCGAGCTGCAGGAGGCGACGGTGAGAGGATCAGCGGCGTTGGGGGACCTTGCGATTATGCGACGATTTCGATCGCCGATTGCGAGCACGCGAGGCGGTCTCGCCGCTAATGAGGGGCACTGTTAACTTTTGAAAAGCTATGAATTATGTACGATCCGTTTTGTTCGGTCTAATGAGAGAGCGGTTCGGATCCGATCGAAGGATACGAAAAGTCGATTGAAATTGCTCGGTTTAGAAATAAGGGATTTGTGGTACATATGTAGATGCGTTTTTCAGTCAAGGATCTGGAGCAAGTTAGGTGCTTTGCTTCAGATTTGCACCGTACATGTTAGAAATCAGTATTCTCATCTCATTTGCTCCAAATTTTTCACTCAATAGGGCATTCAAGGCAGATCCCTGATTTCTAAACTAAGGCATTTGCAATGATCGAACATGGCTTGAGCAAAGAAGCTCGATACAGGGTTCTGGAGCGAAATCCATTCCGAGTCATAATGCTTTGCTTCAAATCTGCTCTGAGTTTCAAATAGACACTCGTCCATTGAATTCCCATCGATCAAAGTAACTGAATCAAGTAGCTCAAAACAGGGATCTGAAGCAACTTTTGAAGTTACTTTGCTTAAGAATTACGCTGTGATTCTCAATGTTATTGAATCTACTCGGATCACGACGACAAAGTAGTTCAAGAAGGCATCCGCTTCATACCCCTGTTAAATCTTTAGAAGAAATCCGGAAAACCTTCGAATTGTATTTGAGGAAAAAACGTGTTAGAACGTGAGCGATGGAACGAAACGTACACTCGATCCGCTCCAGCTACGTATTATTTGTACAATGAGTTCGTGATTCTCGGCTAAATTGGAATTCGTGATGGCAACACAGGAAACAATGAACACCACTCGGGACAGCCCTTCGAAGCACGGTGAAAGTGACTCTCGATGATTCATCGATCACGATCGATTAAGATCGAAACCCTCGGCCAGATCTAGACTGCGATGCCTTGCATCTTGGCCGAAGATGCACCGACCGAATTCCGGCGAAAGTCGCGACTCGTGCAAAATCGAAAAGAGGAGTCGACACCCACTGTTGAGTAGTCTTCTTGATGTTCGCTTTCGACATCGATCTATGCAAAATAGGAGATCTGGATGCTGCGTTGAGCGAATGTGACGAGTCGTGCTGTACCGATTCGCATGAAAAAGTGGCAATGTCCTTATCGGGAGTGGATCTTTAGGTATCTATGTACGTACGAGCTGGAGTATGTAGCGCGAAAGAGGCTCGTGTTTCGCAATTAAATATGAAAATATCTGAAGATCGTCGATCTCGCATTTGCGTAGTGGAGTCGCCGAGCATTTGTATTCATAATTCAACTTCAGCGCGTAATTGCAGGGTTGGCTCCTGGGCAGTATCGACGTCTAGTCACTTACAATGTCTTTCAGATTCAATGTCAAGTTTACATGATTAACCTAAGTCAATATTAACATGATACAATTTGGTTATAGTGAATAAACATGCTCAACAAATATGAAATTAATATCAAAAGCTCTCTCATTTTCGACGAATCGTATGAGCTCCCTGCCCATAGTACACAAGTGGTACAACATCGAATCTGTTAAGGTCCTTAAAAGCGAACGATAATTAAACGGACGTACGTGTCGATGTTGCAGTTCGAGGAGATTAACTCATTTGCATTCCGCGAACGCAACGATGCGAAGACTTAACTTGTGCTTGTATCATACGTATACATTCCACATTATAAATTACCCTTCTTCCATAAAGGTACACGCACCGTAACACCAATTCAAAATACAACATTTCATCATAATTCAAAATGCATAATTTTCCTGAGAAACTGAACCAATATGCTTTCCAATCGAATCGATGTCAGAAATTGCATGAATTACGTCAAAAACACAATTACTAGACTCACTACTAACTCATTAGCTCCCGTTGAAAAATTGAGGCCCAAAAAGCACAATTAGGTCAGTTGACAGTAGATAGTCTACTACTAGATCAATATGAACTTCGACTTCACATACTAGTACAAACTGAGGACAGTAAAAAGTGAAATCTGTTTGATATCAAGTTATTTTTGAAATTGATCAAGTTGACTATTACTGTCCACTTGACAATCTGATGTCTTCAGTATTACCTGAAAGGCTAGTTCACACTACAGCACCTGAACTAAAACCAAGACCAAGAGACAGACCTCTAGGGCTAGATTTTGGTTTAGTAGCTGCAATGTGAACCAGCCCTAACAAATATAACCAAAGCCGCACCTTAAACACTCGTATGCAGATGAAAAACGCGTTAACGCTTCGAAAACGATTTTCATACATCGTTTTATTTTATGCACGCAGATTACAGCCTCAGTATGTAATGATGGTGTTTTTGAAAAAGCTTTGATTTATCGTCCATAATGCGACAGCTAGAAGTGCGTAATGCTCGAATCCTGTCCCTCGAGATCGAGAGGATAAGTGCGTTCAACTGGAGGGCCTTTTGTGGCGATCGGTGAGGTCATTTTTATATTGAATCGTTGACAGATACTTTCCGTGGAAAAATCTGGGTTCGAATTGGACACTCGACGACTGCCTGTCCATTATTATCGATGTGTCAATCGAGATGCGATGAAAAAGCCATCGCGTACCGAAACCAGTATGAGTCGTAGATGAAAAAAGCTATCGAGCACTCGCTGCGTGCAAATCGATTATAATATCAGATAATCGCGTTTCCTTATTAGATATCGAGTGAAATCTTTAATGCGACACTCAGATATGTGAGAAATCTTACAAGTTGTTTTATCGCGAACTATTTTACGAGTTTCGAGGCGCCGCACTTTCGCCTGGACGATTCCTTGTATGTACTTGTAGAGTAGAACATCGACACATTTGAGCCAACTTAATCTAATCCAAAATAAAAATCAATCTAACCAAACTCATCCTGCACAAATCTAAATTTAAACATAAGGAACTCGACTGAATTCTAGTCTCAGATTAGATCAGCACAGGATACCAGCTCGGATTCCTAACCTCACCTTCCTATTTATAGGGGCACGTTTGCGAAACCTGTCTCAAGGCCGTCCTGATGATGCACACGGTCATCATCAGCTGGAGCAGAACTCAGCAGATTAACATACGTCGACGGCCACGCCATTGTTTTATTTCAACGAGATACTCCGAAGTGCGATCCATCGTCGAGAATGCTGGGAATTCGCGTTCGCTTAATAAACGGCACTTTGTCGAATGTCAAATGAACTGATAAGCTGATAAATCGGACGTTAAATTTTATAAACGGTCGTAAGATAAACGCTGAGATGAAAAATGTTAGCGTCGATCGAATTATCGGGGAATTAATGTCGAGATCTCGTGCGTTTTTGTCTAGCGGACTTTTTCGTGAGAATCGGATTTATTTTATTGTTTCACCGTTATGCACAATGGTCGTTCGTAACGAATAAATAATATTTCCGTAGCGTCTTCGTGACACAAAGACACGACCGAGCAACTAATAAAATATCTAATGGACAATATCGTAAATTATTCGCAATAACTGCGCCAGTAAACACATAATGTAATTTCAACACGAATGAGAACTGTGCGGGCGAAGAGCACGAAAAATTTAATCAACATGTTGATTAGAAATTCAACTTATATAAGATCAAAACATGAATCAGATCTCTTAACTTATAAACATACGAAAACTCAAACAAGCGTCAAATCTGTCGACGACGCGCATACAATGTCATTTTTCAGATCAAGAGGAAAACTCGGAAAATCTACGTCTGAATTTTCCGCTGACTCAAAGCTTATTTGCGAATTTTCCACGCAGAAAACACGGCTCGCATTATATCGGGACATCGCTTTTGATAAAATCGAGAACGTCAAGGATTAATTGCGTCAATTGACGTCATTAATTTCGAAGCCGCTGCGGATACATTGTCTCTGAAGAAATTTCCTCTCGTTCGAAAAGTGTAAGAAATATAAGACATTCTCGCTTATATACGTGTCAATTTTGACCCAACTTCGTGTGACAGTATCGGTGAAATAAAGTAGTGCTCCTCACGTAAGGTTAACTCTTCTTGGCACGCGAGTTTTATTGGAAGTGGAAAAAATGGTCAAAGATCACGGGTCACGTGAAGACGTGTGGTCGTGAATGAACATTTTCCAAAAAATAAATGTTATATTTAAGGTAAAATTTTAGTTAGATTTCAAACTGTCGACTTTCTATCGCTGAGTTAAAGCGTAGATAAAAACTCGATTACAATAGCTTGTACGGAAAGAAACACGAATTTTTCAATGTAATGGAAACTAAATAAGAAAAAATCCAGTTTTTCGAATGATTTCTAAATTTGAATCGGTTAAAGCGTGTAATATGGAAAGTTGGATTTTTTTTTCTTTACAAATAAATTTGATCAAATGTTTTATAAATGAAGGAAAATTGCATTAATTAAATTCACATCTGAAATTTTTCTGGTAACTGTAAGAATTAACTGTTATTGCTCGTGGAAAGCGGAAGATAAAAAAAGACATGTGTGTCCACTAATGACCATTATCATCGTTGACTTTCTGACACGAATCGAGGTACTCAAAAGGCTTTCAAAAACGACTCAGTTAGTGACCAACGACCGAATGAAATTATATTACAGTTTGAATTGTCAATGATAAGAAAAATTACACTCGATTGAAATATAATAAATTCAATCATCTCCGACAGAATTAGATTGAAAATTCAAATAAAACGCAATCTAATGCGACGTTCACATCACATATAAAACTAATCCCAATCAGATATCTAAGATCTAGATCAGCGAAATTTCTTAATGACTTAAGATCGAATGACAACTATAAACTTTACGACCGATAACTCCATAATTTCACATCGCTCATAAGAATTTTCATGACGATTGCACAAACCCAATCCTGATCAATCTCTAGAGCAAAACACCTGAAGAAAAGTGGAAAAACTGACCCACATATTTGCGCCAGAAGCCAGAGTCGCAAATACATCAAGTGCGTCAAGAATGCAGCACCGTGCATCCTTGCGTCACGAGACACAAGATCAACTGCCAAGGGTGAATCATGCGTTTTCATACATATACAAGAAACCGAAAAGAAACGAAACATAATATCCGAGATGAAAATGTTAAATGTGTCCCAAGTGACGGGACGGGACAGAGAGAGAAGCTCACCTGTTCGCTTGCCAAGCGAAAGGCCCAATTATGAAATGGATCTTGACTATAGATTATGTCCAAAGTTTTCTAATTAAAATTAAAGTTTAAATTGTATCATATCAAGAAGAAAAACTCGCTTGTGTCGATATTTGGAAGCAATTCGATAAGAACGTAGATTAGCAGATATCTGATTGCATTCTGATTCACACGGACTACAATTATTCACTTTTGGTTTCAATTATCAATATGCTACCTTATTAATACAAAAAAGTTTAGTACTATAACATTAGGTGAAACTACTTCATCCAAAACATATAACAAAATATCATGAAGGACAGTTTTCCATGCAGAAGGAATGAAATATTTTCACATGAAAAAAATACTGACATTTTTCAGAACGTCTTGTTCAAACAAGAGATATGGTGTTTGGGATAGAAAAATAAGATTCAAAGTGCTGCATCGTGCAATTGACGCAATTCACTCGATCTTAATGTAAATACGTATGCGATTGTTGAGGCAGTTTCGCAAATAGGCTTTTCCGAGAAAATATACATAGATGAATTTTATGCTCTGCACTTAAATGCTTCTGCAATAAAATCTAAAATGCTTTTAAGTGCAGAATCAAATACTATCGGCGCGACACACAATCTGACCTAAAACCTAACCGAATTCGACCTAACATAATAATCCCTTATTCATTTATATCGATTTGATCATTCATATGCTGTCACTGCAACTCGCTGCAGCCAAAGCGGCAACGGCAGCACGACTTGCAACAGCAACATGTAAACGATCCCAAATAAAACACATCAAACGAGCGATAAACTCATCTCGGACATGTCATCGCATCCACACCAAATAATAAAAAACGAGACGAACGAAAGCCGAATTGTCTGCGATTTTCGTCGAGGTCCGCAAATAGCCCAGAGTCCCATTCAAGTCAGACCAAACACAATGAATCATGTCGAAAGAGAAACGCACACCTACCGACGCTGATGCTGATGCTGATGCCGAAGGATTCCTGGTTCTGGTCCAGAAGTGAGACGACCGCGATTGTCTGCGGTTATTTTCGTGACTAGAACGCGGCACAGAATCGACGTTGTTACAATTGCGTTACAAACATACAACGATTATTTAACACTTGGTTAATTGAAAATAAAATGGTATTCGTGTGCTATTCCATGGCCATTATATTCGATGGATCAGTTCAGCTATGTTTTAGGTTAATGTTAGGTTGAATTCGGATATGGTTCTAGGTTCAGTTTTGTACCTAGTATTGTGCTAATATGGTTCGAATACCAAAATTTTTTTATCTAATATTAGTATCATGTTTTTTTCGAAAATAAGCACTGAAATTATTATAAAACTGTTAAAAAAAATAGTAACTAGTGAAGAAAGTATGGCCTGCAATATTTTCGACTTGTCATAAATATATTGAGTGATACGATAAGCCTGTTCTACACTGAAATTATCATGCTAATCGAACATGATTCAATTAACGTATAGACCCTTATACGTATTGACTAATAAGGCAATATATCAGTTTAGCATGTGATTACACAGTAGCAGATTTGCCATAAAAAAACACTCAAGTGTAGATTCATATCTCTGATATAAACATTAACGTTCAATTTCATCATATTTATATATAAAAATATTTTATAATGATGACTACGTAATATTAAATAATCAAAACTGATTGAATCAAAATAGCATGTATTACTCAAGCATTCGAATGAGAAAAATCCAGCAGCATCACAAACAAAATTAGAACCGATTCTCATAAAATTTCCGCATCGTGACTAATGAAATTACAAGTTTCTAGCATCCACGTAACTTCCGAAACGGAAACAGTACCTACATATCTAGAAAACACAACAGAATAGAAAAAAAAAACAAGATAGTCTCGAGAGATAACCGAACAAAAACGTGTTCCATTAGCGATTCCAGCTAATTGAATTAACATTTCCTGCGTGCATCGAGGGAATCTATTAAAAACACACCGAGATCACTTTCTAAGAGCGACAGTTTCTCTTCACATCTCTCGTTGGTTAATTGTTTCGCTATAAAAACTTGAAACAACACCGGAGATGATCTCGGATGTTTCGAACAAAGACGGGGTGAAACATAAACGAATTCCCGCACGAGTGAAAGTGAAGAGTTTTTCCACGTGAAAAATAATAAGACGTTTTTTTTTTTAGTAGTCAATAGAAATCATTTGAAGAGGTGTCATTGTTGTGCGAATCGAAGAACGTCTAAACATGTTGTATAATTGCAAAAAAAATTGAGCGTAATTATATTTATTGTTATGAATATTGCTACACAATCATATTCTTAATTAATCATTCACTTTGATGTGAAGAAGCAGCCGCTAGGCTATAAAATTTGAAGAGTAATCAGTGCTTGAAATGTGGCATTAAAATCGAACGAATTCAATCGACGTCGATAAAGCAATTTTAGGAAATGTTTCATAAAATTAACACAATTAAGGAAAACGACGTGTAACTCTCATAAGGTCTGATAAGACTTATTCAGCATCACTAGGGCACTGAAATCCTACATGACATACACTAACGCTTTATTCCACAATACTATTGGCTGGCTAAATGAAAAAAAAAACATGAGCATAATTATACCTTCAAACACAAATCAAAACTAGAAAATATACGATTTTAAATGTCGACGATTAATCATAATTTAGTCTTGAAAAATATAAAATATAAGACGTGTAGACGATGTCGTAAATTAAAAATAATAGAAATTCAAGAAACATCGACGACAATGTGATTTATTATTCAACAAATCGAAAACATTGAAAATGCTCACACAGCTGACAATGGGGTCATTATTCCAACTTGCACGTTTAGTCGAACGATTTGCGCAAACAAACTGTGCTAATTTGGAAAATCAACGATAAAATTTCGAGTTACGTCAACACAACGCACATGGAAGTCTCATACAAATAAAATATATTTACGAAAAAAAAATCCTTTGCAAAATTTCGGAAGTGAAACTCCGTTAATTATTTAGAGTCTCGGAGAAAAATTACGATCGGCTCCGGTGCCAAAAATCGCGCTAAAATAACGCGAATCGGCGAAAAAAAGGGGGTAATAAATATGAGAATTCTTCAAAATTTATACGTACAGGATTTGAAGATGTGTCAAACATGGCTCTAAATTTTTCCACATGTCACACAATCCTATGCGAGAAATTTTCGAGTCGTTCATCAAGCGTTTTATTTAATTTCGATCCTGTCGACGGCCAGTTATTCTAATCGTCGTATAAATCATTCGGAAAATTAACCGAGGTGTAAGTTAAGTTTTGTAAAATTTGGGGGTCATTGGAAACTTTTGAATATAAATATTATGAATTTGTCGTCGTAAAGATGGGGTCGATTTATACGTCTGAGATCGCGGAAAAGTCGAAATACACATAATTTGGCAAAGAAAGTCTTTTTCGCGCAGCAAGATTGCTATTTAATTTATTTGGCACGTCCGGATCGTAACTTGCGCAAGGAGATCACCAAAAATTAATATCCGACATAAATATGTGATTATTTATCGCTTGGAGCGATTATTATGCAGAGCTACACTTTTTCATTTAGAATTCTGAAAAAATACGACTTTATGCTGTATATTAAAGATCTTTATGTTAAGATTTTTTACTACAATATTTGTGATTTTTTTTTCAGAAATTTTCATTCATGATACATTTCTAGCTGAACAGAGATAGCTACGCCATTTCATCGCGTTGCAAACAAATTTAGTTTCAGAAAAACTAAAGTTTAAACTTCAAGAGTTGGTTTTGAATAAAACTTGAGTCCAATTTAAATAAAACTCGGTAAGGTTTATATAAGACCTAAATTGTACACCAAACATCAAAATCGGGTTAGATTTATGTAAGATTCCAATAAGTACGAGTGTTGGGTAAGATTTGGGCAATTATTTTCTAATTTTCCAATTACTCTATTATTGGGTCAAATTAAACTCAAGAAGCGTAGCTTTTCTTTCTATGCTCGATTATTCTTAAAAGCCTTACATCACAATATAGCTAACCGTACTTAACCAGAAATGTACTACAATCATAAAATAAATGGAAAAGTTTCATATATATGAATAATGTTAAGGCGCATCCACATGTATGCCGGCGGCTTCCGGCGACAAAATACAACATTTAGCACTTTTTTCTTCTGACATAATTAACGTCATTTTTAATGGATTTTGACTACTAAACAGTATCGATATGCAATTTTTAAACACATCATTCATCCAATTTTCAATCGTCGACCCGATTTCCACAGGATCCCCATATTAAACCGCATCCGCCAAATAGAACCGCGAAAATCCAAACGCCGACATAACTAAACAAACATTCAACAAACACACTCATAAGAAATAAATCCGCTTTGATTATTTTAACATTTCGCGTCGATTTGGGCACTCCGCCTACCTTACCCCGCTATTACGACACTGGTCGTTTGTGCGAGCGCCAAAGTGCTCGCGAATCGTTGTTTTCCTTTTCGACAATTTTATTTCCCTTATTTTCCCCCCGGACTATTTCCGTCGCGATTTATTTTTAAACGATTACGGATGTGCGAGTTTATAAGATAAGCTTATCTTGCATGTTGATGTGTGGATCCATTATTTTTTTTTCGAGGATGATCTTCGGAGACGTGGAAAGATGGAGATTCAAGGTGAAACAAAAACGCTCAGAGAAAGTGGAAATGTACGTGTCGTTAGTGCTTGTGACTCTCGAACAATGAAAGTTAAAATGAATCGAATGACTTGAAAAATTACACCTGAACCTTAGACGGATTGTCAACTGTTTGTAGCGTGAAATGATAATTTGTGACAATGGAAAAGTGTGTCGTTTATATTTTTTATTCGGTTGATAAAACTTGTGTTAAAAAGAAAATGCTGAGTTAAAATCGAAAATAATATTGAAGTGTTAACTCACTCTAAAGATGAAATTTAAAAATAAATAAATTTATTGATCTTCAAAGCGAATTGATTGTTTGTTTGACTAATAATGAGGCGAATCTTTCACTCAATTCAGTCTGTTTGAGTGAAAAGTGTGAGATATTTGTTGAAATTTCAATTTCTCAACAAATCATGAAATATACAGAAAAAAAATTGATTCATCTCATTGATCTTGTTTACGTCTTAAAATTTAGCAATCAAAATGAGATTCTGCCCATCTTTCGTTGAAATATCAAAAAATATTGAATAAATACGGATTTGAAAGATGTGTAAACATTCAGAGTGAAAAAAATACTTAAGCTGTTAAAAAAAATCAATTGTTTGACATGTTTTTCTCAAGGATCAAATATTTTGAATATTCAAACGCAGATCAAAGATCGATTTCGAAAGACTGTAAACAATCATTCGATCAAATAAGATATTACAAATCACTTTACACTATGAATGAACACGATATTCAATCGATTCTCATCAAAAACAACACCGTTAATTAAGATCAACCCATTTCGAACAATAATAATCTATTTCGATACAATAATAATTGTATACGTTTACAGAACGATTAGAGAATACGATCCATATCTCGAAACACCATAAATTAACACTAGCTCATGCAAATCAAACAACAAATCGCACATAAAAACAAACGCATATTGTCTCACTATAATCGTGTTTGAACAGCTTTTTCAACACTTCGCTAATAAAAAACACATCATCTTGCAATTTATGCACGACGAACGAAGAAAAAAATCCAACGTCGAGTTGAATGCACGATCGAGGATCAAGATCCTTTCAGTGCACCCATTAGATCGTTGATCCTATTATCTCCAATTTATAGAGATTTATGGATCGTCGGCGATTTCGTCAACCCGATGACCCAGTGGTCGCAGAAACTGGTATAAGCTCCGGTAGGATGGTACAGTTATTTCAGCGAATTTGCATGAAATCGATGGTATATCGATCGATAGAATGTGCGTTATAATAGGACGGTCTGTTAGTTATTTATAGGTTCGAAAACGGTTAAATTGAGATGTTTCTATGCGATCGATTGAATGAGATATTGGAATCGTAATTAATATCGTGCGAAGCGTATCAATAAGCGAGATTCGTTTGAACGTTTAAGATAAAGGATAGTTCATTGATAATTTAAATTTATGTTGTTTTAACGATAAGAGAAACATGAATTAAATTAATGATTGTTTATATATGATTATCAGGTGATTTTATTGAACATTTATTAAGTATAAATGAAGAATAAACAAAAGTTTTCATACTATTCCATTCTATACTTGTCACTATGCAAACTTTATTCAACCTCTTTTCAAGCTATTTTAAAATGGAATTCTTCAACTTAACCCATTTTTGGTCTGCATGTTAAAAGATAATTTAAGATTAGTAAGGCAAGCATAAAATAGAAAACTACGAAAATTTTCTTTTACTCAAAAAGGCATTGAAAGCTGATGAGTTACCATTGAATCGACGATCAAAGAAAATCGCATAATTTTAATATTTCTTAGATAGACAACGATAAATCTCAATGACTTACAAATCGATCCAATCGAATAAATCCGATCAGAAAACAAACAAACCCAACTATGGTTAAGTTAAACGCATCTATGTAACTCGGCCTAGGGGAGTTCGGAGAGTCCATGAATCGCTTTTCCCTTCACTCGGCCCGATATAAAAACGGCAAATTTATGTGCAAACTTAATTACACGCGATCTTATTAAAAGCCAATCGATTCTCTGTACCTTCGCCAAAGTTGACATCGTTCGCGTGTAACGATATCGTTAACTCTCGAGTGAGAATTAGCGAAAAACTCAGTGGGAGGCGTCCCTTACCTGAAACAATGAAAAAAGAACAAGATTTAGATTGACATCGCAATAATGGATCGCGGTTGTCGGATATTTAATGCGACAGATGTGTGTGTAAAGTGTTTCGCAGCATTAACGATGCAAATTGCATCGTTAGTATGCGGCGTCGCATTCATCAATGAACGTTCAGCGATAAATATAATCAGAAGAAAGCAATTTAATTATTGAAAAATATGTACGTTGGAATTGATCGATAATCGTTTCTTAGCTTATTGATTAAATGTGCGTTCGATTTAAATTAAATTTTGTATCAAAATATTTAAAATTCGATCCAAATGTTGAATTTGCACAAAATTAATTTCGGATAAATGTATAATTTTGCCCATATTCAAAACGTTCTTACAAAATAACTTGACATTGTATACTATGGGTTAAGTCTGACAATAAGAATGAACAGTCACCTATCGTTTAACGATAATGAATATTTCGATTGTCAAATATGACAGGCTTTCATTGTTATTTTTTTCTACCAAATCTTATCCACAACTCGAAAAAAAATACAAAACAATTACGAAACATCACAATCTGAAAAAAGTCTAAAAACAACCTCGAGCAAAATCGAAACCGATTATTAACCCGAATCTGAACCGCCCGAAGAAAAATCGAAAGTGAAAGCCGAAAACACAACACAATAGCGCGAATTTTCAAACCGCAAAAAAATCTTACGTCCATCGAACTATCAACACTTTTGCTATCATCGAAATAGTCAACACCAATAGATTATATAGAGGAACGTTCTTAGATTAGTAAACTAGAAACCATTATCTTAGTATTCGCATTTATCCTTTTCATTTGTGGCAAATGACTAAATTCAAACACTAGAGCGAGAAAGGCAATGGTTTCTCATTTTTTGATAGATGTAAAACGTTCTTCTATACAATCCAAATCTAATCAAAACTTTTGCTACATTCAAAACAATTAAGAATCATGTGAGAGTAAGTTTTTTATTTGTCAGAAACAATTATGGGGGGTATTCACTGCCGAGTAGAACGGACAAGGGGCACAACTATAGGAAAGAGGGGGATAGCCATATAAACGTCCTCCTCTTTCGTACAGCTGTGTCCCTAGTCCATTCCATTCCGCTCGCCAGTAGATGCCCCAATTAGTATTCTAGCATTCATATCTAATCCTTTATTGCATATGTGTAAACACTTGAGTGAGAAAGACAATGGTTTACCATTTTCCAACAAACGGAAAACTAAGTTTCTTGAAATTCATTCATAACAAACGGTTTTGCTTGGATCGAAACTTAAAAAAAAAAGTAGTACATATAAATCACATCCGTCAAGAGAGCGTCAATCATCTCGTATCGAAGATCGACGATTATGATACGTGTCTAATTTCGTGGAGGCTGTGGATCGAATGGGCGCGGACGGAGCAATCATCTTAGTAATAAGTAATCATCTGGTGATCAGTCTCGGTGTCATGGGCGACCTCGACGCGAAAAAGCCCTTCGACTCGGTTCCGACTTCTTACATTGTTTCTTTTTTTAAGTTCAGGGCTTTAGAACTGGTCGTTTCCTATTTGAAGATTCGAGAGTCAGAGACGTTTGAAGGGGTTTTCGAAAGGGTAGATGTTGAGGGTGTAGAGAACTTAGTGCACCAAACGTATGAACGAATTTCAATTTTAAATTCAATTATTTTTATTTCAAATCAAATATTATATAAATATACAAATTAATTCAATATGATTTGCACAATGATGAGTATAAACCGGTTTGACATAAATTTAAAATATTTTAATATGAAATAGAAAACGTTCATCTGATAATTGAAATTATTTGACTTCCAATGGAATATTAAATATTCGTACCGTTTAATTTCATGTCATTTCAATGAAATTTTCAATTGAGAATTGAAATTAGTGGCACATTTGATATTTGGCTAGAGCCCCAAAATAATCGTTACGACTCTGTCAAAAGTACTCGTTGTTAAATGGAGATTAATTATTGTCAGTATTATAGTCTAGTACGATTTTAATTTAGATCGTTTAATTGCACGCTTTGTACGATGATGAAATAAAATTAGACCGATTATTTTTTCAAATCAAAAATAAATTTTATTTTTGAACTAAACTAGCAATGAAATAAAACACACATATTAAAATATTTATAAGGAAAATTTGTATGCTATTTAAAAACGAATATATAAATAAATAAGAAAGAATTCCAATGAAATGACACACGTAAACATGACTAAAGTGCGCATCGTTTAGTCACACATTTGACATGTCAATTCGAAAATATTCCATATACAGAAACGTAAGCCGAAAAACAGCAACCTCACTACACCAAAAAGGCGAAACATTTCAATATAACACGAACTAATAGCGAAGCCCTGCATATTTATATCATCTTATTTTTATTCAGTGAACCGTTCATATGTTAATGATTGCTCTTGATACGAAACGCTGACAAGAAAAATGATGGCACATTCGACTTGCCTATGCGCTCTTATAACATCACGGTCGTTTCGTACATACATATGTATGTATTTATATATGAGCTGTTCAGAGATTAAAGTGACTAACTCTGTAAAGTGAAAAATCAAGAAAAACGATCAAACATATTGATATCCTTTTTATAAATTAAATGCATGAAAATTGTGATCATAATAAGCTATGGATGTCCTCAGTTTATGTTAGAGAACAGAAATAATTAAAATGTCTTTTGAAAAAAAAAATTTGATGAAATTTATCTTCATTACTCAAAAAATATATTTCACACATAGAAACGTGTGATTATACCAAGAGCTTTGAGACGTACAAGTCTCTTTTTTTCTTCAAAATTAGAGTTAATCACGTTTAGTTCTAAATGGCTCATATATTTATTAAGTAAAATACATACACATAATCAACATCAAGGCTCTTTTCGCAGTTGGCCGTAATCGGTTTTTGATTTTAAAAAATATATTCATACACATCTCGAATATTGCCCGAGATTAGTGGCCATTGTAACATTTGATTGCTCGTTAGTGTTTCGTATTATTTCTCTCTTCAATACGCATCTCGTTACTTATTCACGGCTCTTATAATAATGAGTTACGAAACTCGAATTGTACTATTCTAGTGTAAGAACTGTATCATTTGGTACTGTGTTCAAATGATAAAAAAAATTGCTCGCTTTGTGATGACGGTAATTGTGAGAGATTTGTTCTACGTTCATTATTTGTTTCTGTAATTATATGTATAAGGCTGTAATGAAAATTTGATTTAATAATACTGATTTTTATCATACAATGTCGTAGAAAGTGAAATAAATACGTGTATTCAATTATATCATATTGCTTCTATTTAATTCAGATATAGTAAACATTTTTGAAGAGTACTTACATCAAAGGTCTACTACTTCTAATGTAGCTCATTAGCTAGTTAATTCAAGCCACTAATCGATCGATTAAGAATAAATTAAAATTTCGCAACAGTATAGCACAATTATTAAATCTAGGACACGTGCGTTCGAAAACGATTACAAATCATAATTACGATATTCGATCATAATTTGCATACATAACGAGGCATTCAAATAATTTGAAACAATTTATAGCCACATATCAAATACTATACGAAAATACACGCACTTAATTAATTATAGTGACAATCGTATATGAAAAGTGTGTCGTAAAAAGCGCGGAAAATCAACAATCGCGTGCTTTTTCACATTAACTTTTTTCATGAAAAAAATTCCAACCAACCCAAAAATGTCAACGAACTGCACCCGGATTACATATCGTGATTTGAAATCAAAAAAGTGAAAATTTCCCAAAATCCTAATCAACATAAAATATAACTTATGAGCATCGAATTAACAATTTATGCTAAAATCATGAGCAGAATCCGGGAAGGAAACGCAAATCGAAATCTGATCAGCTCAGGAAATATTAATTTCAACACATCATCGATTAAACCGAAGAGAAATCCGTAATATATCTAAGACAAAAAAGAGAGAAGACAAAATTTCAACACGCGAGAGGAAGTTTCGGCGTCACTTTCACTCGGGCTTATATTAATTAAAGTCGTCCACGAAGACACCCGATCTCGAAAAAAGTGACACCCTGTACATACACACGAGAGGTGATCGATCAATGATCGAGAGTTGTAATGTATATTGTATAGATCCATCGGATCGATCTGACAAATTAAATGAGATACCTCAAAAGTGGTACGACTTGTCGGTGTTGATTTCGATTCCAATCAAACGTGGACAGTTAATTAAAATGAAAAATATAAATATGATACAAAAAATTAACTGTACATAATGAGTAAGGTTTGTATTGCGTGTGTGGTTCGTGTGGAATTTCAAAATTTTGCTAATTTGAATAGGCAATCTGTATTGGAATTTTATTCGTATGGAAAAAATGTCTTTGGAATCGATACAAGGTTATTTGTATAAAAAAATAATTATATATTATGTACGGCCGTCAACGTAGTTAAGAGGTTAATGATTTGTTTGTTATTGAAAAAAATGCATTCAATAGGAAAATTAGTGAAAAATAGAAAATTTCCAATACAAACCGTAGAATGAAAATTTATTCGAATTCAAATTACAGTAATCTCGCATGACCTTTTACATTCGATTGGCTTAAGACGTAATAACATTCGACATAAAAAAATGAACGTACTAACATTTCTTAAAATCAAAGATTACATGTGTTTTTTTTACATTCGAAAACAAGAATGTTTTTGTAAATCTAAAAAAAATGGTACATATGTATAATGTTAATCATGACTCTTACACGAGCAATTTTAATTGCTGGCCAAATTATACACGACAAAAAAAGAAACAATCCCATTAAGTTAATCAAATAAAATTAATGACCGCACTGTCGAAAATATCAACGCCATTTAAAATGATAGATTGCACTCTCGATGACTTCGCAACATCTACAGCGAATTCTTGATGCTGTTTAAATTTAGCTATTTTCGAATGAATATCGATTCGACGATAGAATGAAGCAACTTTTCTCGAAAACAAAATTCCACAATTTTGCAAAATAAACTTAATAGTAGATCAGATATGATATTTACATCTATCATACAAATCACATTTGATTTCGAATAACTAACTGTTGTCTAGTGAGTCAATCTTAAAAATGCGTGACTCTGAAATTGGTCCATGTGTATAAATAGGTACTAATATTTGAGGATATGGAATTAATTATGGGCACTTAATAAATTCAATTAATGGATTTTTCTATTAAATTGTTTCTATCGGTGTAATATGAAAGAAACTAATAAATTTACCAAATTTATGAAAGGTCTTCACAATTAATTCAGCTAGCGTTAAGTGAGACGTGACAGAAGTGACCTTTCAATAAACATTGAATTTTTTTAAGAAACAACGAAGATTCAGAATTTCGACCTTCCAAAGAACTGTAGTATGATCTCACACTAACTAACCCTTGAAAAACGGCACAGTGCAAATAGCGCAATTAGCTCCGAATGAATGAAACACTATTCCTATGTTTACACTGGCGAATAATCGCGTATTTGAACTGAAACCGCACCGACACGATCTTATCAAGCGGTTTTTCGCCTTGAATCGAGATTAAACCGTTTGAAAACACGCGTTTCGTACGTAATAACGAAAACGTGTTGTGCACGGACGCAATTGTGGCCAATCTTCTCTCTAGTAACTAAACGAAACGTGTTGCGAAATGATACATTATAATATATTACGAGAACTGACAAAAAGGCTTTCATGCCGAACTGACTAAAAAAGCGTACGATTTAAGTCGTGAACACGTACGAAGATACAAGGTGAGTGGATGGGATGTGAGTGATTTTCGATGTAAATCATTGAATATAATGTATCCGAAAAATGGACTGGTCGGGCTCGTTTTTTCGATCGTTAGTTAACAGTTTGTTAGTAATAGTCATTAGTCTCAATTGTAACATGAGATGTTCGCGAACTCATAGTGTTAAAGTCTAAATAACATGAAGGTTATTAACGAGTAAAAAGATCGATTCTATGTAGTTAAACATACGATTAAAAAGTGTCATCAAAACTTAAATGTCTTCGAACACAAAACACCAAATATGGATATTATTTATCTAAAAAATTAAGGCTGCATTGATTTTTCCGGTAGCTAGTGAATTCTGTTAGTCCGTACGCTATAAGTGAATAGTGTAGAGAAGATAAATCAAGATTAGAAACAATTCTATCGAACACCCATTCGTTATGCGAGCAATCGCAGAAATAACAAAAAAACAACAACAATGCCTACGAAAAAGACCGACAAACAAGTAGCAATTTAGTAGTGAAATTGACCTTCAAACAACCGCTTCTAAAAAATAAAAGAACCAGGTCGACTTATGGGAAAAAAGTCATAGAGTTTCGCAATCGAGCCGAAGTGGTCCGAAACAGAAACTGGCAACCGACAATCGAGAGATAAAACAAAATTGCGTATATTTTCGTAAGTATACATTCTATCGAACGCTATTTCGTAAAGCTATTTTGCCGAATGCGAGGCTATTTTTGAAATTCGCGCGCTTTTCCGCAGATAGCAGAACGACCGATAACCGAGTCGTCTGCGCCGTTTGAAGTTCAAGGTTTCCGAAAAATAAAGGTTCTGAGAAAAAGCTCAACATTTATTCAAGCAATTTTAAGAAAATATGCATTAATAAATCAACTTACACTTGGATAGAATAAAATTATTACGTTATCTAAATGAGTTGTCACAGTACTGTTGCGTCACACCGGACATTCAAACACATAGAATGAGATATTATATTGTTAAGGGTCGATCTTTGAATTGTATATCAATTAATTCAAAACATTGGTAAGTAACTTAAACGATTGATAAATCGAACTTCAACGAATCTGAATTTGAATAAATAATTTTAAAATCACCACAGCGTTATAATTAAAATTTCAATATATGGAAAAAAGTCGATTCAATAATGTTTAAATATAAAATCTTAACACATCAACGTCTATTCTACAGATTTTCAATAAATATTTACGATCAATAACAATCAGTGGATAATCACACTCAACACCGTGCAATCAGCGTTCAATAAAACGCGACTATTTACACTCACATGCCTTTCATCGACGCGAATTTTACGACTTTCGACGAAAAACCATTCGAAAGGCTCTTCTTGTGTGTGACACAGTGACTGAGTGACGCTATAAATACGTATGCATAAAAGTCGAACGTTTAAAGTGGCCGTTAGCGAGCGCACACCGGTAGCCCAAGAGTCCACTATGGAATTAGCGATAATGATGCAAATTGGCAAATAGTAGCGGTACGCAGCCTTAACGGAATCGCCAAGTGAAATTGCACACCTGTAATAACATCGCCGTGACGGACGCGTGTCTGCGATAGACGATGAAATTGTGTATATCGTTGTACAGTGGAGCCTCGCTTTTGATTAGTTATTTGGGTTCCTATTGTTCGCTTAATGTGTCGCACTCTGTCGCCGCTGATATCTGTCGCTGGAGGTGAAACCCAGTTTAAGCGAAACAATATGAGATGCTGATATCTGAAATGTCATTCGCTAAGCGAGTCATTTTTTTTTGTAATTTTATAACTCGAGGTTTCACTGTATGAGAAATTGATAAATGAGACGATCGAAGGAGAAAATTGTTTGTTTAAATTTAAAAATTTCAGTAATAATTAAGTGGCGTGAGTTAAGCATAGCCTTGTGTGTATGAGATAGGACATTATCTCGTTCGTGTGCAATTATTTTCAACTTACGCATTTTCGTTTTGTTTTCGAAGGCTCGTTTTCAATTTTAATAAAAGCGCCTTGTAAATGCGTGGTTTATTAACTGCACAAACGACATGTGAAAATACACACAACTCAAACTGCGTCTCGTTCGCATGATAATTATCACTTATCGTGATCATAATTTTTTATCGTCAGAGCATAAATCAACTTCACACATTCAATGAAATTCAATCAAATTAATCGAACTTCAACTCGGTCAATTCTCTCATATATGAGACTAACTGATTTATGAAATTTCGGATCAGAAAGACAGAATTAAAATTAAGTCTCATCAAACTTTTGATTTATTCTTACGTAAGACTTAGTAAGCAGTTTGTTTGCAATAACTATTGATTTCGAATTCCATCAACAACAATATCGATTAAATTGTGATATTATACTAATTTAGGTTCCCACAGAAGCACATTTTATCAGAAGAGAAATTCTTATCATTTCGATAAAAATCACAAAGCCACCTTTCAGCACGCATTCATTCACCTCTTCAATAACAAACTTTCGAATACCCAAGCACAACTTCACCCAACACATCCATCATAGACTACGACAACAAATCGAATTCAACAATCTACACATCGATACACAATCAACATAAAAAAAAACCGAATTCAATCAAACCAAGAAGGCTTCCCATAGCCGTCCTTCACCTCGGGCCAAATCACTCTTGCATTTTACGACAAGCAATAACGGACAAGACAAAAAATAAAATCCTCCGGCAAACGTTTGCCATGGGGTGAATCATCGACGATATCGATCGCAGACGACGAGTCTGAGCCCGGATTAAAAGGTCGTGCTAAAAGCACAAGGAAGCCCTTTGTGTGCTCTGTGTGTGTGCAAACATCAGAAGAAGGGCTTCCCCGAAGCGCGTATGGAAGTGATTAGGCGAATAAATGCGATTTGAGCTTCGGGTTCGGATATCGGAACGATTGGGATATAGTGAGGGTTGTATTGTGCTTGAGGGAGTTTTGAAGGAAGTTGAAGTTTGGAATAGGGGGTGAATAGGTTGCGTTTTCTCGTTTTTCAACCCCTATAATTTATAATGTCTGCAAATAGCGTAAGTGCATTGAATATTGCATGCCCCATTCGTCAGCTATTATAAAGCAATACAGTACTTTTATTGTCTTAAAAAATGTTTAGTCAGATTTTGAAACAAATGTGAAAATCTTAATATGAATTTTCAAGGATGTGTAGTGGGAAAGTGAACTAAAATTTCTAGAGGTAAGTTGTTCCGAAAGGAATAATTTAATAAGAAAAATATAGCAATGCATTTTGACAACCAATTTAGTCACTAGCAACGACAGTTAAGTGACTAAACAATTTCGGAACAACTTACCCCAGAAACATTCAGCCCTATACTCCCTTATGTATTGTTAAGAATCGAAATAACGAACTTTCATCACAATAAAATACTTTATTATAATGTTTATGATTTAATCGACCTCCTTGTTTAAAGAAAAACCTGAAATCAACTTTATACAAAATGAAAATTTTCATACAACACATTTATCAAAATCGTGAACTACGGCATGTTTGATCCCTATTTAAGAACGAAACACAAATTTTCTTCGAATAACGATATTTTCCTTAGCTACGTGCCCAACACGGCAGAAACATTCATTATGTGCCCTAAAATCGACCGCACACGTACCTCAAACATTTGTTCTGCACAAACGACAAACAGACCGAAATTTCCATCCAGTTTCGTACCGACGACGAACTTTTCAAACTAAAACTGGAGAAAACACAAATAACAATTAGTTTCTAAGGAAATGCAACGAGTCAATCTAGCCGCTTTTATTTATGCGACAAGTTTTGCATCTTGCGGTCGCATTATAATAAAATGCAGCTTCCGATGCATTGAATGAAGATGTCAAGCGATCTGATGGAAAATACGATTTGTTGTTTGTGGATATTTTTTCTTTTGAAAATTTGATGGATATTGAGTTTGTTCGTTCGGCCTCGTTTTTATAATGTGATCGTAATCGTTATGGAGTCGACGTTAAAACGGTGTTTGTAATCGAATTAGATTTTATCTGTTGATTGTATGTGAAAATTATTCAAATTGACGAAAATTTGTGATTAGATCGAAAATATTGGCGGCTTGAATTAAGGTTATGTCTTTTCGAGGGAAAAAAATGCATTGAAAAAATCAATAACCTCGTATTTAAATTATTTGAACGAGTCGATTAGTATAATATTATTCGATTTTAATCATTCACTATATAAAGGAATGTTTCGATGTATTAATATAGAAACAATTTTAATCAATAATGGAAAAACTTTCTAAAGAGTGCGCTCACACAGTCGATTGATTGTTTTCTAAAAATCACGTACAAGTATTTAAACAATGAGCAAATACAACACCTATATGCGAAAAACGATAAAATAATCAACGATTACAAAAATTAGAAAGATGAAAATCTACATATAAAAAATACTGACTCTCCAAGCGGATATTTACCCGCCTCGTTCCATTACACGATTCCATACCGAAACTGTTATGCTTATATGCATGTGAACGAAAAGTTTTCCCTTTCAGCGGAAAATTCGAACGAACAACGGATCCCGTTATAGAAACTGGTTCGATTATTATTATCGAGCTGTCGTCGCGGCGAGAAAACGGCCGTTAATCGTGAACCGAGTTCGGTTCAAAGCTAACTTATCTAGTTAAAACGTAGGTACATACTGACACATCCGACTGCACATAAACTCGACGAATGCAGAGTATAATAAGCTTCGATTTAATATGACAATTCCGCGCACTTTATCGACCTGGCGTTCGCTTATAACGAATCCGGTATGTTAATTTATAATGCTATGTGCTGAAGAGTACAATGAAATTTTAATGATAAATAATTGATCGAATGAATTTAATGCGAAATATTTGAACTGAGAATAAATTTAGATGAAAATTGTATAATCCTATTTCATGGAAGACAAGATCAAGACAATTTTTCAAGATCCTTAACTAACAATAAGTTCATATTACGAACAATGACCGAAGCGATAACTATTCGGTAATTGACCATCCATTTCCAAGACATTTTGTCAAGATTAAATGTCAAAGTTTATGGACAGATCCATTTCAATATTTGCTTACTTAACCTAAATGAAGAAGTAGAAAAAATTGACCTAACTTAACTCTGTGAGTTTCAGGTCGATGTGATTCGACAATATTCGTTTTAGGCGGATATGTTTAGGAAATTTTCCGAAATCGAAAGATTTAAAAACATTAATGCAGAATCGACCATAAACTCATGCATTTTACAAGCTAATTTCCGAACAGTCGTCTTTTCATAACACATTAAATCCTCATACAGACTAATCTTACGAATAGACATAAGATTTCCAGCAGCGTTAACACTTCAATTATATCGACTATCGAAATCACAGACTTATTTATAAGATCGAAACCGATAAAAGCACTCATCCGATCTTTAATACCTATAATAAACGATGGATATCATATTAGCGTTTCCGAGCTGTCATCGTTAGAAATCTGGAACCTCTCATTACACGCGCGTTTTAATAGTGACCGCCATAAATCTGTCGGACGTAGGAAAAGCCAACTGACCGGTGATAAGGAACCGATCCCTAATAAGGCGATGGCGTTAGACAATTGTCGTTCTAGTGATAAATCGATTGACGATCTTTTCATAAAGACAAAAGTTGATTGTTGGACGGCGAAAGAGAAAGACTCGATTGGAAAATCGTCATAAATCGTGTATGATGTGAGTCGTTCGATGCATAAAACAAAATGTTGAAATAAAAACGATGTAGCATGTTTGATACGTGTTTTAATATTTCCTTAATTTCTTTCACTGTTTCTTTATCTTAAATTATAAGTTTACAAATTTCGTTTATAAACTATTGATTTGATCAATTCACGAGTATAGAATCAATCAAAATGAATTGTTATTCAGTGGCAAAAAAAAGTCATTTAATATTACTCAGAAAACATATTTCATACATAAAAAAATTGAATATAACAATAAATCTATTTTTTTTTCGAAAGTGGAGTTATTCACTTTATGCACTGAACGTTCATATGTGACAGTCGTTGAGTCAATCTCGCGTGAGAATTTAACGATTATGTTTTAGATGAAAGTGTTTTATGCACAATGCTGAATTATTTCTATAAATGCATATTCATGCATGTTTTTTCACACGTTAACGTGGCGCAATTTTATCTTACGTTATCGATCTAAAAAATCATTTATTGTACATAGATTTTTTTTAGATTTGACTGCAACGAATCTGAGACTCAATATAAATTCAAACGAATCATATTCAACTCGAAAATATGATGAAATAGTTTAATCGCAACGATCTGAGAGAAACGCCATTGAATGCAACGCGATACGTTACTGTAAAAAAAGCTTGACATTTCGCAATATGCAAATTTAAAATTTTACACAAAAGATCACCTAGCGTGAACCACTATTATATTGTTCCCCTATGTGTTAGTCATAAACGCAATTTTCAAAGTACTCGAGCGTTAACATCATAAAAAAACGAACCATGCGTAATGCGAAAAAAAGGCGTGATACTAAAATAAATATAAACGAAAGTTCAAACACGCTATTAAAAAAATAAATCAAAAGCCATGAATTATACATGAGAAGGACGTTGAGTGAAAATCGGTCAACGGGTCCCTCGACTTTCACTAATTTTAAGGACAATATCACATTATCATATACACGAAGATGATTAATTCAATGAAGAATAAACGCGGGGCGTGGGCAATGCTAATAAGGATGACGGATGATTTTGTCACATTACGTTTGTGTGATAATTTCACGCACATTCCACACGAATTGAGTCAAATTACCGAAACTGAATTGGACTAAAAGAAAAACACGTCGACGTGAAGAAAAATGTGTATGTTCAAGTTATGATATTGAGCGTTTTAAAATTTGTTTATTTTTTAGGGTGTGGCTATATGCAAATCCTGTACACATGCGAATGCACATAACTCATAACTTGCGCACGAAGCGAGTGTACATAGGACAATATTTGCACTCGCATTCGTGCAAATAGTAAAAAAATTCACTACTAAGTTTATCGATCGTAAATCATTTCCATTTCAAAATTTGAATAGTTTAAATAATTTTGTGTGACAAAATTTAGACTTGAATTGAAAATCATTTGAATTTAAATCGAAAACCTGTTTAATAAAATCATACTAAGGATCGAATCTAACTGCTAAACAAGAAAACGCGAAACGCTTTGATGTATGCTCACTCATCCATGAAAATTCCGATTAACCCATTTGCTGCGCAATAGAACTTTTGCTTCAAATTGCAGATACAAAAACGTATAGACACCACAAAATACTTCCATAACATCGAAACAGACATACACATCCCATTATCGCACTCGTAATTCCATAATCGAAAACCACTAATGACACACAATCAATCGAGCGACACATCCTCAATAAAAGCCTCGCCCGTGCCAAAACACGACTCGTTCGAATCGAATTAACACCCAATTACGAACTCGTAAATATTTTCGGGCGCCCATAAAAGGACTCTCGAGAGAACCGCTACTTTCTCCCTCGTGACCCCGAAATTTTCAAAATGCATTGAAAAAAAGGCAGACTGGAGTTTTCCGAGGACGAGTTCGATTCGTTGTAATAAAATTGGAAACAATGGATGCGGAAATAAGGGGCCCTTTGTGGCGGCGATGCGGCCCTGGATGCGTGACGGCACGCGCCTCATTGTCTACTACTGTTGCGGACTGCAACGTGTTAAGCTGATGATGGCGAAACGTGGGTTATAATTTTTAAGTGTGCTCCTTGCATGATCGATGATATTGTCGAAGACTCGTTGAGAATCAACGCACGCTCAAAATGGGCTGTCACTGTAATGTAGCGTTTCACCGGTTACATGGAAGGAACTAGGTTATTTTGTTTGATGTTTTGTTCTTGTGTACTTTTGAGAGAGGAAAGGGATATAGCGAGAAAGACAAACATAACAAGAATGGTAATAGAAATATGTGAATTGGCAATTAGGCTACTTTTACACGATAATCCTTGTTAACACACACAGTTTTGCGTTCTGCATTTACTCTATCAGTTTCGTGAAAAGATATGTAGACATTCATACACCGTCTGAAAATCCTGACACATATTTCGTCATTGATGAATTTCATCGGAAAATTTCTTACTTTTGCACTCAATTCAATTTGAACATTCAAAGTTTTCTCACTCAAAAAAAACTAATATCATCAAAAATAAATATACAGAGTATGAGAAGAAGTAATGAACTGAAAATATATAAGGGCGCGATTGAAAATTTCATCGAAAAATATTTCACAAAACTGGAATTTCTCGGGAAATTTTCTCGCTTTTCCACCTCATTAGACTCGAACATTCAAGGTTTTTCATAATTCGCACGAATTGAACGTCGACGAATATCGGTCAAAGAAGGAAAACTCGAAGCAACCTCAAAAGGTCGGCGCTGATGAATTTTTAAGTGGTAATTTCGGAGAGTTATAAAAGCAATTTTCGAGATGAACTTCGAGATGTCCTTCGAACAAATTGATATTTTTAAATATAATAAACTTGAATATGAATCGATACGATGGTCACTTATTATATTTTACATTAACTGCGCATTTCGTAAAGTGTCATCGTATTAATATTCATCGGTTTATCTGAATATTAGTAGTGTTCAATATTCAATACGCATCTGCGATGTAACTTCATATCGTCACATTACAGATACGTGTACGTCGCTGAATCTGTTTATGTTAACGAGGTTCCATTTAAACAATTTGTTTAATTCGACGAAATGCTATTTAAATAAAACAAGTGGACAATCAAACAATTCAAAACAACTCGATGAATCATATGCATTGAATGCTTACATCATTTTATTTTAATAAATAACTTTTAATGAAAAACGAAATTCGATTTCGCTTTCTTTGATGAAAGCCAAGATGTATAATTACAGTCATTAGTCACAGTTGACAAAGTGGTTAATATGAAAAGACACCGACAATTAAGGTATTAATTAGTAAAAATGTCGTGACCGCGAAGAGTATGTAAGAAAATTCGTATATTTTTTTGGATGCGGTTATATGCACTAACATCGTACGCAAATACTAAGTTAGTAACACTCGTACCATGTGCAAACACTAGGTTATACACACTCAATTCGAGAATAATTTTCACTCAAATTAAGACACAATACGTTTTATTTTGCATTATCCTCACGAGTATCATAATTTTACAATCGAAATGGCTATCCCTTCTCAATTAAAAATTAAAATAAAACACTTTCGACCCATAACCACCTTTCGACGACTCGTGAAAGTCTCGATTTGTACAACATCGAATCGAATCCGTTCAACGGATATGGAAATGTTGTATATTTTTTTTAACTAAAACGACTTAAGGACGACACGTTCGTTAAACACTTGCACTGCGGCGCCAAATCGCGCTCTCTCTCGACATTTACGATCTCGCTTTTGAGAAAAAACATCGATACTTTTCGAGGTGATTGTCCCTGTGTTATCTTGTGGCCTGGTCTCTTTGGTTTTTATGAGTTTTTTAAACTTCCGATGATCTGCCTTTTGAAAATTTTGGAAAAATAAAAACAGACGCCGATAACCCACGGGTCAGATGATCCGTGTAAATAATATCGATGGACGCCCATAGAATGTACATTTGATAATGAATAATATTAGTCAAATGTTTAATTATAAAAAAGATGACTTAAAGTTTGTAGTTTGGGGTCATGTGGCATATATCACGATCGCGAAACAAAAACGACGCAGTTTCAAAATCTAGATCAAACGGCCATGTGTTTAAATCGTATTCGAATCGAAGAAAAATCCAACCATCATCATCATCATCATCAAGCAATTTGCCCTTTGCAAAAGAAACACTTGAAAAACAAAGCGTGAACGTATAGTGTGCAGAAGTTTCCCACGATTTTTCTTGAACTTTTCACAAAATCAATTATCGAAAATTTTCAGTGCGTATTTAAATATTCCGAGATATTATCGAGGAGCTCGAAAGGTCGGTTCTGTTTAGCACAAAATGAAATACAAGTGAGAATTATACCGAGAATCGATCAGCCTTGAATATAGCGTTATCGATTAAGTCGAATCTATAGGAAAACTCGATGCCGAATCGAAAAAAAATGACACGAGACGTTTTCCAGACGACTGGAAGTAGAATGGCGAAAAAAATACGTATACAGTATCTTCAAAATGCAGCCTTGATCGCATTTTAGCATATGATTAATGCTTCGCACAAACAAAAACGAAGGAATAAATCAATTCATTAATCGAGAATGCGATAAGAAAAATTTTCGAGTTTCGTTTCCTGCGTTTTATAACACATCGCAGAAACCGAGACGAATCTCTAAAACGTTTTTAAAACGGCGGATGTGAAATTCAAATATTATAGTTTCAATTGTGGAATCGAACTGTTGGATTTTTCGCGCCAAAAGATAAATATCGATCGGATCCAGAGGCAAGAGGAAACACTTATTCTAATGTATGCACATGACTGGAGTCGTAAATAGCTTAAAAAAACACAGACTTTATTATACGACTTTGAATTGCTCATCGTGTATATTTTGACAGAACAAGAATTCGTCCGTTTATAGCTTGTAGATCGAAAATATTTGATCGGTATTTTTAAGTGAAATAACATATTTATCACTTGAGAATTAATTAAGTGGCGTTCCCGAATTAGAAAAAGCACTCATAGCGGAATTAAACAAACTCGTCGATAGTAAAAGCGCACTCGAGTGAAATTAATTCCATTCTATTTTCGCTTGAATGAAAAACATTGTTTGATTTATAAAACTCGACTAGATTACAAATAATAAATTCTAAAGAGAACACTCTTGTGTAAGATTAAATTAAAAGATAAACTCAACGGGCATATTTCTTCATATGATATCACTCGACAATCGTTCGGTTTGATTAAAAGTAATTAAAAACGGCAATAAATCTTCGGTTATTATTAAATCCTTGAAAACCCGCTGCACATATTATACATATTATATTTGAAAAATATTCAAACAAGAGATTTTACATGCATATGTTGGAATGACTCATGGTGAATCTGACTATGAGGACGTTCACCATGAGTCGAATTGGAACGTTTGAAGTGCACAGACGAATTATCGAATGCAAGGTGCATTTATTTCGATACGAACTGTGTTTATTTCCGAAACCGAAGCCAACTGGGTCGAAACGTTCTTTGTGTTAACGATCCCGAAGTGCTTTGTAAAAATCGGCGAATTCGCTCAGGTTCTCGAAATAGTGAGGAGGAACAATCGGTGTTTTGATGACGTCAATAATGTGCAGTATGTTTGATTCATCATAAGTAAATATTTCAATACTTCAGGGAAAACTGAGAAAAATTTAGTGGAAATTATAGAAAATTTAATAAAAACCATTGAAACATCAAAAGAAACTATGGAAACAAAAATAGAAGTTTTAAAAACTTTAGCGAAAACTTCGGAAACTTTAGTGAAAACAGAAAATTATGGAAGTTATAGAAACTATAGTAACTTTAATAAAATTGAATTAAATGGAAACAATGAGCACTTCAATAGAAGCCATGGAAACGTTAATGAAAAATTTAGAAGGAACTGTAAAAAAAATTAGTAGAAACTTTGAAAACTTAAGTTGAAACCCATGTAGTTCATATCTTTACTTGTAAGGTCCGATACTATGACGATAGAACTAATTTTTAGAGTTCAACCTAATTTAACCTAATCGAATAGAATGATATAGAACAGGACTAAATATATGAATCATAACCACAACTAGATTCAATCACTCTATGCCCTATTTCTTTGTAACGTCACATCGCAAAAGGCCCTGCTCAACTAAAAACGCACCAATTTCAAATTTTCAAAGCATCATCTACGCAAAATCGAATTTACCAACAACAAAGACTAAACAAACAAATGCGGTTTAACAGAGCTCATTTTATATAGGGCTTCCATTGTGGCTTTGTGTTTGCTCTACGTGCAATTTTGCGAATGTGCAGTTCCGTTCGTTCATTATTTTTTTCAACATAGTGCACGTGTAAATAATGAAAAAAATAAAACGATCGTCCTGCTTCGATAGTGAGGTCTAGTTAGTGGAATTTTTACCGTTAGGTACGAAATGGAAGCGTTTTGCATGCTGCACGTACGAAACGAAACGGTTCAATTCATATTCGGTACGAATTTGGAACGTAGCGTTTCCGTATCCCTTAAAAAATAGGTGAACGAAAAAATTTATTATAATATTATTAGCGATTTTCGACGATGAAGTGCTTCCGTGTTTGAAAAACTTGTCGATAAGCCAATAAATAGCTTAAGCCCTTTATTGGATTATGAATCGGCTTAGCGTGTATGAATATGATGAAGTTCAATGTTCTGTCATAATAGTGAAAAAAATATATAAAGCGGTTTTGCTTAATTCAGAATTAGAACGTATCTGAACCTGAACTTCCTATAAATAAGTGAGGAAAGTCAAGTGAGAATCGAAACGAGGACTATCCACTCTAAATATAATGTGACTTTGGGTGAATGAATCTCACTACGAGCCAAATAACGAGCAGTTCGTTAATCTCGAGAAAGAAAAGCGTTGAAAATTAGCGAAATATTGTCGAGACTTGGAAAATTCTTGGCATTTTTCTGCGAGTTTTTTCTTATCGTTTGTGTGACAAAATTGCGCATTTCGAAAAGATTGAAATACCGCTCTGTTTATACACCGTAAATTGTTTTGTAGCCTTTTTAACGTCGTTTTTTTACGATTTTTCTATGGTTCTATGATTACGAAACGGTATTATTTCGAATATTACTACTGTGTCGGTTAAAAAATGCGTATCGTATGGAAATTCGTGTAAAGAAATATTGAATTTCAACGGTATACCGAATGCATGCCATCAAAGACCAAACGAGCTATCGTCGGATCTAAACGAGTGGTTAAACTAAGAAATAAACCGTTTCGATTCACGTATTATAAATAAATGTTTATTTAGAACGATAATCAAACTTTTTTTGTAATAAAATAAACAGCTTCCGTTTGCACAATTATCTCAAAGGGGAACGTCATAAAAACCACTTTAAACTAAACAAAAATAAATAAACGGTTGATTCATCTTCAACATAATGCTTACACAGACGTGTTCAACGTCCATATTGACATCAAATAAGTATTAATCGTCTTTTGTTCAAAGATTGCACACACACATAATGGTTTTCCATGCAGGGTTCTGCAAAAATTTTATTGTTCAGATGCATAATTTAAGATGATTTGTTACTAAATTCCTATGATCAAAAGTATCACTGCATCAAGTTATTTGAAGAAGAAAAAAATTGCCTGCGGCGCCACTTTTTTTTATTTATGATATTACATCGACAATTTAAGAGTTGATTACAAAAAAAAATAGGAATACGAAATTTTAAGGCATTTCATTTTTTAATAACTAGGAGTTTCGTGAAATTTTCCCGGAAAATTTTTGGAAAACCCTGCCTCGCACAATACACATCTCACAAAACAGATAGATCTTCGACGATTCAAACATCAGAAGCTGGCCAAACATCGTTTCGAAAAGCAATTTTCGAAACTCGAATGTGCGTTATCGAATCATCGCCTCGTGTGGCATAATACGATATGACGCAGACGAGGGAAGACCTTCAGACGTCAAACGGCACACCTAAACGTCAATCTTCGAAGATTGTACAATGTCAATGGATATTCAAACAGTCGTCGATGCTAATTCATCATATCGAGCTGATGATCTTCTGTGTATAAATACGAATCGGTTCTGTTATAGTGAAGACGAATCAAAATATGATAATTCGTTCGAAGTATTTTTCCGATGTATATAGAATTGGATGATGAGTGCGAAATAAACATGTCTTATTTAGTTCTAAATCGGATCTATCGCTCACAAAAATCATCAAAGGCAACAGTACAAGACCGGACGATAACACCAAACAGAATTCCTCACACAAAGGTTGAATCCACTCAAAGCAGCTCGATGACGCACTACTGCCATTTTTCGAAACTATTTAAGCTCGAACGTTTTCTCGACCATCGTGACTGCACGCACGTATTATGCATAGACATCCGCCGGAAAAGCAGAAACGAAGCCAACAATAAGACTCTGAGGATTACGAAAGCCCTTGACTGTTTGTTAACGAGAGCGGTTCGACGATGCGATTTTTCCTCAACGTGGCAAGGTGAAAATTATTAAATCGGCACTAAAATAAAGGTCGATTACACGCAGCTGCTATTGCAACAACAGCGCGAATCGCAGTGGCAGCATGTAAATTAACTTTTAGGGCAATTTGCACATATGCATTTAAGCCCATAAACTAGCGATGATTATAGCCATCTCACATTCTCAGAGCTGGATTATCTCCAGGGATCATTTATATGCTGCCACTACGATTTGTGCCGTTGTAACAGTAGCAGCATGTAAATGATCCTTAGAGCAAATTCAGATTAATATGTCCAGTCTAGAAATCAAAGAGACCTATAAACTTAGGACAGAAGACTATATAACAATCTCGCTCAAGTACATAGGTCTATCTTTTTAGTCTCTGGACTAAGCACATTGATCTGAACCAGCCCTAAAGTTAAGCAGGAAGTAATATGATAAGTTTGTTTCTAATCTAACTAATTAGAAAAGTGACATTCCTTTTATGCCTCCTCAATTATCAATGCAAATAGTAACATCCTTCAATATTACCCGCATAACCCAACCAAAGCATACCTAATGCGACCTCACTCTTGCTTCAACGCATCGCCAGACCAAGTAAACGCACCTCGAGTCAAACTAGCGCAAAAGAAGAGGTATTGCGAAACCGAAAAAAGGGCCGAAAGAAATGTGCAAAGGGGAAAGTCGAGAGGCATTCGACCATGAAGTGCACCAGCATCGAGGATGGCAGAACACAACAGAAAAACGGTGGTCGAATGTCGGCTGGGTCACGGTACGCCGCCTGCCCACCGACCGGTGAATAATTAATCCACACAAACCAAAGGCATTTTTATTTCATGTGTATAATAATGCAACAGCTCGTGCCTCCGTGACGGCTTTCTTCCTGGACAGGACGACAGGTGCTTCCTCCGAAGCCGATGTCCTGGTGCTTTATTCCAGAGCAGCAAACCCAGCTGGTTGATTGGAATAACGGTTTGCCTATAGCATTGGATAGTCATGTTTTTCAAGGATAAAGACAAAAGGATACCACTTTCATTTCGAGAGCATGTCCACAATTGATGTTCATAAGATAATTTCAGACGTGAAATAAAAGTCATATCTTGAAAGCAGTAGGATTTGAGTGAAATTTGAAGCGTAAGTCTTTTATGAGTGCTATTAACCGCATTTTTACGATCCATTCTTCCAAGGTGAAAAATTATCATATCGTAATTTGAATGTCTATATGAACGATTCAAGAGCGTATGCCACATTCGTAAACACGCCGAATTGAGTCTTCGTTGTCGATTCGACGTCCGAACTGTCATCGGTAGCTAAACATTATACAGAGTTACCTAACTCAATGACAACCATTGTATAGGAAACTAAACAGATTGCACAACGCACTCAAGATCGAACACTGTGACACCGTTGTTTTCGGAAAGCACTCAACAGACACAAAGACTCATCAAGCACCTTCCAGTTAGTAAATAGGATTGTGCATATAGGGATCTGAAAAATTTTTGAAACTTATTTCAATCCCGAGATTATTGGGATTTTGACTCGATATCGGATTCCTTACTGATCGAGCAAATAACAAATAGAATTGTGCATATAGAGAATTCAATCTGACATTCTTTAAAACAGACTTCAATCCCTAGATTCCATCCTTAATCCCAAGATTTCTCTGATAATCACAATCTGAAAACTTATCCCGGGATCTCGGGATTAGGATTTCGACTCAGAATTAGATTCCCTATCAATGGAGCACCTTCCAGCTAACAAATGGGATTCCAGATGTGTGTCGGTCGCTTGATCGAACGCAATTACGCCACTTTGCCCCGCTGGACACACGACGGACGTGTATATCAAATCAAAACTGTGACACATGTTTCTGTCTTGTAAACACTATCGAGGCATTTCATTCCGGTGGATCTATGACACCGAAAGATCTATGAGACTGAAAAATCTCTGGACCGTCGCGAATAGATCGCGGGCAGGTGTTCCGTCATCGTCATCGTACATTGTCCCCGTTTCGTGAAACTAAAATTATTGGTCATTAAGAGCACGCGATGCTAACAGAGCAGGGCTAGGCAATTTATATAAATAAAAAAAACTATGTAACAAAAGAAACTATCATTTGGTGCTGATTTCGTTGGTATTTGCTGGTACAGTATCTGCGAATGCTTGGCAATTTGTAGATTGCGTATGACTATGTTCTTATGTCGATATCCGGCATTTTCCATATTATATCTCACGTATTCTATTTATCTATCTACTTTTCTCTATCTTAAGAAATCCCACGTACAAGTCATGCAATTGATTTTCTTTCACTTGAAAAAAACTATTATGAATAAAATATCTAGAGGGCAGATAGAAAATGGACAGTCGATAAGAAAAAAAATGAATCTATCTATAAGCAACATGACACTGTATTTGCAAATAATATCTAGAATTACTTGATAGAACCTAAAACGTATTCCAAACTAATCAAACATAAAAATGACTAATTCAACCTAAACTGAACACTCATAAAATGGGCAGATACGAACGACAATTCACAAGCACCTAACTTCAAATATCACTCGTATCAAATGTCAAAATGGGTCAAATTCAAGACTTCGGACCAACTAGACACCTTTACGATAGAAAATATGCGTTTTTAACATCGACAATGTGCAGAATATAACGAAATGACGATTCATATCAGGAATCGTCGATCGTGTGGCCCAGGGCAGAACCTGATCGCCTTCCGATCGCAGATCAGCTACGGATGATAAGGTGAGAGAGTGCCTACTTCGCAAGGTGCTATTTACACTGGAAAATATTATATGCCAGCTTGAAAAACGGTGAGGCTGCATTATAATTGAATAAGTACACGAAACACATTTCATATCTGAATAAAATTCAATGTGCAAATCCGATCGAATGTATTCATAGATTGTAAAATTTTAATTGTGATAAAAATATCACTTAAGTGATAAGCAACCTGATTGACAAGATTTAAAATTTGTATTAGTATGACATGGTCGTTCGAATAAAATCATCATCGATGACGACGTAATCATAGTTTATGTCCCCGTTATGCGACTGCGATCCGTTATACGACAATACGGATTTCGGGCCGTTTTTTACGCCCATTGTGCGATTTTCGGAATCGGCTTTTGCGCGATTCTTTCCACAATCGCCGATACGACGCGATTACACACCGTCACGAACTTCACACTCGACGCAATACAAACAAGATAAACACGCTTACATTATAATAAAAAAAGCCGGACGTATCATCATCACGACTAAAAAATAATTTGTTGTAATAAAAAAACGCTCATAAATAAAAATCATTTACCGATCAATAACAGAGACGGGTGATGATCTAATCCGCAGCCACCTAAAGGTACTTTCGTATTATTTTTTCATAGCACAATAACAATCACTGTTGTAATTTTTTCGCACACTTGCGTCACATGAACTCGATTTTATATTTCGGCAATGCGTAAATGTATTAAATCGCAAGTCGATTCACATTAGTCATTAGGACCCAGCGATCCGTATACGAAAAAAAAATCTCAACCGCAATGAATCACAATTTTTTCAAAACATTTTTTTGTTCGAACGAATCGGCCGATTTGAATTGGGTTTTCGATTTATTCAAAATACAATATCTAAAGAATTTTCACGAATAATTATCGAAATGAAATTTTCCGATTTTCCGAGTGAAAATCGACGTCTACGCCCACCGGAGGCACGGAGCCAACTGACGCTGGCTTACGTACGTTTTATGTACGTACGTCTGTCTCTCCTCGTTTCCCCACCAGCTGGTCTTCTGTGTTGGTTCGTTCTTCGACGTAGACGTATCGTACGTGCTTCACTTGTGTGCTGGTGTATGGAAAAGTCATTCATGACTGCGGCCTGAGGACGATAAGGTTAACGGCGGAAAGGTTAATGAGACTCGCGGTGTAATTTTGCATATGCGAAGCTTGACATTATCGCTAAAAGCAGGTGAAACGATTATTTATTATTTTTAGGAAAAAAAATTGGCACGAAATTCGGCCTAAAACTTAAAAACTGGTCATTTGTTTCAATCCATAGTTTATCACGTGGTCTACGAACTCTATAGAAAAATATTGCAAATTGACTAAAATGAGAGAAAAACTCGATTCAATATGAAGACTTAACCTAACCTAATTCAATAGTAGTTTCGATGCAAGTTCATTTTTTTTAACTTTGATTAGTTGAGATGTCTCTTAAGTGATCGAATCAAAGGGTCAAATTATAATGTAATGAACGAATCTATTTTCGATTAGGAACGAAATGTCAATTGAGTGCCACTCAATAAGATCTATTAATAATTTTAATTCAATACATATATTGTTCGAAAATGTATTGTAATACATACAATATTATCGAAAGATCGATATCAATTCAATGCGAAAAAAAAGATAAATAAGCTGAATTTCCATTACAAACATGTCTAAAGATTAAAATCGACAACATTTCAATTCGAAGGATATTACGCAAAATTTGGCACACGAGGCGTGTCCCATAAACCCTCAGGCTATCAACTTAAATAAAAACGAATCAACAATCGTCATAAACAATTCGATATCGCAGAATAAAATTGCTCATTAAAAATTCGATTCGATTTAAGCAAAAAATATCGAAGAAGTGCTGAACTCTCGAGACTGCGAGAAATGTCGATCTCCTTGATAAATCTTGTAACGATCGATACGCACATACATTATTTCACACAGCATGCTTTTGACGAAAGTGAAATGCGATATAAATAAATATTATTCAAATTCAATACAAAATGTATGGGAGAATGAAAATAAAACGCCTTTTGCGTATTGAGAAACTGTCGGAGCGTTAGTGCAATTTGCACGCGATCGAAAGTGTTTTAGATCGATGCCATTAATAGATCAAATGATTTTTTTTTTTAATATCAAAGTGTTTTGAAAAATTGTATAATGATTTTATATGACGACTCCTGACATCTGGTTAGATGTTATAAAATTTTTTTCGACTGTCGAACGTGTGTGCTTTGCGTGTTTACTTTCGTTTTTGATGTGTGACAGTTATGTCAGTGAAAACAAATTCGAAAAAAATCGTAATGGTTGTTTGCATTTTTGACGATCGATCTGTAAATGACTGTCATGATGATTTTCGTATAAGATATTAAAAAGAGTATAAAACATATGAATGCAATATGAAGATAGGATTTTACAATCGAAGAATGGAAAATACATTTGAATAATATTTTTGGAATAAAAGTAGAAGAAGGGTGACAAATATGGACCAGTGTGTTAACATAAGTCACGGGAAAAATACTAAAAAACTTTGTTTAATATCAAATATTAATTTACTTATACTTATCCATACTTATCATTTATCCTTTAAATATTGTTCTGATGATAAAGATAAACATATTAATTCGAAGAATATTCAACCTTAATCGAATTTAAACACAAACTGTTTAAATACTGAAAAAATCAAATTCGTTTCAAAACATTAAAACCACATTTTTTTAGCTAAAAATTTGTCACAGGCTGATAAAAAAGTTAAGAACCAAATACACACAAGACAGTAAAACAAACAGAACTTCCGTTGTCGGAAAATCGTTTCTCCATTTTCCACGCGAACAAACAACCTACGAAAATTCAAAACCGAATTTTCGCGTATTTACGATAAAAAAAAAATAACCACACACACAAAACAAAATATTACAGCAGATCTAAACGCGTAACAAACGCAACACACCAAATCTGAAAATCTAATGCTAATTCCGCATCGTTATTCACCTGCGATTCTATCGCAGATAAGGAAACACAAAAAATGGCTGTACACAAGTTTTTGTGAACTGACTCCAATTACCGATTTGCATACAATGGTGAATTATGCGAGTTTCCGACGCTCGGAAAAACAGTGAAAATCTGGTGAAAACGCGTTTGGAATTCTAATTCGTAAAAAAGTCGTTAAACAAAACACGGTCTTTTATTTCGGACTGATAAAAATAAATTAACTCTCCGGTTGGACAAATGTGCGAGAGCGTGTAATAGAATTTGTACATTCGATATGTCGACGTTTTTTCCTCGTAGTACGAATCAATCGCAATTATTGTACGAGTCGATCAATCAACAGAATCTGCGGTATTTGTTTGATTAAATAGTACGGTGTGATTGACGGTGTTGGTCATTTGAAAAGGTAACGGATGGTGATTGTTCAGTGAGGGGAAAATAGTTTTGTGATAGTGTAGTGTTTCATTTTTTTGATATATGACGAGAATTAATTCGATATAGAATACGCTGTACGCTCAATTAACATGAAAGCAAATATGCATATTCGAATTAATACTTGAAACTTCCGCTCGATGCATTCCTTTCTGTCATAAATAACAGAGAAATTCTTTCACAAGCGAATAGAACGAAATAAGATACGAATCTCGAACAATCAGAGCACATCCTTAACATAATACAGAGATTCTATACAGATTATGAATCATCCATATGCATTTAATATATACAGAAGTTCAAACGTAAGATATATTCGGAAATTCAAACTAAAAATATCTCTACTTTAGTTTTTGCCTCAGTCTAAAATTACGAATGTATTCTTGAAGCGTTCTAGAAAACTTCGTGTCGAATTGAATAGACCAGGTGAGAAAAGCTAGAGAAAGATTATTTTGCATTTCTCGCAAAAACCTTGCGTCTAAAGAAAGAAAAGACACTAGAAAGTGTATAGATACGTATATAAAAGATTCGCAAACTTTTATTAGCACGTATACATTCGGGTCGTAAAAGAGCGAAAAGGTTTATTCGACCTTAACCCGAATATTCGGGTCGAATAGAAATTCTAGTGATTGTTTTCGATTATGTTTGCATATTTACTGCTAAAAGTTTCGATGAAAATAATCGAATTTCATTCGCATAAAGGCATATTTTCCAAAATTTTACCACCATATAATAAGAATTTAAACATCTAGCGAAATATTTTCTGATTCAGACAAATTCGAAACGTGTTCAAACCCAATTTATCCAACTGACACACAAAATCAGAGCGATAAAAGGGGCAAACACACCACCCACTGAACATAAAATGGGACAATTTTCGCATAGAGAAAGCGTTATGGCATGTTGACCACACCCGTACAAAATATGTACGATATAAATATAATGATAATATTGTACACGCGAGAAATGCTTTACGAATAAATAGCCCCTTATAAAAATCGGGACGGCCTATAAATTATTTTCACTTTGAAGGGAACTCTCGTTTGATCTTGGGCGTTCTTATGAAACCGAGAGAACAGAGAAAGTCCGTTGTGATGATGCTCCTCCTCGCGACGACGAGACAGTTTTAATTTACAAGACGAAGAGTCAGGGTCGAAGAATCAAAACTAGCATTCACTCGGTGTGAATTATTTATGAAAGCTCCTAATAATTCACATGAAAAGAACTATTCAAAAGATTTTGAATAGTATAAAAAATGCCTATTGTAAAATAAGACAAAAAAATATTTTGACAATATCCAGAATATGGAAATTGACTTTTTATTACATTTTCCATACGCAGTCTAAATGAAAAGCATGTGCGTAAATGAAATAAGGTTGAAACCGATGAGTATTAGAAGAGTATGAAAGGTTGATGAATATAGAGGTTGACAAACATAATAGTTGAAGAATATCAAAATTGATAATGTACTTAGAGGTTGACGAATATAGAAATCGATGAATACAGAGATTGACGAATACCGAAGATGACGAATATGGAAATTGACGAATATAGAGGTTGACGAATATCGAAATGACGAATATAGAGGTTGACGAATACTCGAATTTAAACAAACGAGACAAGTATGTAGCGCATGAAGATTGTTAGTTTCAATTCTAAACGCTCAACAATTCGTACTAGATTCAGTTACCAAGTTGGTTACCCAGGTACTTATGTCGTCGGCTCGCGTTCTCTGGCATCGCTTCAATAAGACCACAATATGTAATTTTGGGTTGCGATCCGGGCCGTTTCGGACGATCGACCGCATAAAAAATAACGTGGACATTTTCCCGCGTTTCTACGCTTTTTCAAAATTTTATTTTCGTACGTACCGCTCTCCGCTAAAAAAACTTTCATACCGATGCGAAGATATCGATCTTCGCGCTTCGCCCGTTTCCAAATCGAAAACGATTCTTATGCAATTCTCAACGATAAATAATGCTATCGATAGATTGAACAATCGCGTTAATTGGTGAGAACGTATATAACAATGAAATTCATTCTAATTCAAAACGATTCGGAGAGAATCGAAAGGTTTTTCACGAGAATTGCACAACTCAAAAGTACGGAAAATTTATCGAGACTTTTCCTAGACACGTGTCGCGAATAAAACACTCCTGGCACGGTTCGAATTCGAGGAATAACGTCCGAGATGGATATCTAGAGTGGAAATAGCCAATTTCAAACATATACGAACGACATTATAAGCAAATCGGCCAGAACTAGAGATGCAGATGCGGCACGATGTCAATCTCGTGACAGGTACAGTCTGCAGTCTGAATCACTAGAAAATATCTGGTCTGTGCAAAGATCACGAGCGGGACATTTGGTTTTAATGGAAAATTTGTCAAAAATAGAATTTGTCTTCTTTTTCCAAATTATCGTTGAAAGATATTCGAAAAGATTCAATGGATGTGACAATTTGCAGTCGACGCAACTGCGAATAATCGACTATTTACAATCGACGCAACTGCAAATAATTGTTTTGTTCCAGTCGATGCAACTGCGAATAATTAATTAGATATTTGCAGTCGTTCTAATGCAATAAATATGATCGTTTTGCACATATGAACGCATTTATAATAGAATCAGAATTAGATATGACAATTTTATCAGTCTTTTTTTACAATGAAATAATTTAACCTTGCGAAGAATCTAGAAATTCGAGTTAATCCACAGATTTAAGTTGCAATTTCATATCGTCATTCGTAATGAATATCGATATTTATAATGATAAAAACATCAGGTGATCATTCAATGTTACATTATGTGCAATAAGATAAAAAATCCGCAATCATATCTACTACAAACACATTTTTATAAATCATAGCACAATACAGCGAATCTATACAGCATTCTAATTGTATCAATTTTCCTCGAATTTAATCAAATATTTACAATTTTAGAATTCAACCGAGCATCTCCTAGATGTATTCTTTCACTATTTACCGATCTCAATCGTCGATCCAAATAACAAAACCCCACATCAACATCCCTTTAATCTTAGCAGTCGACCGCCAACTCGTTCTAAAGGTCGCGATCTGCGGATCGTAGGCGACGATCCAGACGATCGAAATCTAAATCGCATTGTCAGTTTCTAGAATGAAACCGAAAAAAAAGAGGCAGCAGCAGCAGCAGGATGGAGACGAGGAACCCTGGACCGGAGCCAGGAAATTCGAGTGATCGCTTAAAGCGGTACCGACACAGTTGAGCCGACCTAATGATGATGATTGGCAAGAGTAGACGAAATTCTGCCAAAAGCGAGCGATTTACGCGATAATCGCTGGGAAAAGATGAAATTCGAATTCGACGATTTTTTCAAGTTTTATTATTATGAACGTAACCGTGAACTAGTTTGATTGGTGGGAAATTTTGTATTCGTCGAGCGTACGAAATAATAAATCGATTCGATGATCAATAAAAATCTACGTTTTATTATACATATCTAATCAATCACATACGGTGGTCCATCAATTGCGTTGGATTCGATCGCAAAACTTGAACTTTGGACTTCAAAGAATACGTGGTGTAAACCTATAAAAATGCTTTGAACAGTGAATTCAACAAGTATGACATGTTTTGATATCTCATTTGAAGCATCACTGCGAAAATTGCAGTACATCTTTACGATAGATATCGTGCCAACTTTAATATGAATAACTTGAACGAAATTTAAGATTTCTTAACATTCACTTACACGACTCATAATTGAGCCGTTCAATGGAACACCATAAGACAAAAAATCGAGGAAAGCAATGTAACCAATACTCATCAAGTCGATACTAAATACTTTGACATTTGGATTTTTTTTTAAATTGAGTTAATTACTTTGGGCGACTCATTAAAACATTGTGGGAAATTTTATCCGAATAACCACCCAATACATCATACTTATTGCAAATTCGACAACTACATCGACTTTCACAACACTACAAAACGTCAATCCGATTCGCCTCATTTGCCATTGACGTTTACATGTTACACGAAATGCAACGTTACCTAAAAGCACAAAAGACAAAATCGAATCAAAATCGCATTAACCACCCCATTGCAGCAACGACTACAAAAGGGAAGCTATTCGTACACGCGTCGATAACCTAATGATGCGTTAAACGATTTTCGTCAAAAGGGGGACACCGAATATGACGAAATCGTCAATTGCCGCAATAAAATGAGAAATCTAATAAACGCAATAAAACTCAGCCTCGTGTGTGTCCATTTGAAAATGGTGCGAAGGCGTTCCGAGAATCAGTCGCTTTGATACATACCTGAAACAAACGAAAAAAAGCGTGTTAAAAATCATGTAAGCGGTTTATTTGTACTATTCGAGTGTTGGTTATTTTGTTTTCGGTGAGTTATCAAACAGTGGCAAATATTTGGGATGCTTTTTGATTGAAAACAATCGCTCGTTTCACCAAAGTGCGATACGAATCTTTGCATTTTTGTTCATCGTACGTCAACGTGTTGTTGGGGGAGAACGATTCGGATAATATTTACGGGAAGAATGTGAACTTTGTACGATGAATTTACATATCGGCTTAAATGGGTCTCTGGCATAACATCTCGTGGAAAAAATAACAGTTTACGAGTGAAAGAGCGGAAGTTTCGTAATTTCAACGTCAATAATTAGACAGTGCGATATTTTGAACGTAATAAATACTAATATTTATAAATTTTGCACTCCTAATACATGTAGATACATTCTCAACATTGAGTGCGCAATTCTCGAAATCACTGCAAAGTCACTTGTACCCTCTTGGCCATCAAACGAGCGAGAAAATTTCCATTCAAAAACCGTCCCATAATCCAACCCTAAGCACGAAACACATCAAATAAGTACGAACTAACGGAACTCAGGCGCGAATCGATAACACCCAAACGTGCGGACATTGACGTGCAAACTCGCTATGAAAAATAAAACAATAATAAAAGAACGATCGTAAAAATAAACGAGCCGAAGTACTCGTCGTAATAACAGAGTGCACCCGCTTGGCATTTCCATATACCATTGTTGTGCAGGGGTTGAATAATCGAACGAGAGTGCGATCACCCCTTTCTGGCCAATTCTTCAGAAGGGCGCAATTTGCAGAACGTGAGAGTTCTCGAAAAGTTCAAAAAAATAATAACAGGGTCGTTATGTGTTTGAGTGGTCTTTAAACCATAGAAAGCGAAAGGTAAGAGTGTACCGAATTTTGAGTCGCAATCAAATAATAGGGTGTTCCGGTATAGATGGCCATATAGGAGAAGATGGTCAGTGGTCTTTTTTTGCAAAAATTGGTAATAATTATTATTTTTTGCACTCAAGTTGAACGTCTAACGTTCACAGGACATGCAATAATAATTGTTGCTGATTTTTGTAAAAAAAAAAAGATTGATGAACATCGTCATCCATGTGGCCATCTATACCGGAATTACACTATCTAAATGGATATTGAAAAGTTATGAAGTGATCTGACGATATACGAGTGCACATGATTAACTCTATAAATCGAAAATTCACAATGAATCCATCGATTTGAATGTGTCACATAGACCTTTCGGCTTCTTCGGATCATCGCACAACATCGTACGTGATACATACGAATTATAAGGCGTCATTAGATAGAAAGTTGTCGCAATCACGCAATCTCTCGCCAGGACCACACGTCTCAAGTCTCGTCTCGAAAGCGGACGAAAAAAATAACAGTGTGTTGTGCAGTACCTACTTGGAGAGATTGCCTGCTTTCTAAAAGTCGAATTACATTCTTTTGTCTCTCGGAATGTGTATTTCGAGTCTCTCGCGTTAAACCGAGCGGAAGAGGACGTTGAAGGGTTAACGGTCAGCCGCTCATGCGTGCGACTTTCGTATGAATTTTTAATGGATCACTCGGTCGGTGGTGTCACCCCACTTTTTCGGAATAACGGATTTCAGAAACTGTCCGGAATTTGATAGCTATAAATAAATACAGAGGGTCCTTTACTTTTGTACAATTTCAAGAAATTTAATTCGAAGAGTTTCGTCAGTAAACATATTCTTCTAACTTCTTGAAAAAATAATTTTCATATATCCGTATGTATGTTATTTATTGTCTCTTTAGCGGTTGATCCTTTGGTAGTGAAACTTTATAGAGATAATTGTACCCAAGTCTAGCAAGGTTTCTGGATTATCACATTTTACAAACAGGATTCCTCTCATTTGACAGTTCTCATGGGAACCTAGTCGTATCCCAGCCGTAGCAAATATCATACATTAGGTCCTCCATCTGCGAACTGTCAAAAAATGCACGGTACAGAGACAAACAAACTACAGTAAATACAACAGTCGCTGATTTTTGACAGTTCATAGTTGACTGACTTCCTGCATACGAACTGCACACGCAACATACATGATTACAACAGTTCATAATCGATTTAAAGTTCATCCAATATCGAACAACACTGACTCACACAATCTACATAGAGATACTAAATAATACACTACATACAACTTAAACAACTCTAACAATAAAATTCGATTAATTAAAGTAAAGAACCACACCATACGTACGTACGAACATAAATTTCAACCCTGTTGAAAAACCTCAATGAAAAAACGAATAAATTGAAACCTTAAAAATGAATATTCGCGAATTTTTCACGATTTAAAGCCCACAATTCAAAACGGACATAATTCAACGTTAACAGCATACTCGGAGTGAAAAATCCGAACGACCGTTAATGCACAATGAATGTCATACGCGGTTTACGACACGGTTAACCGATTTAACGGCCGCGTACGAAATCGATCGCTTTCGAATATGTCAAAGGGTTAACATCGAAAAAAAAGGCTATATTTATACAACCGACGAAATATGCCAGTCACGTCCAGTGTGTGTGTGTGTGTGTGCACACCTTTATTTAACCCGACTTAAAGCCGGTGTCTAATTCAATTTGGAGCTAATGTCGCTTGCGAAGAAAGTGAAAGGTCAGAGCGTTTAAAGTGAAATTTTTTCCCGAGATGCAATCGAGAGAAAAAAGTATTATTGTGTTACGTGTAATTTCGACTGTCAAAATTGTTTTGACAGCGCTTGTAAACGGTGAAACTCTATTACAGTAATCGAAATGCGATCGAGAGCAGTGTAACCGCTGTTTATACTCGGCTTTAGATTGTTTTAAATCGAATGCGGATGATTAGCCGTTCGATTGCTTCGGATTAGAATAGGTTCGATCGTGTGTTTAAATATCAATTTAATCGAGTCTTGACGGAAGTGTGTGTTTATAATGACGATTATTAAAAAGTCGAAATTATTTAAGTGTAGCTTTTAGAACAAACAGCGTGAGATTTGATTGAATCAGACAAAATGATTATACGGTGTTTGGAAATAAAGAAAATATTATGATACATTCTAATAAATGATTCGTAATAAATCTTAAATAATGCTAGAAACATATATTTTCATTATTTAAGCTACTTAAGTATAGTTTAACATTTTTTCCATATAAAATTCGACATCTAACACTTCTAATTGCTAAGTGACAATTGAATGATCAGACTTAAAACTACAGTAAACCTACCTGGATTAAAATCAATACTCATCAAAAACGTCCATAAACATAAACTAGACTTAATTCACACTCGATTTCCAGACTAAGCAGATCAACTACGACTATAACTTCAGCTATAGCAGTCAAAATAATCGGATTCTCCGTCGGATCCTTACGAGACCTTCGATAAGCGCACAGCTGCGACCCGAATCTGATTCGAAAGCCGAACTTATAATACATACACTAAAAACGACAAACTGGCCAATCTATGTTATGGTACAATATGTCTGCGTACAACACGTCTCCATGTTCGATATTCAATGGCGAACGTTTTAGACACCATGCTGAGACTTTCCGCCTAATCTAATCTGGTGGTCGAGATAAATCCGCAACGTTGCGGTTCTTATCCGACTTAAGGATCTATGGTGACCGTGATCTACAATTGTACAGACGTTGTGTCGCCTCGAAGAAATAGGATTAGAGTTGTAAGGGGGCTAGAAAATCGAATTGGATGGTGCATCTGTTCTTTGGGTGACACATTTTCAGTTTTAGTGAAGAATCAGTTGGGTGATCGAAGAACCATAGATATCACTAGAATTGACTGATTTCAATTGATTAGAGCATCAAATTAACATTTTATTCGAATTGAATGGATTCGATTGAAATTTTGAAAAATTACATGTGACTCTTTTGAATCTGACAGGAATCATATGAGAAAACTGAATCCGTCAGTATGTATTTACAGGCTCCAGGTGGAAAACTTATCATTTGTCTAAGTAAAAATGATTGCTTTTCTTAATGTTTGTATTCGCATTTAGAGTGAAGAAAATAGTTTCAATCTAGAGTCTAGTTAGAAAACATAAGAATTTTCTCTTGCACATAATCCTGACAATCACTAATACCGTAGTGATATCAGCTGAATCGTTTGAAACCCACACATCACAAATGCATATGATTTTAGCTCAGCTGGACATTAACGATTTAGACAAGCCATTAACTTCAAAATCATAGCTATCTAAACACTTAACATTTAAAACATCATAATCGCCGCTAAAATGACCATCGTCTAAACTTTCTCGAAAGCTCAACCGCTAATCCTTCGCTCGAAAAACACAATTAGAAAATCTCAAAACAGCCGTGAGACTTGACCTAAAACCTTTAACTCCTTTAACTCCTCCCCATACAACATCGAATAATACATCGAATCAACGGTTTTTTTTCAGCACATCGTGAAAGCTTCCTTCTCTGCACAATGTGCATATTAATTTATTGTAACCTTGCGTACGGGAGAAGACACGACACGTACGGTGTGCTAGAGGAGAATAATATATTGTATGGCGTTTAGAAAGTCATTCGAGCATTTGTAATGCGCAAAACGCATTAAAACATTAATATGATCAGATTAGACGACGACGTGTCTTCGGATGAATAACGGAAGAGTCTCGTTGTGAGATGGAGTGACCATTTTTAATATTGTTGGTAAGTACGTGTGAAGGAAAAGCTCAATTGAACTGAGATCGTAAAAGTTCTATCGCTATGTGTTAAGCCTTGGAGATTCGATTTGAATTAAAAAACAACTTAATTGGATCATTGCTATGAAGAATAGATCTGCATAAACTTGCACAATTTCCTCTAATGGAGTATTTCACAAAACACACTTCAGTGTTCCTCTACAACTGCACTGATAACATGGTTTAACACTATGGATTTCTAACAATTCAGCACTAAAATTCAATACAATTCATACTCAAATGAAACACCCTTTACAACATGGTTACTATAACGTATGCATGCAGAACGCGATTAACACTAAACAGTGAAAGTTCATTTGCGAAAGACGTCGTCTCATCCGACGCGATAATCAACCGCAAAGAATTATTGCCGGATAAGTTCTAATCTATTAGAGACGCTCTGGGATAAGTGGAATATCGAAGATTCTAACGCAAGATCTACACACTGAACAGTCTCCTTAATGGAATCGATTTATGAAGAGATCTCGAGTCGGACGCTAATGACACTCGGACGGCCGTATCGCTTTCTAATGAGTCATTCGAGTGCCTTCGGGATATCTCTCGTGCGAATCGAATCGAACTCTTGTTTCCCTTGGAGCAACAGTCCAAATCAGTTTTCTTTTTTGGTTAGAGAAGATTAACCTCCTAGACCAATCTTATATAGGCCATAAATGGCACAGATAACATAAGACAATCACTTCATCAAATGGTCAGAAAGGCCTAAACTTTGGTTGCTGATAGATGACACCCAAATCGTTCTGCATAAACACATAAACTCTGATATGACTCTCGCCAAGATAAGTCTCGAATCCAGCATACGAAAACGCTTAACCCGACGTGTAATGCACATACGCTTTATAGAGCTGCACCATCGGCTGATTTTGCGACCTTGCATTGCACAAACTCCTCGAATCGATTAAAAACAACGCGACATAAAAGCGGTCGTTCTGTTGGATCTTTTTCTCGAGAATCGTCGATCGCTTTTACAAGGCACTATCGTGGTTTATGACAGCCGTAGTCGTGTAGGTCAACGATGAGCCGTTTTAATTGAAAACGATCGTTGTGCAATCGCATGACCTGATTGGAGTGTGCTCCGATTTTCTTGAATAATCGTAAAACTTTGTATAATATGTATGAGCATTCGATTGAAATTCTAATGTAAAATGGATAATTTAACCAAACGAATTCCTCTCGTTGAATGAGATACGCTTCTGAGAAACGGCGCGGTTTGATTTATTACAGAAAAAGATCGAAAGATCACAGATAACCCACATACATTTCCTCTCTCACTTACTATTCTAATTACGCGGAAGAGCTGACAATTAATTGACTCGTTCTAATTATAAATATATTCTTAGATAAAATAAACACGTTTAGTCACTTTTGAAAGTGCGTAATCGAAAAAGGTCCCTTCACGAATCTTTACACGTTTAGAAAGCTCTGTTAAACTAATTGTATAAGATTCGAACAAAAGCTATAGATTCTTTTTGAGCTACTCTTCTTCGGCTCTGTAATGTTCCAAGTAGTTCTTATTAGATTCGGATCGAAACTATTTGAAGCACAAAGCTTAAAGCAGAATAAGTGTTTCAGAAACATAGAGGTAGAACAAATGTACATCATATGATTAACAAGATATTATCTTTCTTACTCTAGTGTTCATTTTTGAACATTAATGGAAACATTCTATCTAGAAAAAATGAGCGTTCCCTCTTGAACTACATAACTGCTTCAGATTCCTGAATTGCAATATTCATCGAAATCAACACAAATCGATGAGAAACCCGTAGATTTCCAAGGACTTCGTCGACAGGTTTTTTCAGAGATTCGTCATGTTTTTAAAAAAGAGCAACATTTTCGAGATACCGTATCAAAAACGAGCGCATACCTGCGGAGCGCGCGCGCTTTTCACGTAAAAAGCCCGCGTTTTCACGGCCAAAAATCCGTCGAAAAAACGCATTCTTGCTTCACCGAGACGAAGAATTCGAAAAGAATCCTAAAAAAGGCATGCTACACATGCATAACGCATGTAAATAATCCATGCCGTATATGGAGAACAGTGTCGACGGCCAGTCTGGCGCGAGCCATTAACCGACAGCGGCCGTGTTACGCAGATAACTCAAAGATTGGAAGACTTATGGAAGAGTTGTTGTTATCGAAGGATATTCTCTTGAAATGTTTTTGAAGAATTGTGTAGTCCTTTGAGATATGGTTGAGTTTGATTGTGGCGAGATTGACGCCTGTTGAATGTGAGGTTATGTAGTGCGATTCGGAAGGTGAAGGGATGAAGGTGTTGCGATGTTAATTGGAAGATTTTCGGAAAATGTTCGAATAAAATTTGTTTGGATGAAAGTTCGGAAGATATTCTAATGAAAAATATTTTGAAGACATTTGGATAAAAGTTGTTCTGATGAAAGATATTCGGATGAAAAATTTTGCGAAAAGGTTCGGATGAGATATTCGGAAAATTATTGGTAGAAATTCGAAAGAGGGATCTGTCGATGAAACAAACATCTTTTCAAGCTTTTGTTCGTTCTATTATTGTAATAAATCTTATATTAAAATCATATTGGGTCTCATTTAGGAAAAAAGTTATAATAGATAAGAATTTGCTACGATTTTCATATACATAAATACCTAAAAACTGTTCAGATGTCTTACGAACTATTAAAAATCCTCCAATTATATATGGAACGAGTTTAAAAAATCAATGGAAAAACGCAGTTAGTATGTGCGTATGAAATTTCTTAAATATTCAAGGATATATCAAACTGTTATTTTTCTTTGCTGTTTTCTTTTGACATTCAACTCGCGGTGTGAATTGGACACTTTACTGATGCACGGAAATACAAGTGTATATTCAAGAAAATCAAACAGAAATTTTGCAAAATCAGAAATAATATTTATACACTTAAATAACTAGCAAGAGGTCGTTGCATTTGGAGGCCGTAGAATCGCAAATAAATCACATATTAAACAAAACCATAAAAAAAATCAGGTCGCCATCCTCGACGGATTTCTATAGAATTGAAGAGCGTCCCGTTTAAAGCTCATAACTAAATCGCGTATTAAAATTGCGCATACGTTAAAAGACAACACGTCGATTTTCGCAATCGAGGTTTCAATTTTTCTAACGAGTGTAAACGCGATTAAGGCGATTCGCTCCATAAACGGAGACAGGTGTAAAATCGCAATAAAAACTCTGAAAACTCACAGTGGAAAATGTCGCCAAGAAAACGCGGCATGGATCAAACGGATCTTGAGATGTAATCTTCACAGATCTCGTAATTACACATAAATCGGTCGAATTGTAAAACGCCTAGTTATGTCGATTTCTGCGCGTCGATAGTATGACGAAAAGATTAATTAATTAGATTGCATGAGAAAGAGTGAACTAGAAAAGTTAACGAACTAGTCATTTATTAAGAATTTTTGAGTTTTGCAATGAAAGACCTTTCAAGATCTTTCAATTGTATGTTCAGCTACTTATTGTTAGGAATGATTAAATGTTTTTTTTTCAACAGAATTGAACATTTGTTATCTAATATACAAATACAATTGGAAGATCGATCATAAAATAACAGTAGAATCTACTTTATATTTTTGAGTTTTTACCTAACATCTTCCGCACTTCTAAACTATCAAATATCTTTCTAACCGACAAACTACTGAATATCTACCAAACCACTGAACAATCGAACATTCCCAACAATAATTCAAACCAATATTTTTCACATTAACAGAATCATATTAAAATTTAAGATATTTCATTTTCTCAATCTTTTAATCTTTACACTACTGACAGAATAATTGAACAACTTAAATGAAAAATTCAATGATTTCAATTAAAAAAACCAACTTGACAGATCCATATAGCACCCCCAGATGAAAACTCAAGGGCTTCAACATACAATAAAGACAATATTTCATTCATCGCCGCATATACAACGAAAAAATATATGCACTCGCGGCTATTGGCATACTTGAACTGTCAAAGGCAAATGGGAACAAGTACAGATAAAGATCGCGATCTTCGACGGATAAGATTTTCGCTTTATGGCGAAACCGAGTGTGCATCTCCCGATATATATGTGCATATACTTTTTTATCATTTTGGGCTTTAAATGTCACCGGGTGACGTTTTCAATGTGAAAAATACGATACGATATCGATTTAAAGACGATCGAGCGCTACTCGTGTTCTGGGTTGTGAAAAAAATCTTTTATACGCGTCGTAAAGCGATTCGAAGGCTTTATATTCGTTTTAATTTTGCGTAAGAAATAATTGATGCCGTCGTTAAAAATGTGTCTTGCTTCGGAGAAATATTGATATAGCCACCCACGATAGTTTTTAAGTGAAAAATTTTATACGAAATGCAATCTTGTGCGTTTATATCTAGTGTGTAAATTTTAAATATATTGGTATTTGAATCGTAAAATTACAAATGTACAATGCATAAAGTTTTCAATTTGATTAGGGAGCTGTAAAAATTAACATAAGTTTAAGGTTATTTTATGAAATTACAAAATGCAACATCCATTGATATTCAATGAGATATTTTACTTATGTAATACAATTATTAAGATCGAGATGATTATATTTGTTAAATGGAATGTTTTTGAAGCGTGTCGCATATCTTAACAAATCAGTCGCACGTTTCAGTGATAAAATCAATCGTTATCCTAATTGAAAATTCGTGTTAATTGTCTAACAAATCTAGATCAATTAAAATTTTCTAGCTAATCATATCATAGTCATATCGATAGCATAATATTCAATCCAACTTATGTAAACTCAAACATAACCCAATATAAGCTAACTCAAGTATCTAATTAGAATTGATGGGATAATCGATACTATCGTCAAGTCAATTGATGAAAAAACTATCTTACTTAACCTAAAACTAATTCATACTAGAGATATAAATATTCAGTACCAAATCTCGCACGTTTGTAACCCAAGCCTAAAGTATTCCACTCGGAATATTCAAAGCTCGCACAAACATTAAAGAGGGGAAACGAATGAATAAATCGCCGTATAATCGCGGGGTGACTTCTCGTCGTGGAAGACCATAATCGTAAAAACTGAGACCGGCAGTTCACTAAGTCGGTACACTTACACTATGCACACCGTCCATTAATCGTATTTAGCGTCAGATGTAAATAATACGACCGCTCTAATAATAAAACCACCGACCGAAAGGAGAGAAAAACGTCGGAATAAGCATACACATAGGTATGTATAAAGGGATTTTCCTTCGGCGAAACGGCGAAGGCATGTTTATTACGGCGAACGTTCTACGGAGACGTGTCGTCGTTTATCATATCGGACTGTGGATAGGGTTTCTGGATTCGATTCGGATTCGGATTCGACGAATAAAACCAAGATTCGGATTCAGAATTGAAAATTAATGTATCAAATGTTTTTTTAGATATACATAAGGTTTGTAAGGACAAGTAGGGCTTAAGAGGCAAGTGCAATTCGCGGAGTGGAGTGGAGACGAAGATAATGCTAGGGAGAATACTTATCTTTTCTAGATAAACCATAGCTAGAAATTATTCATATTTTCGAACTAAATTCGAGCGATAAAGCAAGAAAGTTAATTGCTTTCATGAACATTAATGAGAAGTATTCCTCCTAGCACTGCATCTATGATTCTATGATCTCTTAAGACATTGAAAAAATAATCATCTAATACGAATACAAAAGTATGCATGAAATATGACATAGGTACTCCAACATCTATGATAATCTAACTACATCTAATCTAACTATATAATAGTGTTATTCTGTGTGTCCGTGTGACGCTCTAAAACCGTGTTGACATTTTCAATAAGTCGGTTGCTAGTTCCTCAAATATTGATGAAAGCCGGACTTTCATTAACTGACACTATTTACGTGTTTTATTTCGGAAACATGGACAACTTAAAATTTCGTATTCCGATTCGGATTCTTCGAATCTCGAAAAGCTGAACTATCAGAAACCCTAACCGTGACTCTCTTGAGGAGTTCCACTTTGCTGTCGAGCAGTGTGCAGATGCGATCCGCTTCATAGTCGATGAAAATTCGCTGAATTCGCAAAACGTGAACGGAACCAGTGTAGAGAGACGCCCACCTATTACAGATATACGAAGTGTAACGTTTAACGGGATCCTAATAAAATCTATCGATGTTCAGATTCGATTGTGCGCTCGACCCTCGATTCGTCTACATGGGCTTGACAAAATAATTCAATTTTGCGAAAAATAAGCGGATCATAACGATGGATTTCGAAGAATTTCAATATCGTCACAATTTACGATAGGATGTGCTAATTTCCACGGATACGCACAATACGTCCGTTTCCCTAATTCGGCCGTTGAATAAATAAGAAATTCACGGTATGCGCGAAATGAGCAAACTTCCCATTAACACCGAATAATAACACGACTCGAAAAAAAGTCGGCGTAGTTTTCCTAGAAGCGACAAGCGCGAGCCAAATTAGTATCTTATAAAAAAAATAGTAGTAAAAAAGTATTCTAGAAACTAAATGACAGGTTTACTCGAGGCGTACTTATATTTTATGTGCTCGGAACAATGCTTGTACGTGTGGGCACGCAAACTGAATTATGATAAATGTGACGTTGCAATCGCCTGTTCGATCCGATACAGATATTTTATGGACTGTAGAATCTGCATGCAGAACTCGAAGAGAGTGCAATTTATATATGACGACTGAAAAGGCCAAGGGGTACAAGTGACTTTCGAGAAAAGTGCGTTCAATGTTAACCAAGTACCTACTTGTATTAGGAGGAAGTCGATTGATTTGATGATATATCTCGGCACATGTTCCAAATTCTTTTATATCCTTTTACTACTAACGATAAATAGAGCGTGCATAGAAGCGATTCTTGTGCATAACTCAATTTCGGCAAAAATGTCACTTGTACCCCTTGGACTTATCGATCGTCATATAAATATATAAAAATTGTATGAAAAAATTTTTGAGAACATCTGGCGAGGATGAATTATGGATGTCAACGTTGATTGAGCGATTCAACATAAATTTACGGTGCGATTTGTTCAAGATTTATTATCGTGTGGTTCGAGACCCGGATAAATTATTTTTATTTGACGCGCATAGATAGCGCTGACGTCCAGTAATAAAAGGCGGTAAAAAAATGGAAAAAAAATACATTCGAATTATGTGCAATTATGGACGGTTTTTATTACATGTCAGATTTGCAATTTGCTCTCGTCAGATTATTGTAATAAAAAATTGTGAAGGCAAAAACGATATTCGAGCGCGTGGAAATCTCAAATGAGACATGAGGAAAAATACAACTCAATATACATCGCAAAAAGTAAATAAATAAACGATAAAATTCCTTCGAAGCCTGTTTTTTTTACATAAATATACATACACTTGCACATCGCTAAAAATACATATTTCGAAATTAAACTGTTTTATGTTAAGCATATTTTCAATATGTGCTGAATACGAATCATATTTCAGTTAAAAAAACTGAACTTTCAACTCAATATTTAACAACGAATAACAAAAGTTTTTGTGCAATATATTTTTTCGAAAATATCATAAGTCAAATATCGAATGAAAATACAGGTCTCTTACACGAAAAGATCTGCTGAATAAATAAACTTTCAATCGAAGGCTTGATTATTTCTTTTAGAGTAAGGTAAGGTTGAGGTTTTTTTGTTGTCTTTAAAGATTTTAATTGAAGACGTTATGTGTATTTGTCAGCTTGTCAATATTTCAGTATGAAATGTTTCATAGCAATGTATTATTATCGTATTTTTTCTACGGAAAAATTTAAAAGTTATCACTAATTTCTAACATACGATTGAAAGCTCAGACTTCAGTCATTTCAAATTCGATTAGGTAAGAGACGTTTTAGATTCAGTCAGGTTACCAAGAAGAGTTAAAGATAACCTCATTTCATCCTGAAAAATTACATTTAAAAAAAATCCCATCCTTGAAATCGACACCTTTGCGAAGCATAAGTGCAAAATCTCGCCCAGCAGATAAAAATCGACTCTTAACACCTAGTTTGTTTTGCATAAACAGTTAAGAGAAGGTCACAACGTGACACGAAGGCTTCGATACGCTCATCTCTCCGACTCTTGCGAGATGAAGTCGTTTCAACTTTGATCCTGGTGCCGTGTGTTTCACACGTCTCGAGGCGAAAGCGGACCTGGCTGAAGACCTGACGATCGTGATGATGATGATCATCATAGGAGACATCAGGTATCGAGAGAGCCGATTGAGCTGGATGTCGAATGAAGATTGTGCGGTTGTGTTAATTGAAAAGGTTCTTTGGAAGTGATTAGGATTTGGGTGATGTTTTGCGGTTTGGGGTAGAGACGAATGGTTTTTATTTTTGTTGAAGAAAAGCCGGACTATTATTATATTTTTCTATGAAATTGAGAACTGATCTCCTATCCGTTTCGGATATGAAAAAGTGCTTTAATTGTTTATCAGGTAGAGCGTTTAATTTTGCAGAAAAATGTAATATAAGAATCAATTTCGCAACCAGAAAAAGTGTCAGGGTTGATTTTCTGATAGAGCTTAAGTTTTCAAGATGTATTCTTTAAATGGAGCATGACTTTATAGAGACAAGAAAAGCTCAATAATTTTACAAAATAATGGTTGCATTTGGTATATAAAGAATCAATTTCCTAAATGATTATAAAATTTGGAAAATGAATATCAAATTTTCAAATATTGATGATCGAATAAAAGATGATGAAGTAATTATAGAAAATGTATAAATCTATAGGAAGTACATTCACTAAATCTCGAGATAAGTCAAAAATACATTAACAGGCATACTTTCGTCATTAGATCTGATAATTTTCACAATCTTAAAATCGCACCAGAGCTTATTTTCAAAAGTCTCATATTCATGAAAACAATATTGAAGCGCTTCCGAAACTTTCTCGTATCTTCGCCATCTAGGAAACGAGCATAATCGCAATAAAACCCGCGAAACAATTGTCGACCTTTACATCTTATACGGTTTCCTTTATTTTTTCAGCATATTCTTATTACGTGCACGCCGTCGATTTCGACTCGGATAATATACAAGGCATTGTGTCCAGACTTTCTCCAACTCGGTGGCGAGCACACGAAGATAAGGGCATATCAAGACACTTTTACGCGTTCTCTTCCTCCTCATATATTATTTATGAAGCGAAACCCGTACGTACATATCGTATCTTTAACATAATAAACAAGCGAAACGGCCGATCGTAACTCATTTATTTACCGAATGCATTGTGTGTGCATCGGAATTAATAAATCGCAAGAAAGCTCGCTTTGATCTATACCTGGGTTTTTTTTTTGCGAAAATAACACTAATGGATTTGAAAATGAGAAAAAAATTAAAGAATTCGGTGTGCGTTGCCAAATTTATGAATTCTTGTGTTTGAACGCACCCTTGAGCAAACAGATTTTAGTAATGAATGAATAATTTGGGAAATCGTCGCGTTAAAAACCCCTCGGTTTTAATATTAGACGGATAATTTAATATTGACTCTACCTCCAAACCCTGAGGGGATTAAACGAGAGCTGTTTTAATCAAAATTTAACTCCCTTGAATTTGGGGTGAGACGTTAATTAATCAAAGTATAGAGCGAATTGCATCGGCGGTAAATTGAAAGGTATCGTGTTTAAAGTGAATGTTTATTCGGGCCTTATTTAAAATTGAAGGAAAATTTTGAACTTCTATAGATTGCGAAATTATCCATTTTCAATCATCGCAATATACATCAAATCGAACGCTGCACAAACATAGAGGAAGGGCGACAAATATGGACCGATGCTTTAATATGGACCACTGTTAACTTTATACCACCAATTTAAACTAATAAAACCAACACTTTTAAAACACTAGTCTGTGTTTGTCGCCCTTTTCGTACAAAAAAATCGCTTGCAGAAAAAAAATTTAACATCACAATAGAAAATTTATGGAATACAATATAGATTTCAAGAGATGCTCAAATAGAAAAATATTGACAACCTCTACAGTAGATAAATGAGAATTGAGTTACATCAAATCTGATCCAGATCGAAGCTCAAAACGAATCCACCGACACTCAAAATGTAAAGAGCATTTAGACTCGAACGCTAATTGCATCCGAGTAAAGCAAACGAGTCGCGCAAACAAAACGCACAAGAGATGAAAAAAAAATCTACATACAAAACAAAAAAAGCCTGCCGTGAAAGAATAAGACAAATACAAATAAATGCACGAAATATAAAAGCGGACGTTAATTGGACAGTATAATGGGAAATGTCCGACGGTAATAAAACGGTGTCTACGTTTCCCGAGGATTTTATAATACACATTTACTGAATGACGCAGACGCGCACCGGTCAATGTATGAAAACGCTATTGCGAATCTGGATAATTGCAGTGATCGATTTGGCATCGTTTCGAAAACACTGCGAACAATGGTTGTTGTGTTCGGATGAATTGTAAAGAAAAATTCTAATCCATCATTATTACAAAATCGTTAATTATAATGACGATTTTCTAAATTGTTCTCGAATGTAATTAATTGAAACTTAATTTTCGTTTACATGGCGCCGTTTCAACTCACACTGAAATTACCTTTCTAACTCTACGTTAAGAATGATCTAACCTAATATAACGAAAAAGAATCGACCTAACATCAAATTCCTCTGAAATGATCAATTCCAGATTGTCTTTACTCTGGGTATTAACAGTGACATATTTTTCGCATACAATTGAATAATTTCTCCTAAATTCAACAACGCTAATATGGATATGAATCAACATGTAATTTTCAGTAAAACTGAATTTTCTAAGTATCGAACGACACAAACAATACGTGCACCTCTTATCTAAATTACCCATACACAAGAACGAACGCATTTCCAATGCAGCACATGCATACCAGAACAATCAGTCAGCGACTGCCCTACAAAACACGAAACGCATCACGAACGCACAAAACGTAAATAAATCAATATTTACTGTAAAATCTGAATTGAAAAATTCGTCTGATTTCGAATAAATTTCAAGCCAGTCGTATAGGAGTTGAGCTCGCGTGGACAAACACAGCATTAACATAACAATCAATAATAACCAATATTCTTAAATAGCGGCTCGTTTAGCGCTCGCGAAGTGTTGAGCTCGCAACGACAATGCAACAATGGTGCAAAACAAACTGTGAAAGTTCAGAGAGACGCTATCATGCGAAATGACAAATTTATGGCTCGTTCACGTGTCGAGACCGTTATAGGAATATTGGTACGTATTTGTTATGGAAAATGTTCACGTGTTTTACAGGCGACGATTGTTCGTCACGTACTACGTACGAACTGGCATCGGAATCTTTTCATAGTGCGATTTAACGATGTTTGTAATAAAAACGTGAAAAATGTTGATTAGGGAAACTTTTATTGAGTTTTTTTATTCGATGAGAAACGGTGTTTATATGAATTCGATACTCGATAATGAATTTATACGTGAATAGAAGGATGACAAATAGACTAACCGTGAGAGTTATGTATACCACCAAAGTAAAATTTGCATAAATTCAACCGTATATTCATACATTTCATAGTGATTTGAGCATTGGATCAATTACACAGATTTCTTGCAAAATTGACAGATAGTCTAAATTTAGTTATATAATTTCATGAAAGTCCATATTAAAGCACTGATCCATGTATGACGCCCTTCCTCTGCTCGTTAAGCCACCTTTTACATTTTATGCAACTTTGTCTTCACTAACAATACTTTGTGCAACCACAATATAATTTTGACACGTCTTTATGTACACAGACCATTATGAGCATTTAAGAAACTTGCAAAATGGTTTTGTTATTTTTCCATTATGTTGTACAAACAAGTTGAAGACTCTTCGATAGAAATATTGAATAGAGATCGAAGCAAAACGGAAACAGTTTCGGAAAAACAAACCTAACAAACGAGTCGATGCACTCTTACGAGAGTTGCGTGACAAAATCGGACGTTACAATACTTTTTTCTCGTATCGAGTAAACGAACTTTTCGCAAAACCGGTCCACAACTTCTCTCAGAGAACGAAGCCTACTGACAGTGACGACTAGGGATTCTGGATTCGATTCAGATTCGACGAAAGACTCGGATTCTGGATTCAGACTTTGAAAAGAAACCAAATTAGTATAAATCAGAAACCCTAATGAAACGCCAAATGTTTTGATCGCACAATCGAAGATCCTTTAGAAACTTTAGTGTCGTGATAAAATTGCGTTTTGACTCGATTCGATTCACTTTCGAACGGGTCAACCACAATTGGATATTGTGAGATAATAAGCGCTCGTTTGGACCAGTCGGCTAATATAATTTACGATTAATGGTGCCGTATATGGAGAGACAATGGCGCTTTATAAAACTATAAATATCGAAAGCATTTTACGATCGTATCGACGGTGTTGAAAACGTTATTGATTGCCGGATCATCGCTCTCGATCCTCACATTAGACAATCGGTAGAAATCAATAAATATCACGAATCGTATCGAAGTCGATCGAGCTTAAAAATATTATCTCGAAAGCGAACTCAGATTGATTCCAGTTCATGTAATGAAACGAGAAACCGATCAAGCGAGAGCGACAATCATTTCAATCGAAGAAAGCGAAATCGCTAACGATCAAATCATCAACAATCAACGCAAAACTATGCAAAATTGCATCTGCACTCGGCATAAGGGATCTGGATTCGTTATGACGACGTTATTTTTGCGAAATTACACGATTTCACCTCAAAGAAAAGCAATCTCGCTATAATAGGAAATGCGTACACACGAAAACGAGGAAACGAACCTCAACGGACAAACAGATAACATTGCCGAGATGATGTATTATATTCGCTAAACTTTCATCCTGGTCGAAAGTGAAAGCACTAAGCCGTAAGCGAACGAACTAAGTAACTAACGAACGAGTTAAAAGTTAAATTTAACCGATCGACGAACGTCTTCGATCGATGGACATCTTCGATCGATGCACTCTCAGAAGAATCTCCTTAAAAGTCGACGACGAGTCTTGTCGTTATGCAACTGCGAAAAAATGCATGAAAGAAGTCGATCGATACAATTCAGGGATGTTGAATCGATTCGGCGATATTTTCAATTAAAACACATCGATTTTCTATATATAAATGATGTCTATATAACGAGAATACAGTTAGAACTCGAAGTGGACACACAACCCTGTTCGACTGGAAATCGATCGACTTAATTTCCTATTCAATGCATCATTCATTAACGTATGGGAAGTCACGTCACCGATCCGTTAAAACGACACGAACTTATCGAGTTTCGCTCGCAGATAAGATAAGTGAAATAAATTAAGTTCTGACCAATATAATAATTCAGATGTTGCGCATTATATTATGTTCTATGAATGAAAATAAAAATATAACGAGTGCATCTTCGAATGCATTACTATGATAAATGTATCGCATGTTTGAAGTGTGCGGTGCGAACGAACGTCAGACTCTAGAGTGCATTGAATTATTAAGCACTTTGTGTTCGATAGCGATGCAAATGAATGTTGAATTATGTAAAGTCGTCGTTAAAACAATAATCGAAAGAATGAAGTGGCGGTTTGAATATTTTTATTCAATTTTCTGCTTGAAATTCTGAAGCGATGTCGAAAACAATGAATAATTACGTTGAAATTGAGGATAAATTGTGATCATAATACTGATTCGAGTTGACGTTTCCTTTTATTTACATTGTAAATAACTGTTTCATAATCCAACGATACTAAAATGCTTTGAGTATGATAGAATCGATAAATCGATATTTTTACCTGTAATGCTGTAATCTACATAAAAACTACTTAACAAACCAACAAAAACGAAACCGCATCCGACAAAAAATTAAATGAGCGAAATCCGCTTGGCGAAACAAACTTCCGCACTAAATTGCAAATGCACGTGACAAACCGACATCGGTATCGTTGCACCACAATTTGATAAAGCAACATTTACACTCAAACCAAATTCAATAAAAAAAATCAGCATAAAATTTCGTCCATTTCGAAAACTCAATCGAATCAAAAATCAAGCAATCACTCATTGAGAAATTAATTATTTCTTCTGCATCTTTCGAGACACTATTATAGGACAGAATGGCTTTCAAAATTGGATCCACAGACTTTTTTGACTGCTAAATCCTATCAATTCCTCATTAAAAACAGGTTTTTTCACTTCTTTAGTTAACTAATCAGAAAGTTAGTCAGTCATTCCACAATGAACTCTCGCAAATCCGCGAAACAGAAACAGATTCTTGACAGTTCATAGTGGAAAGACTGATTGTAACTGGTTAGTTAACTAGAGCAGTAAAAAGACCTTCCTTTAGTAATGAATTACATTGCCTTCTGTGACACTACAGTTCAAGATGACTCTAAAATCAGGTTCACTAAAGAACAGACAGTAACTCTCTGGTTAATTAATGAATTACTTCAAGACCTGAAGTAATGAATTCATTTGTCTTTTGTAACACTACGAGTCAAACTTTCCTGAAATCAGGTCTACTAAGACCTCCTGGCTGCCGGTCATAATCAATCCCTAATTAACTAATGATTACTCATATTTGGTGACATAGTTCAAGGTAAACCCTAACCTCAAAAACTGAATCTGCTAGGCTCTCCTGGCGGCCAGACATATCAATCCTTCGCTGAATAACAAATTAATAGGAGATCTTCATATCCGCAAAGAGTTAAGAGTTTTTAAGCAACTAAAAGTGGAAGCAGAGGAGGCAGAAGTGGAGGATGGAGTCAGGGCGTCGAAAAGGTCAGAACGGAGCCAGAAAGGTCTCGTGCCCCGTCACGACACCGCTCCGAAACAATACTAGAAACGCGAACAAATCGCGATGGCGTCGGGATAAGGGCTGCCCTACCGCGAGGACCTCACGCTTCCTTCCACCAAGCAGGTGAGTGTCGACAATAACACTGGTGCTTCGACGAAGGTAACGGGCGCCGAAGCTGTGACCATCGTGTGCTGAAAGTGAACCGCGATTGATCCCATTTGACGAAGAAGTCGACTGAATCATCGTTGGATGGTTCAGATGTTAGGTTGGAAGATGTTTGGTAGAAATTCGTACATGGCAAGTTGATTGTACTTGTACTGAGCAAGCACTATCATCGAATCGTTTATCCAGGCGGATTCATGTGTGAATTCGTAGGCAGATTTGCAGAAAGATTCGCAAGATTTGCCGGAAAATTCGCAAGATTTTCTGGAAGATTCGCAAGATTTGCAAGCAGATTTGTAGGAAGTTTCGGAAGCAGGTTTGTTAATGACACATTAGGCTATTTATAGTCCTCATAGACAAACAGATCTGCTTATAAATCTGATACGAATTCACCTGTGTAAACAGTCATAGTCAAATGAACAGTGTCGTGTTTCAATTAAACATCTTCTATGCACTAAACAGCTGAAAAATAATCCGGACTGATATGAAAGTCAATAAATGAAACAATGAATTCAATTCCGACCAAATAAAGTTCATACACGTTTTCCGACTTCAATTTAGCACAATACGTATTTGCTAAAAAGCGTTCACTTATCTGATATTGTATGTACACAGCTTGCATATCGAAAAACAGATAACGCATTCGGATCGAATATTCAGGAAAAAAATAGATGCAACCTTATCGAGACAGATTAGATTGTACATATCAATACAATGTAACTATCGGCATTCTACCAAAACTAAAACTTCAAATATTTATTTAAACTAATCGTTTGCGCACCCCAATCAAAATCCGCTCGTTTAATACAAAATGCAGAGGATTAATCATCGCCGAGTCTCGACATTCGATACGAACAACTTTCACGAGCTAAAAAGTCGAATCCCGGATAAAGAAAGTGCAGCGCTTCTGACAATAATTAGAAACACTTTATAAATCTCGGCTAAATTGATAGAGAGAGAAAAAAATAAGACACAACGGTAGCACGATCGCGCAAAGTTTCTAAAGTCGTAAAGTCTCGAACGAAAGCGACACTCGTATACTAACTTAACGTCGGGCAAAATCTATTCTGTTCGGTCCCGGGAAGGAAATCGAAGATTCGAAATAAACATAAGATAGCTAAGATTGTACTGAAGAATCTGAAAATGAATAAAAAAAGTGTACAGTGCGCGACAAATATGCGACATTCACTTCGGTGCACTTTTTGGCAACGCATTTTTGCATCCAGCTCGAAAATAGTGCACGAGCTACGTAAGTGCACTGAAACGAAATTGAAACGTTTCTCAATCTATAAATTTATATTTTTGTATAGAATAATGTTAAATTGTTATGAAAAATCAAATAATATTTAGTGCAGAAGTAAGGTGACCGGTCTGATTTGTTCTGTTCGAATGCAGGACTGAAGGATTTTTGAAGACTAGGAAAATTGTGCATTTTGGAAAGTTGTATTAAAAATGAAATCCCTTTGCTTCGACATATATTTTCTAGGAAAATTAATAACATTAAAATATTCGATTTAAAATTGTATTCATTGGAGCAAATGAAAACATTGTTTTTACTGCAACATTTCCAAAAATGCATATTTTTGGCAATCTTCAAAGAATTCCAACTTAACCAGACCGAACTCGAAAAAGACGATTGATCCAATTTCCCGATCGTTTAGCGATAAATTATAACAAAAATCAGCAATCAATGAACCATCTCGTTCAAAAACAAATCCATGCCGATAAATTCAAAGAGCACTTTCAAATCGTTCGAGAGATACGAAAAAATGTTTACAGTCTATAAATAATCTAACTGACACGGGTATGCCACAAAACAACATTTTATTAATTGCATACGAATCCCGGCATGAGTCTAACCTTATACGGCGAGAAAACTTCACCCGTCCACCCACTCACCCCAACATAACCCAACATATAGCCCGACGCAGCATTGACCTTCTGCAACGAGCGAGCAAACTCCGGTGGGTCACTGGCTCAGGTCAGAACGAATCTTGATAAATTTTGCATAAACGAATAATATTTATATTTTTGTGTAGTGGGCGAATATGAAAACGAAAGAGTTTCGTAATATAGTGAATGTTTTCCATTGTCGAAGTCGATTGCAATTATCTAAAGTGAGACGGTTGAGTGAATACGTTACGCTTGAATTGTAGTAATGTCTGGTCCTTGGCAGTAAATTCAAATTATAATTAACATAAGTAAAAATTCGAGATTTATTGGCGTTTGTGCGGATTAAGACAATGCCGTATACTTGACGATTTGCATACGAGAATGATAAATCGCATATGAGAGTCGATAAATTAAGCCGTTGTTAAGATGTGTATAATTTTATTGCATTCACATCATCGATGAGAGCTTAATCCGAAAATGCAATACAGTTATGCTACAATGAAAATTCATCAGAAATTTAGTCAGCACCACATTAGTTTCAGATTTTTAGCAGATTTGAAACAGATATCTTTTCAGCTACTTTGCTTCGAATCTGTACTAAGTAGATTTGATAAGAATCGCATACGATTATCATCAAATTAATCCAAAGCAAAATGTCTCGAAAAGACAGATTTCTCTCAATCATCTTCTGAACTACTAAACTAAGCAACACCTCCCAACAAAAATTGACACCTCCAAACTCCTAATACACGAAAAACCTGAAATCTAGACCACATCTTCAATTAACATCTCCTTCCAAATGACTAAATCATGCAGCAAAAATTCGGATCTGCAGCAAAATGGTGCGAACACACCTCAGTAAAGTACCACAGGCCGGTTAATTGGCTGTCTCCGCAGGTCGACCGTGAAATTAACCGGCCCCTTCTCACTTATATGCAGGTGTAACACCAGCCTAACTATAATATACACATAGCTTTGGCTCTATGCAGTGATAAATCACGGAGAGAGCACGGTTTTATTAAACGCCATTAGGGAGACGAGCGAGCCGGTCGTAATTCACGCGATTACCATACTTCGAACGATGATTGAATTAGTGGATGCTGCGTGTCTCTAGGCAGATTTCTATTTATGTGCTTTTTATTATTGTTATTTTGTCGGGTTGATATATTGTATGTGTTAAGGTTCGGTGCAATCGAGTGTGCATCGAAAGTTTCATTAATTGAGCGGATCGTTTTATCGCCTATTGTTTCGACTAAAGGTTATTACAATGTATTAGTCTCGGTTTATATTGCAGTGAAATTGCAATAAATTTTCACGTGCAAAAAAATTAAGGCTTTCCTAATATAATTGAGAATTAAATTTAATGAATTTATATGAAATTGAATTTTAAATGCAATAAATACTATTACTACAAAACTGTCAGATCCGTTTCTGTAGTCTATCGTACTCTGTCTCATATACTCTTAATCTATTCAAGATAGTCTACTATATTAACAACATATCAAAATGACATAAAAATAAACTTTTTCCTTCATATCTTCTAGCTCTAAAAACGACTTTCGATGAAATTCTAGAATAAACTAGAATTCGAATAGAAAACTGACAAATTTTACGTCTATTTTTAGATTTTCTACAAATTTAACTATCAAGACGACCCTCGAAATCGATGAAGACGTACAATGTATCCGCCGATAGAAACCCTATTCCCAGAAAGGACACGCAGCACGAACTCGACGCATAAATTTCACAGTTCGATAGAACTGCATAAGACATCGCATCTCAGCCACTTCAAATCGAATAAATCGCTTCTACTACATCTTCTTCCACTTCTATTTTTATTTCGATAGCACGATCTGTCACAGCATCACTGAAAAGAACCGCGTCATACGAATACATACTATGGTGAGAGGAGAGTTCGCTTTTTACAAGAGCGTTAATTACCCGGGCGTCGTATTTCGAAACTTTTGACGTTTTACGAGCCGATAATTACTTTTGTCGGGGTAAAAAAATTCGGTACACAAAAAAGGCGTAATGTTACGTGTATCGTCGTCTATTAAGCGAGTACAGGTTATCGCTATTACGGTGAGATGACCGAAATAGCATCATCATTCTATTGTGAGATACGTTCGCAAAAAATATGCTGAAACGTTTTTAGTCATACTCATTATGTTCACTTAAAATAGCGCGTGATTATTTTTGCATTAACGACGTAGTAACTGATTAATTATAAAATATATACAATTCGATAGCTGTGATTAATGGCCTGAATCAATATCCGTAATAGATAAGCGTTATCAAATAAGTTGCACAAATTGTTTCAGATTGAAACGAAATGATAATTTTTGTTTATGTTTCATTTGTAATTTAATATCTCAAATAGATTCTATCTTGTTGAAAACATTTTATCAAAATAGTATTAATTAATGCTACTACACAAAGAGAAATTAGAATTTAGCCACATATGTACATTTCTATTCAAGGAGAATTAACACGATATCATTATAGTTTCAATCCGATTGTTTCTTCGAAAAAGACAAACTACTTAGAATTTCTCGATATAATTACACTGTTGCATGTCTAGTTTGGAAACAGAGCATGCGGAAAACGTAGAAAACATACAATGTACAAAATACGCCGACATTTCACGCTAAATTAACGTCATCGGAACGATTACACACGATATTACAAAATCAAAGAGTATCAGAGTTCGACCCACATCATGATAAAGCACTCTATCATATGTGATTTTAAAGTAAACTTGCAAATAAATCGATTAAAATGCAAACTCTACATTATTTGAATTAGATATAGGTTAGTCATTTGATTATTTCACCTTAAAAGTTTTATGGTATTTAAAATAGGATTTCTTATGATATACAAACTGATAAAAAAACTGTTATTGGGCACAATTTTTTCTAACATGGCGGCGCAAGCAACAAAAATAAAAGGTGGCAAAGTTGAAATTCAAAAAGAGTATATCAAAATCTATAAAATTTTCCGATTTTTAACCCCTCTTTTTCGCACCAAATGACTGCAATATTCATAAGTTTCAAATTCTCTATTTACCATATATAAATTCAATATTGGTAAAAATTTACACTCATCGAATCATCTACTACACAATTCTCTTAACAAATACACAAACCCAACAGAACAACCAGAATCGAATTCTGATTTACACCGAAGACCACCTCCCAGCATCCTACGTCTGTTTCGAAGAAGCCAAACACACGACCGATGCAATAAAACCGAAAATACGAACTACTAATAATTTTAACGTTATAGTTTCTGGAAGATAAACGACATCGAAGCGGATTCGAGTTACACGCGTTCGACAAACACGCATCTCGTTAAATAAAAGGCGCCTCCGAAGCCAAACAGGCGCGATTTTTACGATTCGGAGCGGCCAGGTGTGATGATGGCCATTTGGTCTTTCGGCTTCGATTTTGGCTTTGATCTTTCGTTTTGTTGCACACAAAGTGTTCTACCGGCAGCTCGTATAAATAATAATAAATCCGCAGTGAATCTGTCGACGCGGCCGTGCGAGGAAAAGTTAAAAAAACAACTCGAAATGATGGGGTTTTGAAACTTTTGAAAGAAAAATCGGATTTGAAATCAAGGCAAAATTATTATAAATTTTATCTGGTTGTAGAACAAACTATTGGTGTGATAATCGATGAGTTAGATTAGGTTGAATTGAGTGAAATGCCGATGGTTTTAAGTGTCTTATAAGGCGGATACATAAATAAGTTAGTTTGCACGCATACGTCTTGTTCAGAGACCAACGAGACAGACCTATATACATGAACGAGATAGTTGTATGTGCCACCTCACTCACGTATATAGAGCTGTCTTGTCGGTCTCTGGACTAGACAAATGCATGTGAACTAGCCCTATGACTGTTGCCGTTGTCTTCATCACTCTAATATTTGATTACCTAAAAGAGAACTAGATGCGAACATTGAAGCGAGAAAGGCAACGGCAACAGCTATATGTAAATGTCATACTAGAAACCTATGAGGAGCTGCAGTACTAAAAAGGTATCTCAATTTTTCGATTGTAATAAACTTAGACACGTGATTTGGAGAAAAATTGACCCATGTGAAACAAACTACATATTTCAAAATTTGAAAAAAAATCTATTTCTTACAAAAAAATGTTCACAATGAATATAAGCACATAAGAAAACACTAAAAACTCATAACGACTATGTCCGTATGCGGTCGATTGCGAAAACCTGGCGTTCCATATAAACTGAAAGAATATTTATACTGAGCTCGCTTATATTGTACACAAACGATACCGTTAAGATCATAATAATGCTCGCGTAAATTATCTCGCGTTTTAAAATAAAAACGATAGCGATAAATAATCTTAGCGATTCAAACGTGCTTCGAGCGTAGGCTGTTATGTGTCAATTATGCGACGAATTACTAGCAACGTTGATTTATATGTTAATAACGAAAAATATACATGTCTCTGGTGTGAACGAGATGAATGACAAACGTGGAGTGCTTCTATTATATAAATATAATAATGAGGTGATGAATGATTTACAAGCATAAAATCTACTGAAAATATTATCGGGACATTTTTGAGTAGTTCGGAAGATTTTCGATGTTATCTCGAAAACCATGAAGTTTTCGAATCGAGTTCGCGACAAAATATTGAACAATAGGATCAGATTTTGGACAAGTGCGCTAATCGTAAATATAATACTTCATTAATTAACAAAGATATTTAAAAAAAAGTCAACTATTCTCAAAATATACATAACAGTAAGTAGACTGAATACAAATTTTGACAATATCATTATCAATTTATGAGATATTGAAGAGTGCTGCACTTTCCCCATAAGCCACACTCACCCCAACTAACCTTACACGCACCTAAATACAAATTTTATCCAAAAATGAAAACAATTTCATAAAACATCTTCATGCAAACTACACTTTCCATACAAAATGCAATATCCGAGATATCAAACAACCCCAACCGCTCGAAGAAAACCTCGAGTGCACCACTCAAGCTCAAACTCAAACAGACAGCGATTATTCAAAACATCAAAAAGAACAACCACTCAAGATAATTTTCTTGAAAATATGAAACATAGCCCGTCCGTAAAGCGACAAGCGGCAATCGTTCAAGCTGCATGTCACTGTTGGTACACAGTGGCGATGACTCACACTGGCCATAACCGCTCCCCGGCTACGAAATGCATAATATATGTGCATTGGGGATGAATTGAATGCGGTGCATGTTTATGAGTAAATATATACGACGACTGAAAAGGCCGAGGGGTGCAAGTGAATCGAATAAAAGGATATAAATGAATTTGGAACGTATGCCGAGATATATCATCGAATCTTTCGATCTCCTCCTTATACATGTTGGTACAACTTTGAGTCAGTTTTTCTTGAAATCATTGCAAAGTCACTTGTACCCTTTGGCCTTTTCAGTCATATATTGGATGTGTATGATATAAGAACGTACCTGACGGTGTCGAAGTGGCGCTAGGGGTGCTCGAGCGCCGCCCTCCGCCATTGTGCAGGATCTGCTTCTGAAAACGATACAAAAATGCATTGTTATTATTTATTTATTATTAAAGGTATTGCTATTCAATTATTTTTCATATTTATCAATCAATATCATTCACTTTTAAAGTTAAAAAGTGAACTGCTAGGCTAAAAACTTTGAAAAGTGAAGACAACGCACACAATAGTGGTGCTAAATGTATTGAATTTCATCGACGAATGTGATCATTTTAATGAATCATTTCATAAAAGACTAAATTAACACCTTTTACGAATCTAATATATGAAAAAAACGATCGATTCTCCGAAATAAAACGACATGTGACCTCGCCAGTACCGACACGACTTTAAATAAGCTGAACCGACGCGGAATTCACAAACGCTTCATATCACTGCACCATCGATCGGCTATTAAATGGTCGTAATATGTGTTTGTGTAGAAATTGGTATTGGAATGAAGATTGATATATAGGAAATTGATATTCGATGTCGGGAGGGAAGTGAAGTGATGGTGCAACGCGTCTGTCAGTTTTCTAGCATCGAACGTATTTGTTGATCCATCATAGTTGATGGATTAAGAAGTGTGTTTGATTCGATGAATTATGTATTGTTGACATTTTTGATGTAGAACGTCTTGTTTTTTTTTTTTAGACATGGGGGACGAATTCGAGTGTAACAAATACGATGCATTAAGCGAGTAACACGGGGGAAATTCCGTAGATATTATGATTTCAGGGCGAAATTGTTTGATAATAATTATTGTAAAGACTTTTGAGTGCTGTACTCATATTCGACCCTCACACAATTTGCTAACGATACAAACAAAATAATACTCAACAAAATGATATTCTACACTCAACCTAGATTCCACACTAATTAATAATAAAAAAATCAATCAAAAACGAAATATAATCGAAATTCAATCCTAGCAATAAAACGAATCAAACGAAAACGAAATTTTCCGCGAAACCAAACAATCGCAACGCTTGCACGAACACAGCTAGCGAAAAAAAAATGCAAGGTGAGCTCAAAAGCATCCTTCACAATTGACTTTTTACAGCACACAATGTGCATTCACATACGAACATACGTGTATAATAACACACGAAGAACCCTTCAGCGTCTCGCTAACACAATCGGGTCCCTTGGAGTGGAGTGCTGGGGAAGCTCTTCCTTGTTCCTTCGCCATATAACGTTATATGAGGCATGTGAACGCATCTTCCACAACGTATGTATAATGTACGACACTTCATTCGTGCACACGATGAAGATGGGGATCCTGTGTACTAAGGGTTCTTTGTTTTTTGTCTCGAGGGCTCGCTGTGCTGCGAGGACAATGATGATGATACTGTATCGTCTGGAGTTTTCTCCTGGACACGCTTTTCTGGTGTAGTGTGCTTGAAAAAAAGCGCGAATTTAGCACCGTTGAGATTCGTTCTAAAGATAGGATTTCTATTCAGGTAAGTTTGTTAAAATAATGGCTCGATTGATTAATAAGATGAAAAAAGCTTTTGTCAAAAAGCGATGCCGCAACAGCAAATCACCTTTCGAAACAAACATCAATCTTTGACAGAATAGATGGACAAAACGAAGAACCTCAAATAACCAGAAATAAAATTTCAATCAAAGCATCTTCCTCCCTAAGTACAGATAAACATTTCAAGCACAAACAGAAAAATGATAAAAACCGAATCGATCTTGATACAGATCAGATCCTTACAAACTTCGATTCGCTATCCACACATAACATACCTGAATCAAATAGATAACCCGATCTAAAACAAACACAACCAACACAAATCGAAACGATATGAACAAAGGACACAACATTCCACCTGCAGCACTAAGCGAGCTCACATTTTCAAACCCTATCTCTTCCGGGACCTACTATAGAACAACGCATAGATAAAAACGAAAATTGCGCAAAGCGTGAACTTTTGGATTTCCCCATCGAATATCAACGGTTTCATCGAATATGCACACCGAGTTGTGCAATCGAACCAAGCGTGTTCGACTGAAATTGTTCTAGGGACGAAAACTCATAACGCATATTGCGCAATTTTCAGTCGATTGTTCGATTTTGAATATTCGCAACGCGGAACGAAGGTAGCTTGCGTTGTATGTAAGTAAGCAAGTACTTACACGAAGGTAATTCGATATTGCGAAATGCACTACGTGTGTGTGCAGACCGCAAAAACCAGAAGACAGTAAATGTCAACCCGGCAAAAAGATAGAGCCGTAACGCCAGTAAAACGATCCTCGACTTTAATGTACGCATTGTTTGTATTTGGGGTGATATTGAAAAAAAAATCACATATCGGTTTACTCGAGGAGTGGTCTTCGATCGATACAATGACGAACTGTCATCGATGTGTCGGGTCGTTTGTTTTCTATGAATCGTTCGTGTGCTAATGAAAAGGAAATGCATCGCGTAAGCGTTGAATCAATATTGCTTCACTCGTGTTAAGAGCGATCGCTCATTAATCATACATCGTGTTTATTTATGTAAGAAACAAGAAATCACTTTATATTACATTTCAATAATACTCGACTTGTGCGAGTTGTTAATAAAATAATTCAATCAATAATATAAATTGTATGTATCAGTGACGAACCAGCACTCATATTTCAAACGACCGTATAATACTAATCTTCCTAATTATACTGACGACAGCAAAGGGTTGTCAGCTCACGAAAACACATTATACTTAAAAGAAGGGGAGTTACGAAACAATAACAAATACACAGACCAGAAGTTCTCAACTGACAAGAAAATGAATGAAACAAACACGATTTCCATTTCAATTTAAATGATTGAAAAATTGAATCAAATCATTGAAGAAAAGCCTTTATAGTTGATTCGCATTGCAAGTGAACTAAACGGGACAGAAACTGATGAACAAGACATACCTAAAAAGCCATCTCTGTTCCTTTCAGAAAGAGATGACTGTATAGCCGTATAGGTGTATCTCATTCGTCAGTTTCAGTCCCATTCGGTTCACTTGCAATGCAAACGCATCTTAATACTGGCTTATTTCAAAATTGTTTAACTTTTTTTTTTAATGTATCTGCGATCTACTATAAGAAATCGTCAAGCATAGACATCGAGCATTCAAATACAAATAGAAAACGTGTACGATTTTAAAAATCCACCAAGTTTTCACGCTTCGTCGAGAATAAAAGCACAACACGCTCGAACCAAGAAGTCTCGTATTGCATTTCACGAAGCACAAGTAAGTGCAGAACGGCGATTTTGCATGATTTCGCGCGTGGGCAACGAAAATAACCTACGTATCGAATTAGCATCGGCAGAAAATAGCGACGAAGCCCTATTCTGCATAATGCGAACGCGCCCTCTAATTGCACTTTCGATTGCGACAAGAAAGGGAAAACGCAAAAGGGTTACACATCGGACAAATGGCAACAAGCCGGAGGGACTCGTCGCTAGTTCACATCAATCCCAGAACAAATAGATGCAGACGAAATCCATTTGCATAATCGCATGTCGTGTTCCGGCGAGATAAAAAGGGTTCGTTGCGTTTATGACGAAATTTAATTTGAGAGTGGATACAGAAAAGGGAAAACGTCTAGATAAGTCTTGGTGCTATTTCATATTTAGACGTCTCAATCGGGTCGATATGTTTGAAATACGACCTTTTCGACGGCTCGTTGATATCCATTTATGGACATGTGCATTGACTGTTCGTGATCGAATCAAACGACTAGGTTCCGCGCAAAAAGTCGGATAATTCATGTTCAGATATGAAAACATCCTTGTACACTTTTTTTGTTCGATTCGATATCGATCGTAAGCGAATTTGTTCGAGTTACATAAAATGACTTTCTAATACAAAACAGACACATAAATAAAAAATAAATAAGATTTGTACCAACTGAATGAGAACTACTCATACTCAACTCGAATCAAACAGCATTTTATGAGGGTTGGTATTTCAATCTTTGCTCAAGCTACTTAATTGTAGACAACCTATTTTGAAAATACAGTCAATCTTAGATCCATCCATGGTTTATTCTTCTGGTATGTACTGCCTTCAAATCAATCGATCTACCGACCCATAACTTTTGAAAGGACAGACTTGAATATACAATTTACCACAAGATTTTCAAACTAAGAAAATCGGTATGTTTTACATCTTTATTGAAATTTTCGACAGATTTCGCCAATTTTGCTACAGAAGACAAAACACAATCAACAACTCCTTGATTTAGCAGACCACCGGCAACTACATCGATCGGAACATAGAAAGGACAACACGTCGTCGAATCGACGAGACAAGCAAGAAGAGGTCGTTCACACAACAACACAACATTGTTGCGCGACACGAACGCGTGTACACTGAAAGCGAACGACGATGTAGAACTTCCAACTACCACGAGGCATTCACTTCCTAGTCGAAGCTGAAAAGTGCATTTTTCGATTCCGATTCAGAGTTCCGAAGTCGGCCGATTGGCTGTACAATCGTCCCACGTTGAGCAAACAATGAGCCAGGACCTGTGGGTGAAATAAGAGGTCACGACACGATGATGGACAGACGAATGCAACCTGCCGAAAAACTGGTCGATCTGGATTTTAAGAAAATACTGAAAAATCTGCTCATTCAAATTGCAATCGCACAATCGAATCTCCGTATAGATAAGACAAATGTCAAAAACGAAAGCGCTTCTTGTCATAATACCACTTTCGCTTCTACCCTTTAAAAGTCAATTACGACCATCAAAATTTAACATTTGCGAATGAGGCAACGACACTCACATACACGTGCTTATAATAAAAACATATTATTCTCGCGTGTACCTCGGGAGATGTATGATCGACTTAACGGTAACCCCGATTCGATGCAAGTGATGAGAGTGAGTCATACACCGGCGAAAGGCATTAAAACCAGGCGACGGACGGGTTGAACATTGAAAAGGTATAACCAAACCGACTACATTTAGCCAAAAATAAACAATGCTTTATAATAAATCAAATAAATTACAGGTGCGATATCTAGATTATCAAAAAACAGCAATATTGAAGTGCTAGAGTAGATATGTTGAAGTTTCACATAAGGGTGTTCTTTCAAGGTGGCTAACTAATTGTAAAACAAAATAAACCTCACTAGGCTACATTGCTGATCGTTTTTTCTCATTGTACTAGTCTGAATTGGACCTGGGTCTTCACTTTTCTTCAGTTTCATAACCATAGATTTTTTTTTTTGATTAAGGGTGGTTAGTACCTAGAATCTAGAGTTGGACAAGAGCCTAGACTAAGCCTATATTGGCCATAAATAGTACATCCTATAAAGGTGAAAGTAATGGAAGTCAATCATTTCGTCAATTTGAACCTCCGGCTGCTGATAGACGTCACCCGAATCAATTGACATAAACACACTAACGATTCGAATGACACCAACAAGCTGGGATGGCAGATAAAAAAACCTTTTTTTACATTTAAGGCCGGTCTTTTCACCTCTGGTTTGAGAATAAAACAAATTAAAGCGACAAGAGGTACAAGAGATGGATGTATGTATTGTTGAACGAACTGCAGTACGACTATCTCCTTCAGCAGCTGCTTTGACAGCTCGTAGTTGGAAACACCACGTGTAGTCTAAATTCGTTTCATGCTCAAACCAGAGGTAAAAAGACCGGACCTTAAAATCATTCCTTCTTGAAGAACGACTTTTATACGACATTTTAAGCGGCCGATTCAGTCAGGCCATACCTCTCCACATCTATGCAGACCACCCTAAAAACCGAATGTGCTCTCAGACTGGGTACCTGTTAAATATATAAAGCGATACTGCTAGCGTTCGTGTGCGGTGCACTCGTCAGATTAAAAGTTTATGGCTATACAGTTATACCGGTCTAGAATGGAGGTCGCGGCACTTTTGCGAATCGATTCGACCATCGAAAACTAGACGAGCTCGTCGCGTATGATTTATACGTATTAACGAACAATATTCGATGAAATTTCGCGTTCGATTCGATACAAGTTACACCTGCGATTCGAGTCGTCCGCGTGTGGAATAGGAGCGAGAACGCCTACGAGTTGGATGTGGAAAAAATTCGCCTCGTACGTGGTCGTTCCAATGCGATAATGTCCATAAAATTGTTTTTTAAATGAGTTGTAAATTAGTAAGAGAAAGTTTACGTTTAGTATCGATGAAATTGAGTTAATGTTGGATATAAAAATATTAATATTTTTGTAATATAAAGGAAAAATGTGTGCCATCTTATAGATGTTTAGAAATTTTGAGAGTTCATTATCTGCTATGAAAGTTATGTAAGAATGGAGTATATTTTTTCTTTTTGGAAAATATCATGACACCGTTTTAGGGTGTTTCAGGAAATTCAATTTGATTTTTTTTTAATATTGAAATTGCATAGAAAAATTAACTATAAAAGCGCGAAACAGATATAAAACGTTTGTTTCAAAACTATAGATAAAATCTTAGAACTTTCAGACGTTTTCTTAGAGTTGTCCGACTTTTTAATCTATATTTTAGAAGCAAATGTCTTACGTCTGTTTCGCACTTAATTTTCATCTACCTAGGAATCGATATGATGAGGCTTTGACACGTTTATAGAACTTTTCCATTTCGGAATCAAAGTCAAAATGAAATAGTCACTGCAGTTTTGATGAATTTAAAGTCAATTTCAAACGTCTCTACAAATTTTCTTACCATCACTGTACATTTTATAGTTCGGGTAAATCGACACAATAAAACATATTCAATAAACACAATTTTTGAAAATATCTCAAAATCTTCGGCCAGCAACAAACTTATCCAAGATTTTCCACGAAAAATCAAACATTTGCGAACACTCTAAAAAAAAGAGTTGTGCAACAGTCGCACAAGCACTCGAAACGACCAAAAGTCCGCATTTGAGATCTGGCAATTCATTTTTACAACCAATGAGATCACGCTCGGCATCAATCATTCCCTAACAAATGAGGTTCTCTTCTCTATCTGTCCGGCAACAAATACTCGCGCGGCATCACCGCCGGCGATCCGGTCGTGCTTTTCGTATTTACTATTTTATTATTGTTTTTTTAACCATTTTTTTTATTTTCGTTACGAACGTCTAATGCTACGTATGTAATTCTGTGTGTGTGTGTGTTGTGTAGATTTTTTTTTCGCAACGTTATGAAAATGGTAACTGTAAATAAATGCGCGTGTTTCGGACGCGAGGGTTAACTGTGCGAGTTTAGAATATGGTAATTTTTGAATTTTGAATTTGGTTTACTTTTGACATGCTGAGTGTTCTTGTTAAGTTGGTAATGTGATATAAATAGAATTTCGATACAAATAGGCTAATTGTGATTTTAATTAACTTCACCTAACCAAAATTTGCACAACTGTTATGGTCAAGCTTTTCAATTTAATCTAATCAATCAGTAGTTGGTGATGAGAATTTTCAAATTCTATAGTAAAATAATCAACATATTTCTAAGTGGCTTACTTAAATAGTGGCTATCTCTAATTAGTATCTATCCCTACTTTATTAATGTCTGTACAATCAGCAGATATCCTTGCTAATCAGCAACTATCCCTAGTTATAAACAGATATTCCTGCTCAATTGAAAACTACCTTTACTGAAAGAACGGCTAGCCTTACTCAGATAGTGGATAACCCTACTCAAATAGCGGCTAGCCCTACTAAAATAATAGCCCTTCCTACTCAATTAGAAATACACCTCATTTCACTTTAAAATATAATCGATTCCTATTTAAAGCAACAAATTTCGATCGAAATTGAAATCAACGGTCGTTCAAGTGTTGAGACGAAATTACGACACACCGGCGTGCAATTGCATACGAATCGAAGATAATTACGCGCTCTCGAAAAAAAAATCTAAATAGCACCAATTCATCATAGAAAACTGTGCTATAGAAACGCGTATAATCACTATCGTATTTCAACACTGACAAAATTAAACGATCTTTTCCTCTTTCGCGGGATCCGTTGCGCAACTAACTAACTAACCGACTGTTAAGCGAAGGTGTGATAAGTTGTAAGGTGCAAGTCCAAATCTATCGTTCAATAAATTAAGAAGATAGAATCCCTTTAGCGCCTTGTTTTGATGTACGCTCCTTCACAGCAAACGATCAATTGATTTGAATGCTTGCTTTCAAAGGAGCAAAGATGAGGTTGAAAATGTTAACTGTTATGATATGGACTTATACCACATGTCCGTTTTATTGCCGGATGATTGTATGAATCGATTCTGCCATTGACAAATGAGCATTGGATGTTTTGTATGAGATGAAAAATGTTTATAATACAATGTTAGATTATCTACACTTCATATATCACGAATTTCTATGTAACGTTTGATTTTTTTTCAGATTGAAGTATCTCTCTATTATGAACTCGATGTAAATTTAAGCGTATATATTATGCGGATTTGATTAAATATCGAAATAGAATCGGTTTAAAGAATATTGGATTTAAAAACGAACGCATATGAAATTGGCGAACGTCACGCGTTCACGTGCAATAAATTGCGGCTCAAAGTAAAGTCTGGCAACATGTCATTTTATTAAAAGGCATTAATGACAGCAAAATGAAATTCGAATTTTACGTTGAAGATGAATCTGAAAAAAAAACGAAGAAACGTATAAATCTTGTACGCTTTAAAAAAAACCTATGGCGGTTGATACCGAAGATTTTAAACTCTAAACAAAACATAAATCGCCGCCTAATAAATGTGAGCTGAAATTTAAACTATTTTGTTTTTCAATATAAGTAAGCTTGAAAATAGGAGATCTAGTGGGTATACATTATGACATTCTCACGTTGATTTTTTTATATGAAATTCATAAGAAACACGTAATATGTGAGTGATGTGGTGATAAAGAATGCGCCACCCAGGTGCAAATTGTTATTACAATAGAAAACTTCAAATATTCCAACGTCTTTATTAAAAACCGCAAATTCTAAAATAGAAACGTGATATTTTCCCACCGTTATTTGAAATACAATATTTTAAACGCTCACATTACAATAATTCAAAACCAAAAAGTCTAATTGCATTTGAAAAATATTGCAATAACTTATCTACTCTGATATGATTTAGATAGGAATACTCAATAACACATTTTTTACAATCGTTTTTATCAACTAAAATTTTGGGAAAATTACAAAAAGTTAAGAAAAACGATAAAATATACTTGATGCATTTTTCAATATTCCTTAATTATTCGATTTATCCAAAATTATAAATATGGTCAAAATTCATAATTATAAAGCTATAAATATGGTCAGTTTACATGTGAGTACCTACAGGATTAATTAAAATGGCCTCTGATATAAATAATTTATTATTCTATAGCCAAACTAATTTTGCTATTTAATGGCATTATTGATCAGGAAATATATTTCACACATAAAAAAGTTATGACAATTCTAAGTCCGTTGAATTTTTTTTCTTCAAAAAGTGAAGTCAATCAAATTATGCACTGAACGTTTCATCAATTCACACATATGACTATTCCAAGTCCTATGATTTTTATTATTCAAAAAAATTATGCACTGAACGGCTCATCAATTCACCATCATAGAAAATAATCAATCGATCTTCCATGCAATATTTTGACTCACAAAGAGCTCTCCAACGATAATTTCGTACGAGTCAAAAATCTCGAAGTAACGCTTGAAAATTTGAAATGAAAAGCGAAGCGCACTCAACACTACAGTTGGCTGTCACACTTACAGCATTCGCCACGGTGAGGAGCGACCTTTTTTCCTCATCATCGTCATTTTTTCCCCTACGCTCTCTCGTCTCGTTCTTTTTCTTCCCCCGGTGTTATTAATTGAATCTGGTTCTTCGATCTAGAAGCGCATCGCACGTCCGAGAGCAGTCACGCTTTTGTATACAGTGGGACCACGACTTACCACGCAATCCACTTGCAGTTTTTCAATTATGAGATGAAAATTGTGCTCGTTTCTAATTTTAACTAACGATAAAACATCAACTATGAAGCTCATATGGGGCAATTGTGGGAGAGATGGCTATTTTTCCCGAAATTACCCTTCGTATGAGAATCTAAAAAATGGATACGCACAACCAAATTTTGAGTCAATACGATTTACAAAAAGATTTTTCTAAACCTGTACTGTACTCAAGTGATTTTTTACATTACTTGGTTTCTACGGTTCTCACCTGTTGTTTTGAACTATTTCGTGTGTATGATATATCGAAGCCTGAACTCATTCATTATCTGTTATCAGTAACATGATTTATCTTTTGCAAATTCATGTATATTGACGCTTGTCCATCTCGTGTTCTTATCATAAAATGAAATCAGCATGAAACAAAATCAATATGAACCTGCTGAGATACACACAATAAACAGAGAAAAATTGTACATATCAATTTGAATAGAGCCAGCTAACACTAATGTAATTAATTTAATCTAACCATAGCACTTTGAACAGTACTATTATAGTACAAAATGAGCATGTCTAGCGATATCGACGTTAAGCCACCTTGAACGCGAATAGTAATTGGATGACAAACAACGCGAACAAATCATAATCTAATCACACTCATTTAAAATCTACAAATGAACAGTTGTACAATTATGAAGTCATATAAAAAACTGATTCATTCCATCTTCAAATCATAACTCACAAATACCTCGTACTTAAGTTTTCCACATCTTCAATCGACGATCGATAAAACCTAAAAAAAGGCAATAACGCATAACGGGACGATACTAGAATGTGACAGAAGGGAATTTAAAGCTAAATTCGACCATAAATCGAGGTACACCTGTACTAGATGATCTATAAGTTCCGCACCGCGTTATAAAACCGGTGAAAAAACCGAGGAATTAGATTGTCGATGGGTATCTGTAACACGGTAGCTGGTTCGCGTCGATTGGAAGCCGTGTGCCACATTAAAGGAGCTACCGTCTTATAAATGTGTGTTGTGTGTGTGGTTGTCTTTATTTTTTTTTTTAGTTAGCCGCTTATTAACCGGCGGCAATTACCTGAATGGCACAATGCAACGCGAATGTGGAACGCGTCGTCGAAGCTGTTGCTTTTGTACGTTGTTGTTGTTGTGCAGACCGCAGAATTATATAGATGTGAGTAAGGGAAGGTAGTCCGAGTGATTTGACTGCAGTTTATACTACGTTTATCCTTCCAATTTTAATTAGATCCAAGATGAGCGGAAATGCTGTCAATTGATCTACCAGAAAACTGAAGTCAAAATAGAAAACCAACGCCTTGACTATAGGAAGGAGAACAAGATGTGGATCGTATATTGGGCGATTGACATGTAGCTGCAACACTGCAGCCTCTTTTGGATTAGTTCACTTTAAAAAAATCGTTTAGGAGACTAATGAGACTGACTTATATACGTAATCGAAATGGATATGAGATGATTATAAAGTCATTTCGCTCAAGTAAATATGTAGGTCTATCTCGTTGGTCTTGAGACTGATCATTCTTATGTGAACTAGTCCTTAGGATAAGTCGCTATTCCCGTCGTCTTTCCCACTCTAAAGTTCACACTTATCATTTTATTGCGAGATAGAGCTAAATATGAACGTTGAGTAGCGATGCGACGAGTAGTAGCAGCGATGGAGTACGACAAAGCAATCACAATGTGAACAATTGAGACCCCAAAAAACTTAGCTTTAGAGCGAGAAAAGCAACAGCTATATGTAAACTGACCATATAAATCATCACACTAGCGATACAACAACAATATGGCGGACTAGTTATGTCGTGTCTACTTCTGTGGTCTGTTGTGCGAAGTCGTTCCTAGGAAATCAGTACTGTTATCCGAGTATAGACTATTGTCGATGAAAGTGCTCTCGGAATAGGCTCTCGTATGCGTATGAGGTTTCGTTCATGAAATTATATCCACCGTTATGCGCAAACGATTCGGATCTTAATTTCACTTAACAAAGGCGATCGTGTACTGGTTCTATGTATTTGTCGGGTTAACCGTTTTCTGGAATGTGTGCGTTTTTATTATTCAATGAGAATGCAAGCGTGTATAGGCGTTAGATGCGAATAAACGATATGGATTTGAATACTCAAATGAGATTTTGAGAAGAATGAGCGTCTTGTGTTGTGTTAAAAAGGAGTTTTTTGCGATGTGGTATAACGAGGTTTTTCAAACTTTTTCCTGCAACGGAACTCTTTGTGAACCAGGAAAATTTTAAAAAACTTTCTTAATTTGTGGAATATGAGGAAAAGAAAAATATCACTCCAAAATATTTTTTTAAACTAAAAGCAGAACGTTTTCATTTTTTACAATTCACATTTTATTTCAAAATCATTGAAAAATTCCTATTCAAACTCCGCAAAACAAAGTTTGAGAAGCCCTCCAATAAAAAAAATCGTTTCATCAAACATTTGGCGAGCAGATTCGCTTATTCAGTATCATCTTTGTTTAGATAAACTATTCAAAAATATTTCAAAACTACAATGAATATCTCGTTCGATCTACAGACTACCTTTCACATAGGACTTGCACAATTCTTTGTTATAAACAAACGACATCGTTTCGAAGACGCAATCGACAACCGCTACCGTCACAATTGCCATCACAACTACGATCATCATCATCACAACGAACAATGGACATTCGACTTTGATCGATGGTCACAAATAAAATCCATCTTCGACTTTCGTGAAAGCCTCAAAAGCAGAGGATTCAATAGAAAAGACCGGATCCGGATCGATCGGAAAACGGTCCTGCTTATCGTCGATCTATGGATCGTAGGATCGCAATTTTCTCAACAATGTCGATCGAAATAGATTAGTCCAGGCGAATTTTCGTACAAATTGAAAAACTGAATTGCGTCTCCGTTGAAAATTTGCGATCTAGACTAGATTGTCGATGAGGACAAGGTTAAGTCGAGGTGATTTTCCATTATATATATTCGAAGTGGATGGAAGATGAAAATTATACATCTGCAACGTTTAATTCTTTTTAAAAATCTTAACGAATGATATTCAAAACTGAGATGGACGCTTGAATACTTCGGAATTGCTCAATGCGAATTTGCGAAATATTTTCCGAACGTAAATCCGTAATCGAACCGAACAGTGAAATTCGCAAGATACGACGGAATTATTATGTCAAATTGACTTCGAGATCGTCGACACGACCGGTTCAAATGTTAACAACGGAACGAATAATCATGATCTACAATCGATTGCGTCACGAATTTCATTAACCCACTTCGAAGTGCGCAATTTCAAAATATATGTATTTATAACGCGAATTCATAAATAAAATACGAATCGCACAATCACGATTATCGCAAATTAGTCGACCGCTAAACGGTGGTTTGTGATGTTTCGTTAAACCGTTCGTTAACCCGTCGTTAGTTGGTTCGCAAATAGATTTCGCGGAAAGGGATAGTTTTGTGAAGCTGCTAGAGCAAATATTTTCAAAATACACTTGTTAAAATATAACTGAAATGGCGATCGGAAGCTGAGAAATATTTCAGTAGTAAATAAACGCCGACTTTGTATGGAAACATTAAAGGCAGGGATCTGGAGCAAACGCCTTTTTGAGCTTTGTGCGATTATTATTACATCTACTTGGAACAGTTGCTCCTAATTCCTGATTTAACAGTAAAGAATATTTCATACAAAATCACAAATGTATGAAGAAAATCCGACAAACACGTTTTCTTCATACATTGGACCCCATTGTACACATTTTGACCTTGGTGTCGCACCCTACCGCTACCGCTAACAGTCGCTGAAGTTAAAATCTAGTTTTATGGTGAATCCTATAATAAAAATTCGCACTTGCATGTTAGGGTCGCATTTTTGCGATTGAATTCAAAAACGAGCACAAAAGCATCAGTCTCGTTAAATTCATTGTGCTAATTGTCGTGCACTTTCGTTCCAAACACATGCCACTCTTGGATACCATTGAATCGCAAACTGCATAATGCAGAACGATGATGATGACGATGACATCATCATGACACAGTGTCGAGTGAACGGCGAATCTTTCGCCGACAGACAATAGACAGATTTGTTGTTTAGTACGAGAATAAGAGAGCATTCGATGAACCGAGGAGAACGTACGCCGAATAAGGAATGTGAGGTCGATCTGACTAATTGAAAAATGCAAATTCATACTGTTTCATTCGAAGTCATTATCCGATGTGATTTGCTGGACCTCAAAACGAGCAAATATCGCCAGAGAACGAGATGCGGAAGCTGTTAACTAAATAACTATCTCGTTCTGCGTACGTAGAAATATCGTTAACGAGCTGTTGGATTTTATGCAAATAATGCAATAATTCAACTGCAGCACTAAAAATTGCAAGCGATAAGAGCACATGAATCATATCTGCATATTTTTCCACTGCAACTGTTGCTTATCTCACAATTAGTTTACACTAGGAGCTCAGATGTTGAAATATATTATTATGTCATGGTTTCCTAAACTTTAACCGAAACAGAAAACCCTTGTTGAATTCATTTTCAAAAGTATCTCAAAAGTAATTAACCGTGAAAACCTCACTGCATTGCACCTAACTTTTCGAAACTGTCTTGGAAATTCTATTCAGATTCAGTCAAACATTGACACTAGAAGTTAATACAGTATCTGATTTCAAATTTATAATTTTTCTCCTATTCATCACAGAACTCTAATTCAAACTCCTCGAAGTTAATAAAACCTAGCACTAGATCATCATCTATGGATCTTAGATACAAATCCAAATCAAAAAAATAAAAAATAGGCACCGAAACGGAACAACTGAAAAAATGCGAGCGAGCACTTTCACTACCTTCACGGATCATCTGTAATGAGAAAATAAATTAGACGAGAAGCCGCCACGTATTATGTGCAGCAGCGAGAAGAAAATCAAAAGATTCTTCAAAGTCCACGAAGGCTATATAATATTATATTATACATAGAAAACGTCGGAGATGTTTTATATTATGTCGGGGAAACGAAAGAAGTGAAAGCCGCACACTTTGTGGTGTGTAATTGTGCGATGATGATGCGTTTCTTGTGCATCCGAAAAGAATGCGCATAATCGACGAATAAATAATATTTAGAGCGACGATCGTAATACGATTTCGGTCCGAATGTGATTTATAGATCGGGTGATAAATCTGTTGGGTCGAAAGCGAAAACTGGAGAGACTCTATTTATGTGTAAGACGGTTAGAAAGTTTAGTTATTAGCCGGTTGAAAAATGCGTATACGCTGAATTGTCAAAACGGTGATAAATTTCAAAGTATGATTCGATTTATGTAGAATGGTATTAAAGTGGTGATCGATCTTCTTTTGATGCATAGAGTGAGCTTTGAAATGAAGTCAGCTAGGCCCTCCTGGCAGTCAAACTTTCAAATGCTTATCGATTAAGGAAATTTGGCTTTTTTGAGTCAAGGAATCTCTTTTCGATATGACTAGGAATTTCATGAAATTCCTGCAGTTATGAAACGGACGTGCTGCGTCTGCTGAAGACAGATTTAGCCACATGCACACATTGCACAGACCGAACCAAACTAGAGAATTCGACCGCAGTCCGACCCTAAATATGTACTGTGTTTCGTATGAGAATGCACATTTTCAAATCTACAAACTTCCATCGACTCTTCTATATCTCACTAAACCCAGATATCACGCGATTGACATACAAAATCCACATCCTCCTACTTATTCTGAGAGACCATATTTGACTGAAAGTCTAGAGTACAAGTAAAAAACAACAACGTGAAAACTCAACCAAAGATTTTTCACACCTAGATTAAATTTGATCGATCCCAACCAACCCTGAACTCGGAAGTCATCGCTTCAAAAGCACCATAGTCAAGAAACGCGACACAACGACCAAACCAAACCAGAAATAACTGCAAGAGTGAACGAACGCTGTATGTCAGTTAGCACAAACCACACGACGACATTTCAGTTTCAATTTGACGAAATTGTCGCAAAATGCGGAAACACCATACGAACATGTCGCAACTTCGAATTACGCTCTCACAAACGTAGTACAGTCAATCCTCCTACTGCGAACTGTCAAAACAAACAAAAATATACTGCAGTACTATAATTTTTGATAGTTCGCAGTTGGAGGACCGACTGTACTATGTATGTACTACGTCAATTGAACGTTTCGAGATGAATTGTGCGTAAATTGCGAGGTGGGCGTTTTTCGAATGTGCGCAAATTGTGTTAGCTGAAAATTGTCACGTTTGACACATTGTGCAGAGGTGGAAGTACTTTTGAAGAGTTGAACTGATGGGATTTTTTTTTTATATAAATTTTAAGTGCTTCTATGATGTAACGAATTGGTCGTTCAGTGTATGATGTGAGTAACTTCAATTAAAAAAAATGTCAATACACTTGGTATATTTATAACTTTTTATGTGTAAAATATTTTATATGAATAATCAAGTAATATGTTTAGGTAACTAATAATAAAACATTTATTTTATGAGCATTTCGTTTAATTCAGTACTATAATGTGAACTGACCACATCCGTAGCTTATTATAAAAAAAACGCATGTTTACAATTTCGGATAAATTGAATAATGAAGGGGATTTGAAAAAGATATCATACATGTTTTTTCGTTTTTTTTTAAGAACTCTCGTTTTATGGAGTTAACCAAGTTGTGCACTGAATGACTCAAGTGTGGTTATATTATTATTATATAAATAATTCCAATGATATCACATATAAAAAGTTAAGCACAAGGTGTGTTCGTGTCATAATACGTGACCACGATAATACAGTTCAACGTTCAAAATATGAATCATTGGTTAGACAATAAACAATATTCTTTTGTACACATTGAAGCCTTTCTATTCGAACAGATATTCGATTACACTCCAATCATGATTAAATTTCAATATTCAATATTGAATCTGCAACGCATTCGCATATAGGTCAATCGACAATCAATTAATAAACAAAACCTAAATCATATTAAACGATTACAGAAATCTGTTCTATAGAAAACACAATCAATTCGACCAAAGTACATAAATCGAATCAACATATCTTATCTTCGAAATGGCAATAGACAATTCCTCAAACGGAAAAAAGTCACAGCCGTTAACTCGTCTGACTAACATCAGACCTTCCATAATCGAGTTTTCCATCTCGTATTTATAAAATAGATGATAATGGCGAGACACGTTCTAGAGATACGTTCAATTATTCTTATCTGCGAAATACCTTAGAAGTGTCAGTTCCGACCTTGCAAATACAATATCGAGAGATCGACAACTCGAGATAAAAACTAGCCTTCCTCCTGTTAAGAGATCTGGAATCTGTACAGTGAAGAGATAGAGAAAATCAATAACATATGAATATAAGAAAATAAAAGTTATATAGGATTAGAATGCAGTTGCAGAGGATAGCAATTGGTTCTGTGCGTAAGAAAATTACGAAATTTAGTTGTAAGTGAGCATCGTTCCTGATCTATAATTAGCAGCTTCGATCTAAGAATTTCCTTCTTATTTGAATGAAAAACAATTTTTATCGCAATAATGATAGAGCACCGCGGATATTCGCCGTAAACCAAATTGACAGCCAGACGAGAAAAGGTTAATTGAAGATCAAGAGACGTGAACAAACTCAATACGTGTCCAAACAATGTGCGCCGCAAAAAAAAGCTATAATTCAGCACACGACATATTCTGAAACTGAGCTGAAAAAACATCCTCGAGTCGATATTGAATATAAAAAACAGAGCGCGAAACAATCGAAGCTAATAAATCAGAATCAAACGTTGCGAATTGAAATTTCCATGGGCAAACATTCGTCGATATAATATAACTACATACATATTGAATCAGGAATCTGTATATGTACGGTTAAAATTTTTAGATGCATCAGGATATACTTTGTCTAGTTAGAGTTTATAATGCATGTCTGTCTTGGTTTTTTATGCACTTTTATTTTTTCGTGTTTTATTTTATACGTAGTATTGCAGAACTACATTCCAATATCAAAATGAAATACAGATTGTGCTCCAAAGAACAAAAACATATCTATTATATGCCTGGTCACTTCTTTGGCAGTATAGTCTTTGTTACCCGAATTTTTTTCCATTAAAATGATTTCGAACTGAAAATCGCGAAACATACTAGAAAGGAACGGACTATGGACACAACCATAAAGGCATCCTCTTCTTTCATATAGCTATATCCCTAGTCCATTCCGTTCCGCTCGGCCCATTAGTATAAGCTCTGAATGCTGAATCAAGCGTACACCGATACATTTTTTTACACTTTTACTGTAACATACACAAACTAAATTTCGAGGCAGATGTGTTTCGATGAAAAAAGGTCGCACATTGAAAAGGTTGAATATCCTGGACGGCTACTATACGATCTCGAGCCGAATCGTGACAGTGCAATTTTTCAATAAAATGCGCAGGAAACGTCGAAGGGGTTAAGGAACTCGAATGTGTTATGACGATGATGATGATGAGGAATCCGTCAAAGCGATTATTAATGAAAAAAATACATTCAATATTCAATCAAGTCCTTTGACGCTTCGATGAACACGCATTGCAGAGTTTGATCTTAAGTCGCATTCATGCGAGATTAGAGTCAGTTTCGATGTCGAAAACGTCAACACAAATAAAATACGAATTAAACTGAACCTTGATAAATGATCGAGAAATTATTTCATGTCATCTGCGTATTCAAATCAATCGATTCTTTCGAGTTTAAACGAGACCTGAATTATGAACAGAATCGCCGATGTTATTTTTTTGGCAGTTCACCTTGTGAGATTTCCAACGCAAAACAATGCAACAAAAGTCCGAAACCGCAAAAATGCAAAAAACCACCGAATCACGAACACCTGTGTATTTGTTTCGCAATGATGCAACACTCGACTTCAATTCGAAATCTGATAACAAAACTCGCAAAACCATATAAAGGAGACGATTTTTGGCGCGCTTTTTGACAGACCAATTTTTACAAACGAAGAACTGGTTGTTGCTCACGTATCGTTATTAATGCAACGATTTTTTCCCCTTAATATTATCGTGAGCATGAAACGAAAGGATTATTCCACTGGAACGGTCAGGAAGAGCTTTGATATGCTTATTTTGAGAAAAGGGGAACGTTTCGTTTGTGCGTATTGAGTTTGAACAGTAGTCGAAATCAAGCGTGTATAAAAATGTGATTATCATTGTAAAATTAATGTAAAATGAATGGAAAAGTTGAGCGTTTTCTACGAAATACATACTGACATTTTATTTGTGTCAACATTTGAACAGTTTCAAAAACGAGCAAATATCATTCGTCAACATATAAAATCATCACACTGAGCAAATTAATTTCATCGCTATCGTTCGCCAGATAAAAACATTTACGAATATAATTGCACCATAAAGAGAACACTGTGATAACAGCAGTGAAAATGTATCATTATCATATAAACAACTAAACAAAAATAAAATTTAATTTTATGAACGCAATTAAACTCAAAAAATAAATTAACTTCAATAAAGTTTTTTCATTCGTTTAAAGTTCGATTGATAGAACGCATACCTAACATAGATTTTGTAGGTATTTAAGCATTTTTTTTCACAAATCCCCTACAAAATTCTTATAAAATTCCTACGAGCTTCATTAGTGGTTCGTCTCTGAAGATCTTCTCCATCAAAAAGGAAAAAGAAAGATTCAAAAAACCGGTAGAATCCGGACAGAGAAGAAGCTCAGCATCCGCACAAACGACACCGCAAAAAAATAAGCAACCATTTAAATGCGAATCAAATAAATTTCTCACTTTACATTCGAATAAAAAAACCAGACGCTGATAAGAGACAGAACATTAAAAAAAAACCGCTTCTGGTGATAAAAACGCGCATAATTCAGGGTCGAAAAGAGCGGGAAAACGCATTCGAATATTCGAGGAAGAAAGTTCGAAAGAGCCGTTAGAGACCAGTTTTGAAAATTATTATTATATGCTAGGGTTTATGAGATGTTCGAAGAGAGTCATTATGGATGTTGGTTTCGCGTTTTATCGATGGGATAATGTTGCAGAGTCGAAAGGTGATGATGTGGGATTGTCTTGTGTGCTTCGATGGGGTTAAATGAAGTTATAAAATAGGAAACTCGAGTGTAGAAATGTGAATAAGTGAAGGATATTAGATAAACGTTAATGCAGAATATGAAATGTATAAAAATATATTCTTTGATGTTAATAAGAAGTTGAATATGGAAGTGTTTCGTACGAAAATAGTGAGAGATACGCACTTATCAGAGTCATTATTTTATAAATAATTAATGGGCATTCCACCATTTAAAATTCTTCGCATAAGATTCTAATTATATCCTTTGTTTAAAATAAAAACAAGCCCAATAATCATAATTTTACATTTACCAATATTATTCTAATACAGTCCAAAACATCAATGAAAGCGATGAGAGAACAATTTTCATCACATTCGAACATTTTTCTGCAGCCATTACAGAATTCACACCTGAATTATTTCAATTAATTAACAATTTTTGATTTATCAACATAGATACTCACAATATTCACAATATGAACCTACATATCTACCCCTAATAAGGCAACACTTCACCCAAAATCAGACCGAACCTCACCAAAACTCCACACAGCTTCCAAAATCGACCAATTAGCTTATACCCAGAAACAACCAAAGCATTCAAAGTCTCAGAAGAAAGAATCATCAATGCGAACTGTCAACAAGACGACACCTAAAATCGATCGAATAGCTGGGCTCGTCGAATGCATCGAGGTCGTCGTCGAAATTGGTATCAATCGACGCCGATCAGTGGGTCAGAGACTGCGAACAGTCGGACCAGAACGAGAGACAGTGGAATTCCTCGATGGAGTACCAGCAATTGACGGAAGTGGACCGCTCCCGATCAGATTCCGTGGACAACGACCGTGCTTGAGGTCCTCGAACTGAACGTACGTTAAAATCGATCAATTTGATCAAATTCTGCATTATTTTTAATCTAGAATGTATTTAATGACATATCGATACCTCTAAGCAATAGTAGGCTTAAATTAACGGTTAAAAACATATCCAATCTTATGTATTTTATTATCTATTTAGACTCTTGTATGCGGGATCGATAGGTAATAGAGTGTGTGAGACAGAAAACGATACACTTATCATAATTTATCTAAAGCGAGAAACGACACATAATCCTACTGTTGCTTTACAGTATCGGCATTAAAATGAAAGTTTTCAAAAGAATATTTCGTAAGATTAGTGAACTAATATTAAAAGTTTCGAATCGCTAATTATAAATCGTTTAAAACGATTATATCGTTTTGATAAATTAGCGATTTGCGGGGGAAGTTCGATACATATTAGACTTCCAGATAAAGAACTCGCTTCTGATTTGCGAATTTATTAAATTTTAGTATCACAATTAATTAAAAGAAAAAAAAACTGTTGATTGAACTCGACACTTAAGATAATTTGAAAAAACTATGTCGACGCTGCATTAATTTGAAAAAATGTGGAGGCAGATAGAGTTTATGGACACATAAACTAAAAATGTTTACTCCACAATAACTCTCCAATCGAAAATCAAAATTCATACAAAACCAAGCTATAGACATCATTAAATAATTCCGGTTCCGAGATAACAATCACAATCTAAGTACACACTGACATCAGACGAAATAAACTTGATATTTCTATAAAATTACATCATGGGATTATTTCATAGAGCACGATGATGTTATACCACGGTTAATTGATGCCTAACTATAACAACAGGACGTCCGCTGCATCATTCGATTAAAACCGAATGCAGAGGTGTTGACAGCCAAGTTAAGTTAATGAAAATTACTTTTTTGACACAAAAAAATGCAGGACAATGCACTGAAAAGTGAACGACTAAAATCAAACATTCCATTTTGATAAGAAATTTCGATACGAGTTCGAACATTTCACAATAACTGAAAAATCAATATGCTTATCGAGAGATTGTTTGTTTTAGAAGATATAGAATGTCACTAGGTAATAGATTTTTTTTATTAGAATATCTATTGAAATTGTATAAAAAATATAAATCTGAGTTTCTAATGATATCATGCAGGAATTATAGCTCAATGACAATATAATTCTAGTTTTATTATTCAGTCACGTTTTCGATCGAATCAAAATGCACCCATTCGTATTGTTTCTTATGCGATTACAACTGTTCGATTTCATTGAACAAGATAAGAAATCAGCAAAATTTTCTACATCAAAAACGAAAAAAATAATCCAACAGACGAATCAACACCGAAACGTCAAAACGATTTTAGAACATTTCAATCAAAATCAACGATTTTTTCATAAGAAATGCATGGCATTGCAGAAAAAAATCAAACAAGCACAGTTGTGTATCGAAAAACGTATTCGCTGACCTCAGTGCGAACTTTGAAATACTACCAAATCAGGTAAGAGTGTTGCATTGAAGAATGACGATAAAAAAACCTTCCATCTGGAATTTTGCTTCGGCAAAGACTGCATTAATGCAAAAGGTCAACTCGAATGGAAAAAAAAGATGGAATTGAAACTAAAAAAACGATCTGATTACGTGTGACACACTAAAACCACTCTATTAGTTCAGTGGAGTTGTTAGCCTTGCGCTTCGTTCGATTCATAAAATGATATAATATAATAAAATAGACGATAAAACCCTTGTAAATTCGGTATTTAAAAAGAATTTGATATAATCTTATCGGCGCTAATGTTCGATGAACTATTGAAAAGATAGTTCATCGATTTCATTCATGAGAAATTCGATCGGAATAGATCTGTTTGAATATATCGATTATGTGCTAAATTTTACAATCTAAATCTTTGTCATGTTGCGAGATTAATTCAATATGATACTAATGCTTATATCGAGACACGTTCAAATCGAACGTTTTTATCTATTCGAGATAAAAAATTATATTCCCTTTTGCTTCAATCATGCTTATGATGAATAATGCAAAATAAATATTAAGCATGAATCAATCGAAATAAATAATAGCTTAAGCGAAAATCAAGTTGTGAAATATATTTGACGGTTTCTGTTCAAATAAGCTATTTCGATTCGAAACTTCTTGTCTGGTGAATGAAATTTTGATAAAAACTACACGAATCTAATATATTTTCAAGATTGTATTGTTGACACACAAGATTGTATTTACTAACAGATAAATGCGATAGAATTTTTATATTTTCATTCAGAACGGAAAAAAAATGATGAAAATACAAATAATTCCTTTGAAACTCGATATTTTTTCAACATAACAAATACATCTATCGAATTAACGCCGATTCGCGAATCGAATATTCGACTTCGTCGGCTAAAATTGAATCGCCGAGTTGAAAAATCATCAATCGAACACGACTCGTTGACGCAGTGTGTTTCCAGCCTTAGAAAAGTAGAAAACAAGCGTCTGTTACCTACCGTGGAATTGATAAGATAGTGATGTGGTCGTTTGTGGTGTGCTGGAGACTTGATATCTACACACCTCATCGTACCACATACAATATCTGTTCACAATAACGAAAAAAATCGATGCAGCCTTTTTAGAATCCCATGAAATATTATATGGCATCGATAATTTTTGAAGCATGCGTTAAAAAAACTGGAGTCGTTCTTTGTAATACCTGTAATAAAACTAATCTTATCGTATGTGAGAATTGTGTTAGGAATATTGTATTAGCGGTGAAGTTATAATTTTACTATTGTAATCATATTTTACATAAGTTAGAGAGTAAATAGGGATGTAAACATAGAGTAAAATTTTAATTATGTCTACTTCTAATATAAATTAAAGACTGATTAAAAATAAAAATTCCTTGCTGTAGTCCTGTACAAAGGCAAAATAACTGTCAAAAAGTATATGAATGTAAATTCGTATTGGAATGTGAATTCACTGAAACATCGATGAAATTATCAGTTTACTGCAATTACCATTTCACTTGGACATCGTTGACTTTGCGCCTGTTGCACACCAACAGATCAACAGTTATGCAGATGTAATTGCATAAAATCAAGGTGCACAACTTGAAATTAAACTCAAAGGCTATACGTTCGTTATATATGGAAATAATTGAAGTGCTTTCTTATTTTGTGCTCGGTGTTGTTTTAATTTATCTCGATTTTGATCCTGACTGACCTAATAAAAAGAAGTCTATGTAAATTAACGATCCCGAACCTAAGTCAACAAAGCACAATCTTCGATCTATACGTCGTACGGAGACTTGTTGATGTCCGATCGCGGCGGTGTTCAAATAAGAAAACGCCGAACAACTTTTCAATATCGAGGACGCGAAGCCTCGTCCTTGAACCGACTGTCAAAACTACAAAGAATTGAGGTTATGTACTGGAATATAAAAAACGAAGGACGTTTGACGTTGAGTGCGAATCGATAGCCGACCGATCGATGCTCCGTTTCAAAACGATCGGTTCGAGAAACCGTTACGCGATGCTCCGGACGAGACCGTGACCTTCGAAGGACTCGAAGCGGCGTCTTCGAAACTTGAAAATGCACCACAACGGTGCGAAAGACAGATTTCGTACGAGATCGGAATAACGAGAGTCGAGTGTACCTGAGCGTGGGCTGGGGGTCGCGGTGGCGGCGGCGGCGGGGGGCGCCGGGGGCGGGGGGGTCGGGGTCCGTCAGCGCGGCTTCTTCATTGCGACTTCGGGGGGAAAGGGGCCCGCCACGAACGGCGGCGGGATTCGAGCGCACGCGCACAACACAGACGCGACCGCACGCCGCGAGACGCGCAGCCAACTGACGCGCCGCCAAAGCGAAAAGAAACGATTGACGTTATTGGCCGTGATGCGTAGTTCGGCCGCCATGCGCTTATTTTTTATTGATTCGCGCATTTTTCGATTTTGTTTAGAACGCGATGAGAATAATTTTAGGTTTATTGAATGTTTTCAATTTAAAGATTCGAAGATATTTTAGTTCTAATTGATTGTTTAAATTTTCATTTTATTCGTAATTCAAAATGTTCAACGGACAATTGCATTTTTATTAATTTTTATTTGAATTTTAACTTAAAATGAGTTGAATTAAATTTCAAAAATAATATTTTGCTTCAATTCAAATTATGTTTTCATTTTAATATTATTCATTATTTTCATATTAAGTTTTGAAAAATAAGATTAATAATAATAAAATTTGAAATCGATCTAGGATAATTTGAATCATTAAATCGAAAACTTTTTTTTCAATTTTTTTCTAATCAATAATTTCAGATTTGGGTATCATTTCAGATTTCAGTAAGTTTGCAACAACTGTGTGTTCAATTTGATATCATAGTTTTTCAAATTTAATTCTTTTTTTGGACGATAAAATGGATTTCACATTCATATTTTGATTGTAAATTATGATATTTTATCATAAAGTATTTTAAAGACATATTTTTCAGAATTTTAATATCTTTTGTAACTTTGTATAAAAATAGATTTATGGCTACTTTCTGTAGGTAAGAATTTATATACAAAAGCACATCGATTATTTTTTTAATTCAGATTATTTAATTGCATAATTCGACTTTTTTAGATTCTCTGTAACTTTTTATCTTATCATTCTTCTAAACATTCATTATGGCTCAGCTACAAATTCATCAGAACACAATTCGACTTCTGTAGAAAAGGAGAGAGTATTTTATGTTTATTCACAACCGTATATTGAATCGCTGCATAATTCTTCATTGTACCAAATTTATCCCGTATATCCTGAAAAAACAACCAATGCTCCTAATAATAATACATTTGATATTCAAAATACTACGGTCACTCTTTTTTCTAATGATTTTAACAATACTGACTTGGTACTTGGAACAAATGAGACTGGTACAACTGACAATGAGCCGACTCTTTACGGCAATTTTTCATCGATAAGTATTGATCCTGTATTGGATTTATCTGGTATAGAATCGAAGCCAATTCTTGAATATAATGCAGATTCTCAAAAAAATATATTAAATTTAAATACTGACTATTTTAATACTGTAATCGAACCAAAAATGGAGCCTATTACAAATATCACAGTAATAGATTATGCAAAAAAAAATCCTGAACCCATTTCAATGAAAGTCGTTATTCAAAATAATACAATTAAGTTGATTTCAAACGATTCTATTACAGAATACACATTAAAAGAAATAACTAGAAATAAAACTGATAACAATAGTAATATGGATAAACAAAAGAATATGGCTTTTTATAAATCTACTTTTAAGACTGAAGATTTGAAAATGATCGAAAGCCAGGTTGGTTTTGCAATAAATGTGACTGATCAATTCTCAGTTGAAGAAAATGAAACTCGAAATGAATTGAGTTACATACCATTCACATCAGAAGATATAATGCAAGCTCAATTACAAAGTGATAATGAAAAAAATGAATCGAAGACTGAATATGGTATTGAAATGAAAGATGAAGATATTGTAATGAATCAAAATGGTAAAAACATTTTGATGAACAAAAATGAAAAACAAAATGTTAAGAGCAATAATGAAACAGACATTGCGATGAGTCAAGATGATATAGATTTGATTCCAGCTTTCACAAATTTGGCTTATGACATAGTCAGTGTTGATGACGAAGGGAAAAATCCTGAAAAAGAATTTATTGTAAAAAAGGATCAAACTCCAATTGAAAACGTGGCATATTTACCCAGTCAGAAAGCAATAAAATTTGCTCCTACTCCATCAAGAATGTCCGGATGGTCAGGTTCTATGATGAGTTTGCAACAAAATGATGCACCACGAATTCGAATGAATAATTCTACCTATTTACTCATGATAGGTCCCATTCCGAAACCTTTGGTCAAACATCGCTCGATTAAAAAACAACTTAAGCCTTCTGATGAAGTTTCAATTTCATTTTTATAATGTTGGATAATTTTTATGTGAAATAAAACACTTAATTTAATTTTTTGGGCAATTTTATTTTATCTGCATTAAATATATTCATCCATTAATAAAATAAGCTTGTAGGAAGTACATATATCTGCAAATGGTTATTACAATTATATGGTTGAACAAACATTTCAAAATAACTTAAAAAAAGACAAACAATGAAATTATTTTATTTGATTTTTTTTTTCGTATTTCATTCCATTTTGAAGTGAGTATAGAAGTAATAAAGAATACTTGCCCTCCATGAAAAACTTAATTTCAGAATTAAAAATATACTTTTGATTTATACTTCTAAATCTTAATGAAAAAATATTTTAGATCACAATGCATAATTGAATATTTAACAAGCATTATATTTATAATATACGTAAAATGATAATCTTCAAAACAAATCATCAATATCAGAATCACTCATTTTGATCGGAGAATAAAGATAATAGTGAAAAGTATAACATTACTAAAATTGAGAATAATCGGAAAAAAAAATTTGAAACAATCAAAAAGGGTTCGATGGTAAATAAAATAATTTCATTTTGAATGCATTCTTTTGAATGAAAGCCTTTAAATACTGTTATCGTGAAGTAAAAATATAACTGTAAAAATATATTTTATTATACATATAAATAACAACACAATAAAAGACATACATAACCTTTCACAAAAATATTGTCTATTCCAATTATTGGAAAAGTATATTTCAATAGGACTAGAAAAGTTCTATGATCTCTCCGTATTCATCAATTTCAAGATTACTCCATATGACAAAATGCGTTTTTTACCCATTTGAAAGAATCTTACAGTAATTCTCGTGAAATGCAGAACGAATTTATCAATATATAAATTATATCACATTGCGGTAGATTTGATTAATGTGAGAATATCAGAAAATAATTGGTTACAAAATCATATAAATCAATAACATGAAATAAAAGATTGTGAAATAATAAACAAAGTGGTAGAATATGTCTTGATAACATTGCAATTAAAGATAACATAGGAAGAATATAATTTCTTTACATTACAAATAAATTAAAAGGCAGTTTTAGGAATCATATTTTTTTATAACAAAATCGAAACTTTGTTTTACAAAATGACTATGTTGAGAATTACTGCATTTCTAAAATTTTTATCAATAAAATCTTAAACCTGACTATCACATATTTACAAAAAAAAGCAAAATATAAAAATATTTTAAGGGTTTGCATAAAAAACTATTATGAAAACTAAAAATGCTAAAATGGATAAGTTTTTTATTGTAAAATCGTGTGTGAATATTTGCCGAAATTGCTTGTAATAAGTAAAAACTGTCATTAACGTAAAACGAATTGAAATTTGAGCGAATTTTCAAGTCAAATGAAATCTTATTATGATCGTTACAGAAACAACTTTCGTGCATCACATTTGAATTTCAAAAATTATAATAAAACAATACATGTATATATTTCGGATATATATACTTTTAAGCGCTATATAATATATATAAACAAATTAAAATGCATTAATCGTACATATGAGTGGATATAGAGAGAACGTCACACCAGCGACGTTATCAATTACACGGAAATATACATTTAATAATAAGACTCTGCACCAATGTGTCAAATTTTTAAAATGTTCCACATTTAAAATTGTGACCATTTAAATAGACAACAATTTCCAGAATTTAATACTACAATCATATCACCTTACGCAATCTCCTTAACTTATCGCAATACCAGTCTTGATTGAACCTTACAGTATTTTTGTTAATTTTTTTCTTCATTAACAACATTCGTAGATAAAATAGCTACTGATTATTCATACTAATTTCAACGTTTCCCCAGATTCAGTCTCAGATTCAAATATTTGGTTTAAATTATCAATTCCTCCACTTAAATACGATATCGTCGGCGATCGTCTCATCTTTTTTTATATTTCGAATGAAACGTATGGCAGTCTAGGAAAGTAAAACCAATCGAACAAAATTACAGTGGAATTTTAAATTGGCATTTTTTTTCGATTAAGCAATAAATAATCATAGCTCTGGAATTGAATAAAAGATGTGTATACATGAGCAATATTCTTAAGCGATATCGAAAAGCTAACTAACTATAGCACATTGCGTTTAAAATCTTAATATAAAAAAAACTAAATTGTAACTCTGATTTACAATATAGTTTTTGTGTCATACATATGCTCCTAGAACACAAAAGAAAAATTCCTTTAAAATAGACCGTAATACAGGAACGAATAAATAATTAAGTATACAACGAAAGAATAAAATCAGACACATTCATAAATAGGCTACATACACAAAACAATATATGAATTGTTCATAAATAATAATAGTAAAAAAAAACATACACAGTTACTACGTATTATATATACCTACAAATAAAATTATTAAAATCATAGTAAAGTGCTCCCTCAACGTTCAACAATACTGCCAATTTGTCGCTTCAATATCCATACTTGATTCAGAAAGAGTACATCAAAATTTAATGATGAAACGAGTGCTGCAGTTACGTGTGTTTTGATAAAAAATAATATGGTGTTTTCAATTTCAAATTTAGATTTAGATTTAGAAAGACAATAAAAATTAGTATTAACATATCAACATTGATAGAATATTTCAATACGCTACTATAAGATCAATTTAGTCAATATTGAAGCAAAGCACAGACAGTATTATTACTCGTTCAGAAGACACTTAAGAGACATACATACAGGGACACCTATACACGACAATTTATACAAATATAATTTGACACTTCTATTCAATAAATTAAATTCCAATTATATCATTATAACAGAGTAATAGTACGGTGATTTCTAGCTTATTCACATTCGGTGAACATCAGCAGCCAGAATCCAGCACCAAGGTTCGTACAAGACAAACAAAACTAGTCTCTCGCGAGCATTAACAGGCATAAAGTTAAAACAGAACAAACCGAAACAAAATACGCAATAGAAACATTTTAAAAAATACTGCCTAAATAAAACAATGCTTTGAAGGAATGATACACATTTTTCCATCGCTCAAGCTCACCATTTCAACATTATTTTATATAATTCCGATCGATCACAAATTCCCTAATTTAAATATTTATTTGGTTTTCATATGGGTTTCCAATGCGAGTTTATACAACGTGTAACCTCGTATTGCATTTATAATAATTTCTTTCATCACAATTTTTTCTAGTGTTTTAAATTACAAAATCGATTTTATTTTCAACATCGCACCACAGTACTTTGCAGATTCTGCACGGGTTTTAAAGCATGCCGCATTGTTTCTATAACCACATTTAAATAATCCTTAGTCTATACTTTATCTATATTAGTCATATGTATTCTTAAGAGTATATACAGACACGCAAACATCTGAAAATGTTTAAACGTGGGAGTATATAGCACTTTAAAAGCGAAGAATAATAGTTTCGGATAGGACAGCAGATACTGGGGGAAGGGCATGTAGCAAAGGTGGTGCGTGCTGGAGCAGCTAGCTGGCGAGGTGAGGGGTGACTGGAGGCATCAGTACAGAGCCTCCACTGCTCGCCCCGTTGCTGCCGAGTAACGATCCGAATGAGCTACGCAGCGTGTCTTCAATTAATTTGGCTATTTTTTCTCGGTCAGTCTGTAAAATGAAAATAAATACATTTAAAAAATTATTAACTCATGATTAAATTGATACTTTTGACAGCTTATAGTAAATAATAATTCCTACTTTGTCATTCAGTATACAGAACATCAAATTGAAATACCTCATGTATAAAGCCGAGATGTACTAGCTCTTGCGATAATAAGACTGCAGTGTCAGCTCTGGATACATGACAAGTCAACTGTCGATTCATTTTATCATCCATTCTTAATAAAATCGTCATCTGTTGAAAGATATATCATATTAGAACAATTTGATTAATTCAAATCGTTAAATATATGTATGAAACACTCACTGTTAATTCTGGAATTTCACCAGGATCTTTGGCCTTTATACTGCACATCATATTCGTAATACGACGCGTTTCTATATCCAAAGGTTCCGGTGTCACAGATTTGACGGATTCAGCAGCTTCGGGAGGCGAAGCGGCTCTGACTGCACCTGAACCCTTGTGACCTCTACCGTATGCTGTCAAGGGATATATCCCATATCTAAAAATTAAAATTAGCCATATATTTAGAATAAAAAAAATTATGTCAAAATACATATGTAGGTATATAGAAGATGCACACACCTCACATCTTCTACAAATTTTTCGAGTTTTTCATTATGTTGCTGTTGGGGTAAATCTGCGGCCGTAAATTCTCTTCGTTGTCCACCGATCTCTGCCCAAGCTAAAGCAATTCCTTCTCCATCGACCACTTCGTCCGTTATAGTTTCAGATATGTTAGCTATGAAGAATGAAATTCGTGAAAATCATCTTTTTACAAATATTTTCATCGTGATATAAAATTTCATTTAAATACCTGATGTATTAACAAAGCAATGTGCGGCTAAAAGTTTTAGTGAATGTACTTCGAACAATAGGGGGTGAAATAAGAGCTCTCGGGCAGACGGCCTTTTTTGGGGATCTGCATTTAAGCACCTGAAATCACAAATATATCAATCCTTGAAATTAATGATGGAAACAATCAAACCTAAATAACTAACCTATAAATAAAATCCTTCTGTTGAGGATCATCTAATGATTCAATGGTACGAGTGATGTTTTCTTCTGTGACCAGGGATCCACTATCACCGTTTCCCTGAATTTCCAAAGCCGCCATTTCGAGGGCACACATCCCGAAGGAAAAAATGTCCATAGCGGGTTGGATAAATTGAGCAGCTGAATAAAATTAGACATAGAATCAGTAAAATCAAAATGTTGAGTAAGAAATTTGCAATACATAAATATAGAAATCATCACCTCCATATTCAGGAGCGATAAAGTGCATATTTTTCATATTTTCTCTGCACGTTTTAACATGATGATGAATTGCATCAGGAGCAACTGTAAAATTGATAAAATTAATCCAAATTTTACTTAACATGTATAATGAGATAGCTAACAGATTTCTGAACGACAAGTTGATGTTTAAAATATTACACATATAAGTATGTAGGTAGGTAAGTAGATATGTATATTTATTAACAATAAGACAAATTTCATTAAATTACCTGAACCAATTTTGACGAGTCCATTGTGTTGAATAAATATAGTATCACATGTTAAATTCCCATGTATAATGGGTGGTGAACAGGAATGCAAATAACTAAAATAAGAAAGAAAATACAAGTCAGACAAAAAACAATGCACAATGATAAAATGAAATAAATCGGATTGATAGAAAATTATAGAAGAAAAGAGAAAGATTTTGGTTATTTTTCGCAATAAATGAAATGTGTCATGGTTAAGAAAGGAGGATCTATAAGATGTATCTGCATGAATGTAACAGCAAACAGGTCATGATAGAACAACGTCTAAAATTTTAATTTTAATGTGATGGCGGATGAGCATTACTTGTTTTCGAGCGTGTGTCGCTGCAGCCATTCGGGGCAAACAGTTTCACATACTGTCTTGTTGATTTCATTTCATGTGTTATATTTTACCTTAGAGCAGATAGAATCTGAGTACACCATCTCTTCCATGCTTGTAATGGCAATCTTTTGACATTTCGTTTTGTCCTTTTCAAAAATTGCTTCAATGAACCGCAGGACATGTACTCAGTCATAAAAATGACCTAAAAAGCAAAGATAGTTAAATGATAATCATTTCAATGGATTTTGATGAGTATTTAGAAATTTTCATACCCTAGGCTTATCATTGTGTGTATCTGTCCAATATCTGTGGAATTTCACAATATTGGGATGCTCTAATTGCGTGAGATTATCAAAAACTAATTGAATTTTATCCTCTTGAGCTTTGAAATTCTTTCTTTCGGAAAACTGCACTTCATTCCAAACTACCTCTACACCTTCTTCCGTATCCATAGCCAAATGAGCACAGTCAATTCCAGGCACATCTCGTTGATCAACCTGCAAATAAAAAATCAAAACAATGTATCAAAAATCATGTTCAATGTGCAGAAAAAGGTCATAATGTACATTCAGTTCATTATTTCAACCTTGATCATTGAAATAGATATGATTTATAAAAAATCAACAGAACTAGTATAATGCAAAACAGATATGTGACAAATAAAAATGCTCTCATGGGGAAAAATACAAATTCAGTTGAATTTGATATTAGCATTTCTAATTACATATTCAATAGTAAGATAAAAGTGAGCATTATCAAATTGCATGTGTTGCAATTACAGTTGTAAGGAATCCAATGATTAGTAAGAAATTGAGCGTCTTTATAAGGTTTTAGATCAATAATTGAATAATGAAAAAAGTATTTCCATCGTATCAGAACAACTATTTTTAGAGATTGATACGTCACTATCAAAAAATGCATAATGCAACGAGAGTTCATTGCACGTTAACAGATACGCTACCTTTATTGGGTCAAGTAGCCACAAGTAAACAACCCGTGATACTAATATAAATGAGCAGTTCATTCATATTATAATTATTTATAATACTTTGTAAGACCAATATCTGCACGTGTTACAATGCACTCTGTCCATTTTATTTATATGAAAACAACATATGCATAACAAAACTGTGAACGGTCTGAATGTATCGGATGAAAATACTCTTCAAAGTTCTCATGATATAATTTGCATTTGAAAAAATAACACATCGGGTGAACATATGGATATTCAGTAATGACAAATAACTAAAGCGAATACGTATTTACAATCTCAAGCGTGTAAGTAATTCATGAGAAAGCTGAAACAAACAAGTTTGTTGTGGATGTAGCTTTTTTCATAGAATGTAATTTTAATGAAATACTGTATGAAAACATTCTCGAAAGAGCTAAAAAGTCAAATCATCTTACAAACATCATCTACCTACATTGACTCACTGCTATATTTTGTACACACTCAGGGTAAAGTTACTTGTAGACCACAATAGAAACTGATTCAATTTTTTTCGTGTGTTAATATTGACTCAGATAGTTAAAAACAAACACAAAAAATATAAATATTACAAGGATATTGCACCACATTTATAAATAAAATCTATTCTTGCTGTAAGCATGACCACAACTTATCTGTGAAAGATAAACCTTTGATTATGATAATTGAGACTGGAGATACCGAGATGAAGTTTATCTGGGAAAAAACCAAAGCGACCATAACTTAATCTGACAATGAGAAATACATATTTCCTTGAATCATAATCTGACCAATAAACATTATCTGTTTAAAAAGAAATTTTACCACAATACAGCATCTTTTCTCGCTACCACATTCTAAACTATTATCTTTGTGCAATCCAAACCACTTATCCTAACAAGATAAATATCATCTGAAAATAAGATTAAAATATATGGCGCCTGATAGTTCAGATTACAATTTAATCAGTTTATATTATCTCAAGTTGTTCATTCATCCCATGAAAACAGGTATTTTAGATTATGAAATATTTTTTGAAAACTATATCGAAAACTAGTAATTTTTTCACAAGATCTGATCCACAAGAAATCTAGTCTCAAATTTTAGACAGATTCCCTTATTTCTAACATGGAACCTAACCCGGAATTCGAATCATTTGAACACAGCCAAACAAAACCAAACCAGACTGTTTATCATGGTCAGCGAAGACAATTAGCATCATCAGCGAAGAATTTCCATCGTCTGGCGTTTTCGCCGAATGTTTGCCTACGCTCTTAGCAAATCGAGACTCGACTTGCATCGAAGGTCAGCAGCCAATTGTTGCACCATCGAGTGTGGTGGTGCAGCAGACTCCAGGTCGCCGAGGACCGGATCATGGGCGTCGAACACCCACGTACGTCAAATATAGGCGCAGAATGGAAAATGCATCCACGAGCTCTTTTGTGGGTGCTGGAAACGATTCGCAATACGGTGGGCGTGCAGACGAGGAAGTCGAGGAGTCAAAGGAGTCGACTCCCTTTTGGAGTATGAATCGCATTGGCGGTTTTAATTGTGGGTGTCGGCTGCATGTGCGACCGGAAATTCTTGTGGAGGATCAGACGTTTTAATTGTGAAAGCGAATTTTTTAATTGAGAAATGTTCAGTTGATCCAAATTGTTGTTAGGTTTAATTGGTATGTTTGAATTTTGAAATATAATAAATGTGCAAGTGCGTTTACCTCAAGATTCATAAGTTTATCGGTCAATAGTTGTTTCAAGCGATGAAAGTAAACAGTGAAATGCGAAAACTTCAGATAACCATTACGATTATTCAGTTCGATAAAAAGATTGAAAATTTTAAGTGTAAAAATCTATTAAGATTAAAATACGGCTGATGAGGTAAATATATTCGAAAATCAATATATTTATATCAAGGAAAAATATATTTTAAATGAATCGATTTACATTAATAATGGTATTTTACCTGTATACTATTCCATCGACTTCATTCTTACTTAAACGAATCTAAAACGTGCCCCAATCAAACATGAAAAAAACCTAATCAAAACCGACCCAACGAATACACGGGTACCTTAAAAATGATCTAACATCAGAATCACTTTCCTCAATAAACACGCAAAATATATTCACACAACCCACTGATAGAATCGAGCGAAAATCCAGCATTAAAACTAAGCGCCTACAATCTCGCAGAATCTGCATACTTAAATCAAACACCCATACAAATAAAAGCAATGGTAGCGAAACCGAAGCAGCATTCCTCGACTAGTCCCAAAGCGAGCATAAATAAACTGGACCTGGACACACAATGACCCACGATAGAGCTCCAGCAGGACTCGCATCCTCGAGAGCTGGAGACCGATCGGAAGATATCGCAGTCATCGCACAATAAATATAGCCGGAGACCCAAAAAAGAGGAGCTGAAGAAGACACGAGGAGAGAGAGACTCTTGACCGATGAGTCAACCGGTGACTAAAACGCGCCGACCAGACACAATGTGCACGAAAAGCCATAATGTAGTATAATGAGTACAGCACGTCGATGCTTATCGTGTGCTCTTTTCAGGTTTTATGTTAGTTAACTTGGAGTGGATTCGATCGAAGCGAATCTTCTGGGAAATTAGTGCTTAGTCAATTTTCCGGTGCGTTTCCACTCGGAGTAGCGTTGAGGTGAGTCAATAGAGAAGATTGGTTTTTACATACGTAGCTAGCTATTCAGATTTGTTTGTTGGGGCTTATTCAATGTTCGCGGAGGGTTTTCAGGCTGAATACGCGAATTCACAGCATCGAAGTCTATGGCAAAAAAGGTTTGTTGAGTTATAGTTCAGTTAAGGATAATGGAAATATCAGGGGCCAATCGCATAATAGAATAAATGATTTATCTATCGATTCTATCCTTAAAAGAAAATACTGATTAATTTAATTTGATATAACCACTTCTCGATCGTAAATGGATTCATCAGAATTGGAATGAACCACACATTCACACATTACAATTGTTTAGTGTCTTATGAATTAACTCGTAGCATAACGTCACCACGCAAACTCACAGTGAAAAGTCTGTCTGTCTCTTTCACGTGCAGTATACATACCCTGAGCGTAAAAGAAACGGATAGACTTTTCACTACGCGTTTGCAGGATGACGTTACATTAAACGTTTATACACAGGACTCATAAATTTACCTATTTTGCATCACTTCAAATGCACCAACTCTGTTGAATCAACTTATTCAATATCTCGCCCTATTCGCGGGTATGACGTTACACCATAACTGACCCTCCCTAACCAAAGAGACACCTAATTTCCCACCAAGATTTACATAGCCATTAAATAAAACATAAAACGAGCAAGTCAAAATAAAAAAGCGACGGCTATGAACACGAGGAATATATTGTCGGGGAGTGCGTGCTCGCATTAAAATCGCTTTATGGCGAAAGTCGCATCCTGGAATGGGTCTCCATTGCATGCATGTGTCGTTTGAAGAAGAAACTGCATTTCCTGCGTCCTGCTGGCAATGTTTAACTTTTTGCTAGGCGATCGGTTTTAAAATGCGGCGGACATTCGGATATATTTAGCGCCGTAACCTCGAGTGCATTGAACGGTTACGCTGATAAATTACGAATTTTCCTATACGAATGTGTATATGCGATCGATTCGAGTCAAGAATGTACATGAATGAGTTCGTTTTTGTTGAATTTATTCAATTTTTTTTTTTATTGGAAGATTGTGCAATTTTACGAGTGTCTGCTATGCTTTGAGTTTTGGATTATATTTCTGAGAATATGAATCGACTGTGTAGTTTCGATGGTGAATTCGTGTTCGTAGATTACAACACAATAGCGCAATCTAGGCCCACTTTCGTCGATAGGATATCTCGTGTTGAAAAAGTGCATTTATCGCTTATCACTGTGCTCTAATTGCTAAAAAAACGCATCCGCGAAATTACAATGAAATTAATATACATAGTGTTTGATATCGATTCATATTTACAACAAGTATGTCGCTATATAATGTGCGATATTTCTTTACCATTGTCACTTTTCATATCGTAGCCGACAGGAAATAGTGAATTTTGAGAGGTGAATCGTAGCACTACGATTCCTGCCTTTAAACGGAATCTGATATGAATCGTACTATGATTTTTGCTTTCAGCGATATAACAATACTTGACATGTGATATAAGATACATCAGAATCAGATATGAGAGTTGATACTCGTTCACAACAGTTCCGAGAAGACGATAGATATTTTAATAGAAAATAGAAGATGAATCGTAGTACTATGATTCCCGCCGAAGTGGATCTTAGCACTACGATTCTCACTTTTAATAGAGAAAATCATACATCAAAGCAAGACTCGAGGGATATCACTCATACTCGACAGTTCCTAGAAGACGACAGATATTTCAATAGAAAATACATGATTCATCGACGTCTCGGAAACTAGATCACGGAGATAACCAGTCGATAACAGATAAATATCGTCGGATTTCGCGACGTCGACACGATCATAACGCATTGAATATGGAAGACGTGAAAGCGATCTCTGAAACAGTAAACGCTGCATTGCCGCTGATGCTGTATCTGATTCTTCGACTATGCGAGAGGAGGTCGTGGAAATAAAATTTTATTCTGAGACGCTTTCAGCGACGGCATTCGGCGAAAAAAAAGCGCAAGCTGAAAGTGAGCGCAACTATCTCTCAAGCAATAAGAGAGGAAAGAATAATCAGTCATTCTCTAAACGAAAATATCCATGGAATGTTTCGAAAATGTGCATAGAAATCGAATCGAATCGACAGGACATAGTATAATATTATTTTGAATCATTCAATTAGATTACTCATATTGAATCGAAGGAAAAATAATCGATGAAAAAATATCGTTTGAATGGATACTAGTACACTCGCATTAAAATCAAATTAAACACTCGTATTGCTGAAGGAAAAAATTACAAGTGCGTGTAAAAAAAAACAAACGTTCGAGAACGTAGATTCAACATTGACCTAACAATCCATTGTTTGTCTTGGCAGCCATTGAAAGGAACCTGACTTATTTTCGCATCGAATTAACGCCGTTCATTTTTCTGCATTTCGATCAACACTGTGCAAATTACAAGAACACACACACACGTGATTGTGGAATATTAATTGAATAATTCAACCTTGTGTACGGGAGTGATAAATCATACGTTCGAAATGGCTGGGAACACACTGTGAAGAGTCTCACGTTTTCCCGTTTAGTCGATTCCATCTGACAATTAATCAGAAATTTCTATAATGGCAGAATATCGTCCATAAATGTGACTCAATATATCCCTTGAATTGTCAATATGAGATATGTATTTTTCGAAATTGCTGATTCGATTAGGTTCAAACCGGTTATTATAAGAAAACAAGGTCTTTTCTAAAAATAAATTCGAACGCTATTAAAATGTCATTAACCTTATCTGAAAAATGAGCCCTATCCCAAAATAAGACCAAGTGTAAAAAGTGATTATTTGCACAAATTGAATTGGGTTAAAGAAATGTGGCATACATGGGATTTATTTAATGTTTTCATATAAACCATACTTGAAAGCAATTCTTTAAGTGAATTCACACGTCTGCAACCAAAACAGACGGAGACAAACAAGTGAGATAGCTATAGTCATTTTTTGTGTATATCGATCTGTCTCTTTTTGTTGACCGAGGTTTCGATTTGGTTGCAGACGTATGAGCATACTATATGGACACTTAAATATAAAACTGGAATTTATTCACAATTGAACACACTAGAGAAAAACTATCTCTGTGACAAAATTTATGGAAAATTCGTGCATCTAGTAGTTGTAGTGTGTTATGAGCCCCATCGACAACTAAGGCCGTCCGCAATTTCGTTACGAACCGTTGAAAAAACACACGAAATACCACTTTGACCTTAAAAAGATCTCGACCCGTGGCCATCTGCCGGTTTTCCGCAAGGGCCTTGGTCGAAGAACCGGTGGTCGGTTGTCCGGCTTTTGAATTATGGACATCGGCCGCTTATGATGGCGATTCCTTATGTGAAAAATGCCCAATTTGTCGAAACCGCTAAGAATCGTTGCCGATATATCGAAAATGTTATATATGTCATGGTTTTGCGAAAAAATAGTAAATGAGAATATTCGGAAAAACCGCACACACAATGAACGGTTCTCGATAAATCGAAACCTTGTAGTCGACCACGAATTGATAAGGGAATTTTTTTACATTGAAAAAATAATGCAGTGGGACTGGAATGGCTGTGGAATAATTAATTTAGGTTCGTCATTGATTTTGATTAAACTTGGTAAAAATGTGGCGAGTTTAGATATAAAATAATGGTGAAGAAATGAAATGCAATTCTCAATAAGTTATTGCAAATTTTGTTAGGTACTAAGGTCCGATTTTCAACGTTAATCTGCTTAGGAATGAGTTACGTTTTTTTCTTTAAAATTTGACAGTTGTTATCGCTAACAAACGATTGAAATAACATTTATATGAAAATATTTGACAGATTGCCAAGAGGAAAAGGGCAATAATGATATTGCCATATGTTGAACTAGATTACTACAAAATTTCTTCAGATCGATGACTCGAGTCTGGACCGAATCCTCATTAGTACAATCTAGAATAGTTTTGACTAATCTCCTAAGTGAAAACTTAAGTGACACATCGAATTGAAATCTCTAAATCTCTAGACGCTGACTAAACATGATTCATCGAAGTGTTTAAACTATCGAATTGTGCAACGAATCGAGTTCGTGCTCGAATTTTCGAGGTCTCACTGTAAGCGGTTAATAACCCTGAAAAACAGCAATTCACACGAGGATCGCAACATTTTCGTTGCGGAAAAAATTTGGAACGATGATTAGCATTCAAAAATACTCTCATATAGTCAATTACGACTCGCTGATGATTCAAACATGTGACGTCTGATTTATGCACAGCATCAATCGAGTCATTTCGACAACACATCAGGGTTATAATGATAATTAAGACTGTTTGTTGAACTGTAATAGTTTGAAGGATTGAGGAAATGGGGTTTATATTAATAGGAAGGTTTGTTGTAAAATCGTTACTGTTGTTTTAGATTTATGCTTGATGAGAGAATTTGTGGGTTGAATAGAAAGTTCTTCTTATTGGGTGGTATAAATATGAAGTTAGTTGACGTTTATGGGCCATTTCGATGATTGCTTTTCAGATATGTTAAGGTGAAGTGTATCTTTCGTTAAATGATTTTTTTTAGTATAACGATAATAATCGTTAAGTTCTATTGTTGAATTTTATTGCTAATCTGAGTATTGGTATAAGTGTTGGATTAAAATAATATTTATTTTGCAATAAAATGAAAATAAGCTATCAATAACGTGAGATAAAAGAGAATGTAGCCTTCGGTGAAAATATTTTGCTAAAGTAAATAAACATCGAAGTGTAGACAAAATCAGAGATAATATTTACAATTTACAAATGTTTACACAATGTTTCGAATACGAGTGACATATTTTTTGCAACTTCAAACGTTCGCGAGCCTCATACAAAATTTTCTTTATACACATCTGAAATCTTATAATCTGCAAATACATACTACAAACGCGTATAAAAAACACGATTATATTATAACATCGATGCCAAGCGAATATGGAAGATAAGTACGTACAACTTTGTGGAAGATCGTATCTGTTGCGAGACACGAAAGTTTTCTCCGAAAATGGAAAACGACCGATATAATAAAATTCTCGGAGAAAAAACCGAAACTTCAACAGTTCGACATTCGTCAGAAAAGTCCAATCAATTTATAAAATTATTCTTTTTTCATCCTCCATACATAAATCAAATCGCAAATGTCCCGTTTTCTGCTTTTCAATCTATATTTGTCCACAACATAACGAAGATTTATCGTCACTCGTTTATTTTTGCACAAATACGTTCGTTCTTTACTTTCCGAGTACAACGTGCATTATGATAATAATTACATACTAAATAAATCTTCGACATCAATGTCAGAAGAATGTTTAATGACATTGCAAGTACGTGTTTCGCAATTGCAGTCGAAATAAAAAGTATGCACTAATAATACGGTGAAGCTGTGAAAAACATTCGTGTGAGTTAAATATTAAACTTATGTACAAAAAATATCTTGTGTCATTGATGTGTCAAATATAGGCAAACAAAAACGTGATTTCGCCATATTAGAAAATTTTACGTATTTAAGGTCAAAAACACACTATCTACATTCTGTCATATTGTTTTTATAACGTGGCAATATCTTTAACCGATAGTAAACACATTCGAGTAGGTTCAGTTAATCCAAATCTTTATACGAGAAAATGATGAAAATGACGAATATGAAAGTTCAAATGTATTTCAAAAATATATATTTTTTAAATCGATCGAGATGAAACATTGACTATGATATCGGACGTAAAGAGTGACGAATATGGTAAAACACATTTTTAATTTATGATAAATATGGAAACAGAGTATTTCAAAGCCACTTTCTACTATTCTAATGTACAATTTAGACAAGCCATATCCCAACAACCATTCGAGACTAAATCCAATGGATCGAAAAGGAAAACGAACGAAATATGAATCCTGAGAATGACGAATATGGAAACATACATTTTCAGACTATGCAGAATGCAAAGATCGATTTCTAATACTTCGAAGCACAATTTAGTCGGTAGATATCTCAAGAACCACTAGAAATTTTAACCTTACAGATCAAGATGGAAGAAAAACTACATATGAAAGTGACGAATATAGAAGCCGAATTATAACATTTAAAAAATTTAGCTAAGCTTCATCTCCAGAAGCACTCAATACCGAAACCTAATGTTTCAAGATGGAAAAGAATACATATCGAAATCGACGAATATGGAAACACATGGACGAACACAGAAACCGAAGTCTATTATTCAAACGTCTAATTTAGCCAAGACATCTCAAAAAGCACTCAAGACCAAAAACTAATGGATCAAGATTGAAAATAATAAACGTTGAGTATGACGAATATGGAAACATATACGACGAATATAGAAACACATACGACGAATACGGAAACACAAAGACGAATACCGAAACCGAACTCTACTATTCCAATGTACAACTTAGCGAAGATATCTCAAGAAGTACTCAAGACCAAAAAGTAATTAATCAAGATTGAAAATAATAAACGTTGAGTATGACGAATATGGAAACGCATACGACGAACATGGAAACGCATACGACGAATATGGAAACGCATACGACGAATATAGAAACAAATAGACGAATACAGAAACCGAACTTTATTATTCAAACATCTCGAGTAGCACTCGAGCCCAAACAGTCCAAGACCATCTCGACAGCCGGAGCATTCGGGCCGGTCAGGTCCGTCGCTGGCCGGCACCGTCTGTCTGCGGATCGATACAGCGCACGACGAAAAAACCCAAATCCGTCAAAGCCTATAAATACGACCTGCAATCTCGACCAGCTGTACACACATCGCACACACGCGGACAGCATACACACTAAAGTCCAAGATCATACGTACGAATATGTTCGGGTGTAGTACTATTCTAATTCCGCGTGCCGCCCACGCGAAGCGACAGCCAAACCTTGAACCGCTCCAATCGATAACGAGCCGATTGTGTGTATGTTTGTGTGCTTTTCGATAGATTTTTTTTTTATTTCTAGGATCTAGAGATCTATAGATCGATGGGTCTTTAGTCGGATCTGTACGTAGAGAAGGAGATGGTTGGCGTATGTTTCTGGAGAGGTTGCATATGCTTCTTTTTTTAGTTGTACGAAATGTGCTCACATATGGATGAGTGAAGTAATATTAACAATTTGACCTAAACCATACATTATCTAGTCTATTCGTAAGTGTACATTTCATATAACTCTCAATTATCTTATTTTTATATACAAAATCATTTTATAAATCTGGATGAATGATTTGTACATTTTTTATGTAAAATTTCATTCGATTCATAAATTTCAGTCGGAAAAAATATTTGTAAATGCGCTTGAAAAAATATAAATAAGATTCGAATAGCGTATATCGTCATCGATATGAAAATCGTTAATAGATCAGAAAACATTCTGGAATCGAGAGCTGTAGGTTGAATTTAGCGAATGTTTGTTTAATATCTAAATCGAACTGAATGGTGTTAAAATCATAGTTACAGAATCAATTCATAGACGATTCGGTATAATCCAAATATTCTATATACAAATAAAACAATATTACATCATTTGAATCACTCGAATAAATAACGTGAGATTGAGTACATAAACCTAAATGCGCAATCTGAAACTGATCCTTTCATCGACTAGCACAATCACTGACCCAGCTAAAGCATAAATAAAACACAATCCCATACAAATGACAAGAATCGCTTCTGTACCATCCACCGAATCGAACCTCCGAACCAATCGGAAGCAGATCGTATTTTAATTTGCTTTGATCGAAGCCAAATAAAACGGACACAATTTGAATATTGGACGAATGAGTCAGTAAACAGCCGCACCTACGTTCGCCACCTTTTCGCGGTATCGAAAAACCGTATTCGTTTGCGAATCACGTCTGAAATTTTCGAAGAGATGTCCTTGGAATATCTGAAAATCGATCAAATGAATTTTCTCGGAAAATGTACTAAAAAATGCAAAATTTTCTGAAATAAAAGTTGTAAAAAGAGGCTTTACTTTCCGAGCAGGAATCCAGCTGAAAATTATTAATTTTCTTGCTATAGATTCGAAGAAAACTTATTTCATGTAAGAGAAATAATGAGCGTTCCCCCTTGCACTACGTTGCAGATTGAGATGCTTTGATGCATGTGACCGATAACTAATTAACAATTACTGGCATGAACTGAAAATTCCCTTTGACATCTTGTGATCAATATTCTGCAAGAGAATTCCTCAGCAATTCTTGGGCTACGTACACACGGTACTATATTTCAGTTGTCTGGTGTACAGGAATATAATACTATGAACAAGGAATAAATTCAAAAATAATCTGTGAAATTTCACCAAAACAATATTCGCAAGTTGACTTGCGAAACTGACTCTTTTCTCCTTGTGAAGAAAACGACTTTCCCATGCACCTGACAGCTAAATTATAGTTAAAATATCACTATTTCGTTGACATGCGAAACCGACTCTTATTTCTTTGTCCATAGTATAACTTTCCCGTGCAACCAACAGTTAAAATATTACTACTTCGTTGATACTGGATGATTCATATCTGGTTTCATATCTTCATTCATATCTGCATTCTATCTTACAAACTCTATTATCCATTCCGCTCTATCGGCTTCTAGACATAGATTACATGAGACAGAGCACTACAGATTATGAACACGAATCAATGAGATTTCTACCATTCAAAAATCAAGTAAAATATAAGGACACTGGCTACAATAATATCACTTTTGCGGTCCCCAATTCAAACGCGATTCGAGCGTTCGCCAATTGAAGAGGGACCTCGTCGACCATTATGCGAGAGTCGACCTCGTGGTCGTTGAAGAAAGGACGATTTCGACAATGAGACTCTCTCGTTGTGAGCATCGGTGTTCGGGACAGCCAGCCGTGACCTATGACGATGTGAGGAACCTTGAGGAGACGAGAAATAGGAAGCGAGCCAAACCTGCGGTGAAGGTCTGTCGTGAAAGCGAGAAAGCGCCAGGGGACGTTCGGACTGGGATGAGGTGGAATAATGTGGAAAATAAGACGGGAGAAGAAGAAAAGAGGCGAAGGATTGACAGTGAGTGAAAGGCAAATTAAATTTGCGACGGGGTGTGAGATGACGCGCTCGTAAAAAAGCTGAATGGTTGGACTTTTCGGAAAATTCATAGTAGGAAGCCGGCCAAGTTATAATGAAATAGATTTATGTGGAACTCGATGTGGAGTTTTGGAATACGGAGAAATTTTTGTTAAATTTAGATGTTGATCGAAGAAATGATGATTTAAGCGGCATTCGCATTGCCACGGATGCGAACCGAACGGAACCTGATGAACGAGACACGCCTATACGACTATACAGCCATCTCTTTAATGCGAATTGACCTTTATGCTCATTTTTAAATCGATGATTTCTTGGAAAAAGTGTGATAAACGACCTCTGAAAACCTCAGCGTCTGAAAATAAAGAGTCGGAATGGTGCTGCTGCATCAGACGTCGAATGTCTTCGACGTCTGACAATTCCCTGCGGATAGGAACCCAAATAAGAGAAACAAGACGAAACTTCAAGAAGCAAAAACCCATTACGGGTAGAAATGAAAATGGACGACCTCTATAAGGAGAACTGAGATCACACGGAAATCCATAAAGGTCGATTCATACGCGTCGATCGAGTGTTTATTGCGTGTTTAGTGTAACAGTGTTGAATTTCAAATGTACTCGCTATATTGAATTACTGTATTGGATCTGACCGGTTAACGATTGTAATTGGTATTTGCTAGTTTTATTTGAACAATATTATTAAATTTTCGTAATTTAATCGAAATTGAAAATATGTCGAATAGTAAACAAGATAAAATAAGAGAGCGCATAAATTATTAATAGAATACGTATTAAATCTTAAGAAAATACAAAGATCTGCCAACAATTTACGTTAAAAATATATTGCTTATTATCGTCGAGCGATATTCATTTAAATCTCGAAGTATTCCGAAAGTTTATTCGATTGATCCGCAATAATCTGAAACTGGAACACAAATTGAGCCAACCGCAACTTCAAGCAATCACATCCAACAATAACCATCCAACACGGCTTCAAATTGGATGATTCTCGCTCTAACTATTGAGACATTTACAATTGTGACGTCATATGTTTACTACACTTTGTCGCAATAGAAGAGTCAAAGAGGACAGCTTTAAATGCGAGATTTCACCGAAACTATCCACAGCTGTTATTGAAATTTACGGAGAAATGTCATAAAAAGTAGTGACGTCACAAACGTCACCTAAATTTCGAAGCTTTTAAGTCATGAATCTTTTTCAATAAGTTGAAATCTATAAATCACTTTTATGAGTATTATTCTTTGTTAATGTGTATTTGAGTAATTTGAAGAGTGTGTCGTTATAATTGATAAGGAATCAAAATTTTCTACGTGATGACAAGATGTTTATTTACTTACTTGATTCATCAGAAAACTAGTGTAATTCTCTGTGGAAATGAGTCAATATTGGTGTTAGTCACTGATAATCAATCATCTCATTCAAATATAAATAAAGTTGTAAAAACGGACACAAGAAATCCTCTAGAATTCAATTTGTAAACAGAATAGAATCGTTATCCTATTCAACAATAGATGATTCCAGCAGAGTCGGCCATACGGCACAGATGACCAATGGCCATATCACCCACAACAAACTGATCATCTTTCCCGTACATCCAACTCACCCAAAATCACCCCAATTTCCCTACAATTCGACAGCCACAATCAACAACAACAAACTCCCAACCCGCGACTTAAAAAAGCGTCCATCGCGACCACAATCGTCCGTGACCTCCGTCCATCGCGACGGTCAACCCGATCGAAATTGGATCGGTGGACATGGAAGGCCATAAATCTTCGGAGGGACCGGTCCTCCGGAGTCTCTGAAATAACTGCGCCGGGCTGCCACCGGTAAATTGGCCACGAGGCCAAGACCAGCAGATTTCGTCAATTGGCACTGATCGGCGTGGCGCCGCGTCCGTCAACTATTGTTAGTCATCGTCGTCGTCGTCGTCGTCGTGGTGAAGTGCCGGGTCATGTGCGACACTCACACTGTTATTGTCTGTCAGACAATGATGATGATGTTGGATGGAATTGTGCGATAGAAGCAGCAGTGCGATGTATGGGGAGGTTTGAATTTGGATTTGCGAGGATCAGGGCCATTGTCGCTTTGAATGGCATTGTTTTGGATCTGTACTGTGCTCAATGTACAACATGACGTCTGAAAAGGCCAGGGGTATAGTGACATTTTTTGCTGAAATTGAGTTATGCATTGAAACGAACTTGGAAAGTCTACAGAGATATATCATGAAATCACTCGGTCTCCTCTTAATACATGTAGGCACCTTGTAGCAAATCACCGCGAAGTCACTTGTACCACTTGGCTTTTTCAGACATCATATATAACTTCAATACGAATCGTATATGATTCTTGTTGAATTTATTTAGGTACGGAGCCAAGTAAATTTAATAAGAATCATACACGAATCTTCCTTAAATCTACTTGGAAGTACGGAGCAGATTCATAACAATGTAGCTCAACTCCAGATTGCTGGAAAATTTCCATATTTTGAATTAAGTGGAAAGTTAAGTAAGAAATTCTATACTTAAGGTTAAGATAGGTTTATCAACTAAGAAAAATGATATGCGACTCTCGCCAGATTCTGATAAGATTCAATTCAGTATCACGGGAAGACTGAACCCGACAAGATATGCACAAATGCTTACACACTTACATTGATTTGTACTTGAATCGAACTTAATACCAAACAAAAAAGAAACATCGATATCAAACTGAAATTAGAAACAACTAGACCAATAGTTTCTGACCTAGGATAAGCGCACTCCTCAGGGTTCAAGGGTTTATACTCAAAAATAAAAATACAACGGAAGTTTTAAATGTGTTCGTTTTTTAAATTATATGCACCCATTGAGCCTCCGTATACACGAAATACGTGTACAGTGTCCCTTATTCTCGAGACTTCGTGATATGCATGCAAATGTAACGTTGCGGTTGCAAACAAGAATGAGTCGACCGGAAAATTTATACACAATTTTTTAAGCACAGATAAAAATAATTACAGATCAGTGATAAGTCATAGATCGTTATTTATAATCGACTACAAGTTTATTATTGGTGCGACCAAATATTGTCAAACTGTCAATAAAAAAATAAAATGTCGATTCGAAATGAAAATACACATATACACAATATGAGAATCTACAGGAGGCTAAAGTCAACACCCTTCGAACGGAAACTTCAGCCCGTTAAAGATAAGGTGAATATCGCACACGCTCGATTTGGCTTCTTCCGAGTTGTGGAATTTCCTTTGTTCAGCAGAAACACTTCGACGAATCCTGATCGATCTATATAACGTTTATCTAATCGATTGTTCGTTCGGCTCAAAAGTGCAGTAAATCCGTATAATCTTCGTGAAGGAAACGTGTTTGGCGCCATACGTAGGTGGCGCATTTGGCACGGAGACTTAAACGTAATCGTTTATAGTTGGTCTGTTACAAAATTGACGAATTCGTACTGATGACGATCGTAGAAAACATATATGACCAGTTGGGTTTGAAAAAAATATGAATTTATGAGATTTTTTGATGAACTGGGCACATAACCTGTCATAGAATGATACTTGGGATTCTGGAGGTTCGAGTTACGTTAGGCTGGGCTGGGTTTTATAAGATTTCTTTGTTCATGTCAAATCATGAACAAGAATGTAAATTGGCCAATAGTTTCGATATGGTTCAGAACAGTAAACGAGTACCATTTAAATACTTCACTGTTGACTCGTTAATTTATACGTGATCTATCTGTAAAACGCTCTAATGCATAACAAACAAACGTGAATCAGTATGAATCAATCGCAAGTCAATAATCACGTTTCAACGGAAAATATGTACACGCTCAATACAAAAATTTTCCTATCAGATAACTTAAAAAAAATACATAAAATTCGCTCGTCTAAAAACCGCGTTATTATCTCTCGCCGAAATCAATACACACACACAGCATCCGAGTAAATCATCAAATAAACACAGCAGTAAACTTCGATTGAATCCGACATGCGGCAGCAGATTAAGTGCTTCGATAATACGTACGATGGTCCACCTGAGCCAAGTCTCATAATCCCTCGATAATTAAAATAAATAAATATAGGACGCGAGCCAAAATTGAGTAACGGCCGCTAAACGGTACAGTACCCTCTGAAAAGGTCGACGAATCGCAATGCGCTGAAAATCTGGTGAAATACGGAATTTATCGATTTCTGCTCTACGTAGAGACGAATTCTCTCTTTGGGTCAATGCAAGGTTGGCACTTTTGTCGAATCTAATGAAGACGATACGAAAAATCGTATAACACTTTGTAATACCTATCTAATGACATAACAATGCTAGTCTGTGTGTGTTTCCGAAGTGACGCTCTATTCAGAGACGAATTCTCTCTTTGAGTCAATGCAAGGTTGGCACTTTTGTCGAATCTAATGAAGACGATACGAAAAATCGTATAACACTTTGTAATGCTTGTCTAGTGATGTAACGATGCTGGTCTGTTTGTGTGTGTGTCTAAAGTGACGCTCTACTACAGTTACGTGCACTACATATACTGAGATAAATCATTCAAATATCTATTATAATTTAACATTTGAGTGGTTGCATTTTGTGCAAATTCGGTGTTTGACAGTTGTGTTCATGGCATAATTGTTTGAAGAAATACATTCACATGCAAATAACACCAACTAATAATCGTAAAATCTATAATTTCAGTCCAATTAAGTATAAATTGACACTCACTGAATTAATTATTCGTGTTCAAAGAAACTATCGAATGCATCCAAGTGCATCATTTATTTATTTTCATATTCTCAATGATGTGAGTCGACTTTTTTCAGACATAAAACCAATTTATCTTCGACTGCTGAAATTGACATTTTCACTTTCGTAAATGTCTCTCATTGTGTCAATTAGTGAAGTATCGAAGAAAAAATATCAATTATAGCGTAGTGTTGAAATGGCTACCAATTAGCATCGTTGATGAATTAACGTCAATAAAAGAACGCGAGTATTGTAAAACTTTCTAGAGGCTTCAATTATCATTTACGTGTGTAATAATAAGCTTTAATTCTTACCGTTCGAATAATTAAATTTGAAACATCCTGAAAAATATTTTCAACGAAAACAGGGTGTGTAGGAACGGCGCTAATACAGTCACAGTTAATCCGCTTACCGATAATACGGATTAGTCAATATAAATTCCATTGATCCAGGTTGAACTTAAATACGTTAAATAGCACAATAACTGAATCACGCTGAAAACACAAACATATTTTCGACGAAATTCGAACGGACTGTTTACGTCTTAAGCGCGGAATCATTAAATTTGACTCGGTATTAAAAAGAGAACTGTCTTTCGTTAGGAAAAAAATATATAGAAGACGAGACTCATTTCTAATTACGAATTCTAATTTCGGAACGGACCAATTTTCTTCAATTTAGCAGTGTCTCGTAATCGCACGAACTCGTTACGAGAAAACTCGGCTCGACTTATTTACAGCTTGATGCATTTTTCGGTAAACATCGTTAAAGAGAACCTCTAAACATTCAAGATCATTAACGGCGCCTCTAAAATATCTATGACTGAATCGAAAACTCGAAAGAATCATATTCGTAAGATTTTAATTTATGACAGTGATGTAAGTCCAAATCAAAAAAAATCTGTATTTTTGTTAACTATCAAATTTTAAATATTTTGAGGAATCCAAATGATTATTTCAGTTTGATGTTTATTATGTTCAACTATAAATTAGTTCACTCGTATGCGTCTAATCCATAGATTAACGAGACAGACCTATATACGCAAAAGAAATTACTATGTTATCGGTATTTTTACCTCTGGTTTGAGAATAAAACGATTTTAAACTCCAACTATGAGCTGTCAAAACAGCCGCTGAAAGAGACAGACATACTACAGTTCGTAAAACAATACATACATCCATCTCTTCCCCCAGATTTGACAGTTGGAGAACTGTATGTAGTTTGAAATCGATTTATTCTCAAACCAAATGTGAAAAGATCGGCCCTAAATAATCTTAAAACTAACAAAGTTAAACTTACACAATTGAAAGGACACACATTCCTCACGTTGTTCATACAAAACGTGCCATTTTCAAAAACCACGATTCAATTAAGGGCACATTCGACGCCCGAATCCAAAGGCGACACACTCCAGAGACGAGTCATGTGATTTTAGCCATTCGACCGAACAATTCCTTATGCAACTGTCAACAATTGACAAACTGGAACGCGAACAATACATTCTGAACACCGTGTGCAACGTCACGTACGCACTCGACGAATAAAAGATCATATCTCAGAAATGTTTTTATGGAAACTCAAAATATAACCGAAAACTTTGTGGGCGTATTTGTTGACATCTCGAAGCGAATATTTTCATCGCTGAAACGTGAGCCAAACGTTCTTCGGATACTTTTTTTTGCACAATATTTTTCGCAAAATTTAAGCTTCTCATTCTTAAGATTCAAAGAATCGCCAATTGATTTATCGACGGGACTTCGGTGGATCTGAGAAGTCTAACGACGTGTTTGATTATATATAAACAGATCGTAAGCGAGTTATCGTCATCGTTAATCATCGCTATCTTAAATTCACATAAATTATCGATTGAATTTCATTGATTGAACTGTGAAGTTGTGCTATGAACGATAAGTGCCGTAAAGTCATAATCGTCATGAATAATTGATAAACTAATGATAAATCGAAGTAAGGTAATAAAGTAATTGACTCGGTAAATACATACTCGGTAAATACAGCAAAGTTGCGCAATAAATATGATAATGCGAAATCTCTGAAGCATATAATTTTCTCTAATCTAAATTTAAATTGTTTTTGTGTTATTTAATAACAGTGCTAATCTGTATATCATGAGTAATATCGAATATAAAAAAAGTATTTAACCTTTATAAACCCTTAAAAAAAGACAACCATACTTAAATCTTGCAAGTTAGACAAATATAGAAACAGATAGCGACACACTTAAACCATCTCTATTCAATTATCAAAAATTTACTACATTTTTTTTTTCATTTTAATTAAAATTTAATATCAAATGCATCGACTATCGATACGAATCGACCTTAAATGAAATATGGTCCATTCACACACCTCTCGAGCAACTTTCATGCAGCATTTCAAAGAAAATAGAAATCACACATTCTCTTGACATCGCACACACATATCATATGTATGACAACCGAACGAATTTCTGAACTCTTTGTGTGCAGAGAAGTCGACGCGACTTCGCGACTTTTCCGCCAACAATGGGCCGTTTATTTGTTTGTTTGTTTGTTGGCTTGTTTATGAGCAGATAAGGTAAAATGCGTGCCCACCAGCAATACTGGTACTCGTCATAAAATGAAAAAATACGTTAAGCAAGTGCGCGTGCACCGTCGGTGTGCACAGGGTCAGTACTTTTTGCGCAGTAAGTTTTTTTTTTTAATGTCGGATTTATTAGTCATATCGAGGGTTATTTGATTTGAATTTTGATATTTGTAAGGTGAATCGATTGATTTTGTAGAAATTTTGTGTAAAATATGGCATCGATTTATTTTGAAACTAATGTATGAGTTTGAAAATGCAGTTCAGTTTGTACATTTTCTTCTGTAAGATTCGAATTTTCAATCGTAAACGAATATTACGTTGTAATTCAATTATTTTGACCTAGAGATAAATTTGATTAGAATTAGTTTCGATTTTGTACAATTGAAACAAGTCAGTCGAGTAACGTAATAAATGAAACATTGCAAATTGATAAAATCGCGTGACTTACTTTTGATGCCGATGCTGATTAATGGTTTTATTGCAACTGTATTATACTTTCGCAAAGCGAAAATATTATTAAAATAATTCATTTAATACAAAATTTTATGGAAAGGTTGTTTTGAACGTCAAAACGTTTCAGAAGACATTGAAATTCGTCTGTAATTACGTATAATCGATGTGACGTGTTTAACGGCACGTAATTTCAATGTTGCTTAAATTGAGTTTATTCTATGAAAATTTCAATAGATTGCAAAAAAATCACAATGAAATCGCATGTGATTCGAACTAATCGTATTTAAATTGCATTACGATAAATGCCAAACTATGGAGCAATGTCGAAGCATCTCAATTATCGATGGCAGAGTAAACAAGTTAAATCTGTATATTATAAAACCATTTTCGTAATACAAATCAAATATTTGGATTTCAATTCAAACGACTTCAAAATATAGGATATTTCATTGAAAAACTGCATTCAATAAAACGTTTTTTAAGTTGTAGCAATTTTCAGAAATGAGTTATCTATTCTTCATGTATTTTTTACAATTCCGAATGAATCATTGCATTATGATGAGAATTAACAATCGAAATTCGTATGCGATCAGAAAGATTCACGGAACGTTAAAAATCGTATAAAAAACCTCGATAAATACGAATCGTATTCTTCGATATTTTTATACGACCGTCGAAAAAAAAATACATTGTACGAGTTTCGATTTCAAACGAGACGAAATAACGGTTCGCATTTCGTCAGACTCTGCATCGAAGTGTACTTTTGGATAAAAATCAATACGTTTTTTTACAGCTTCACTCGATCTCGGATCGAATCGAAAATTTTTCCTGTAATCATTTCACAATACGTAAAAGTGTACCTACTTCTATGAAAGTTTTCCACGTACTTAGGTACACATGTGTGTCTTAAGTGCGAAGTATTGAACGGTAAAGTATCGTCTCGGAGAAAGCGTCAAAGACGAAATTTATTATAGGGAAATGTTTAAAGTTCGCCTCTGTGAAGTTTATTTATTGCACTCTGCACGTGCAACATAATATGGAGAGTCGTTAAAATATCAAACGAAACTAATAACTATTGTACTGTGAGTATTTTCTGTATGGAGAAGTATGTGCATTACTCGAGAATGAAGGATTTGTTTAGACGCTTTCTATCGAGTAGATTTTACAGAAAAATACAGCGAGTTGTAAATTTGTAGATAAAATAGCATATAAACGAAAGTTAGACATTAGACTCGAGTTTGAAGCCTTTAAACAAACTTCGAATTTGAACTGTAAACACAATGGAATTGTTTTTGCATGCAATTAACGAAAATCTTTAAGTCTACAATCGAAATCGAAATAAATCAAGGTTACTACAAACACTACAGAGAATTGAGCCGCTCAGTGTATAAACCGACTAACAACATACAACAAAAAGTCGATAAAAACGATGAAACATGGTTATTACATTTTTCAATTATTTTGTCATTTCACAGTATCTATCTATATTATTCAGGATATATGGTACATATATGAAAAGTTATGACTATACTAAGTGCTTCGACATTTACATCTATTTTATTAAATGGAGTTAATCACTACACGCACTGAGCGATTCAATTGTCATAATTAACCGTTTTCGCAACGAACATTCAGTTAACATAACAAACTTGTTTGTTTATTTATTTGTAAAAGAGCGCGTCATTCGAAAGATGCGCAATACATAATTCGAAACGTCAAACCATTATCATATTTTGTGAGATAAGCGTAATTTTGCACGTGCTTTTTACTCGTTCCGATGTAAACATTCGAATTTATATTCAATTATGCATCGAAACGCAATCTGTTCGAAGTCGTTTTGCATTATTCCACGTTTGGATCGAATTTGTGCAAATAAATCGATAAAAGTGACTTTGAACAGATGCGCGGTTGAATAATTGATTTTAGAAAATCTTGTTGAAGGATAATTATGATAAGTGAATATGATCACACTTTATGTATATTGACAGGCATAATTTTTTTATCGGATCTCATTTTCAAAATACATAGACTTAATATTTGGAATAAAATTGAATTAAAACCACACTTACGCTTATTTTCGAATGATATCTTATTTTCTGGGAAAAACTTCATATGTCAAATCAATGATTCACTATAGATAGTGCAAAATTAATTTTTCATATTTTATGAATAAAATAGACTAGACATGCAATGTTTTTTTAAAAACATAATTAGGTATACACTGTCTTATTTTCAAGACAAGATCTCATACTGAAAACCATACGTTAAAATCGCGATTTTCAACTAGGTATTATATAAAAAAAAGTATTCATTAAAATTAGATAAATCTCATTACTTAACTGGGTCTTATTTTCAATGAATGAACCCGTTATCAAATTTTGAACGATAACCGCGACGCACGCACAGTTGGCACACGTGCATTTTGACGTTTACCATACCGCATTAACTCGACACAAAAAAAAGTACGATTCCAACCCAATTTTCATACAAAAACCATTCAACTGCGTATAACAAACGAAGAATAGACAAAAAATGTACAAATTTTCAATGATAAAACGTGAAAAAATCGAAAACCGAACGACATTTGACATTAGCGCGACGCAGGGCTGCCAACTTGCGTATGCGAGCAGAAGAACTCACACCCCGCCGACTCCGCCCCGTCTGCGCCCTTCGTGCATCACGTCCGCGCTAACGCATAAGGCTAAAGGATCGAAGGATCGACGATCTATAGATCGCGCGATCGAGTCGCGAGGGTCGTACCTCTTCCCGGCGCTTCAGCCACCGGCCGCAGGGGCTCTCCTCGAGGATCTCGCTCTCGTCCTCGGAGTCTTCGCCGCTCTCGCGGGGAGACTTGCGCTCGCCCCCGTTGGACATGACGGGATCCCGCGACACCGTCCGGATCAGGGGCTTCCGTTTCCGGTTTGAACGATCCGCGAGTGGACGACGCTCAGCGCGCGATCTCTATCCGCGAACGGAAGCTCATCTTGAGGTCAGCGGATCGCCGCACGAGATTTGCGCTCGATTGATGGATTTATATGGTTGTTGTGAGGAGTCGAAGCACAGATAACGACCGCACTGTTTCACGGCCGACGGCCGACTGCCGGCGATTCGGACGTTTCGAGCTCGCCCGGTTATTATGATAAGCCGGTGCTACACTTGCAATTCGATAATAATGTATAAAGTCAACTCACATATCTTTCTTGTATGATAATTGTAATCCGTTTATCTTTTAGTGCGTCTTGAGTAAATTTATATTACTTTTGCTGCTAAATTTACTCGATTCATATACTTTGTTTTATTAATAACCCAGTTGTATCTTATGAAATATAATAGCTATCCTTAATTATTTTTTTTATTCAAAAATATCTATTCGAAATTGAATACGCCTTGACGATCAATATTATTATGAAATGTGAAATACAAAATGTAAGTTACATTTTCTGCAAAAAAAGATTAAAAAATGATCAATCCCCTCCACAATTCGACAAAAACACCTTACATATTCACAAATATCTATTGTTATATATCAACGATTAGTGTTTAAATGAAGATCTATTTTTTTTTTCAATTTCCAATTGGAAAACTACATTGTATTTTTACAAATTTACCAAATAATTTTGTGCAAATTGAAATTTACAGCTATTTTTATGCAGTTTTGTAAGAATTATACACCCAAACAGCAACTAAATCTGAAGCCACACAAACAGAATATTTCCACAGCAATCTTATTTCGGAATATTATCAGATTTTCTTCTAGCAAATGCGACTCCCCCCCTCTGTCTCGCTCCCCTTCCGCATTCCCCCCTTTTCCGTCTGCCGTTCCGCTGCCAAAATTCACAAACATTGCCACGCGAATACCGCACTTATCACTCATGCGTTTAGAGACTATTTTCGAGTCATATTGTAAATATATTTTTAGTAATAAATCGGCAACGAGACGACCGCCCCCCCGGCCAGTCTCGCCCGTCGACCTTGTCGCATTTGCGCGGCCGCAACACGCACCACTCGATAAATGTCCGCGCCTCTTTCTTTATTCGGAGATTCGCAATGACGACGGAATGAATAATCAATCATAAATGCGAGCCTCCGCAGCCTGGCTTCGGTTCTTCGGTCGATGAATCCAGCGCCGTTTCAGCGAAGTTTCAAACTCGGCTGAAAGTCGGGCGACCGTTTCTCAAGGATTTTCTGGGACATGAACGATTTTTTTCCTAATTGTATTGCAAAAAAATAATCAATCTTACTGAAAGTACTTCAGCGCAGATTGTAATTTTCAGCAGATTTTCATTCGCGATTGATGTTTTTCAGTTCACCAATATTTTTCGATTGAAGTTCGACAGGATAATTTGGAAAATGAAATGTGTTGGTAAACTAGTCGGTTCAATTTTGAAATTATGAATTTTAAGTAAGAAAAATTCGATTCGAAGTAAAAAGTTCCATCGAATGCCGATCGCTGCACCGAAGAAAATAAAAATTTTCGAATAAAGTTTAAAACCGTCAAATATAGCAAAATTAATCGTACGTGTATAATATTTTTTTCAGATAAAGATTATTTTTAATAAAAGTTTTCAGAAATACAAAGTTTCAGTAGGATGTCTTTTTTTTCACTTTAATTTCCATACTCTGCAAAAGTTGAAAATATGATAAAAGGTTAACTCAAAAATTCGATTTAATACACTATTTTTTATTCCATACTCATCCGGTGAATTAATTGCATGCTTAAATATTTATATTTTGATTATGCAATAAACTAAGTTTCGAGATGAAGATTTTTATGTTCGGTTACTTGTGATTGAAAATCCTATATGAAACCGATCAGAATAACTGAGGTTCTAATGTGCTTTTTTACCGTCATTTGAAGATATTACAGAATATGTATCTATTACAGAAATTATGTTCATTTATTTTATTATCATTTGCGATTAGATCAATATATGTTTAGCCATACATTGTATGGTGAAAGAAGCTGTTTGAAAAGCCCGCGCAAAGCAATACTGTCATCAGAATCCTGTCGTTAACATTTCAGCACAACAGATTGTTTTGCCCTTTTCAGGCTTTTTAGATTGAAAAAGTCAGGTATGTATGTTTATTTTTTAATTATTTGATAATGTAGCCTAATAATACTTATTGCATAATATTTGTGCAACACACTTTATTTAAAAAATATTAATCATAATTGAAATATAACAATAAATTAATAACAATTTTAGTTTATTTTTTCAAAAAGTCAACTTGTTTTTGTTGATGAAATTTGACACAATTAAATGCAAAACATAAAATTTCGCACCGATGGTAATACAAGCATTATAGTAGCGACAAAGAACAACTCTGTAGAGCCGATTTAACAATTGAAATATTTCAACACTCGCTTGCCTTTCGAAAGCCGTTTCGCATAACAGAAAATTTTATATGTGTATAGAATTGTAGCTCTTATCAATTGTAGCAATAGGAATGTTTATGCATCGTACGTAAAGATCATCGATAGCCTCACAACGGCCAACAAAGTTTCAGTCGAAAAGCCGCAGCTGTCAGGGTGAGAGAGGCGCCGCCCCCTTCTGTTGCGGCGCCCCCGGAGCCTCCGCCCCTTCACCGATCACAGCTTTTCAATCGTCAAATCGACAATCAAACATAAACAGTTCGATAAAATGACACGTTCTGTCACTCCTGGACCACTTTCGAGATGAGCCATTGAGCAACACTCGCACAGATAACTGTTGTTCACATTCCAATGTTGACTCGTTCCATTTACCAATATTTAACTTGTGAGTCGAATATTTAACTTTAACTTAACATTTTTTATTAAAATATAACAAATCGCTTTCTCGTTTGATCACAGCCAATATTTTACACCTACATATCTTTTGTTATTATTCTATCAAAATTGGGTTAGGTTATATTAACTTTTTTCTTCATTTAAAAACATATTTTTACATGTTCAATTGTGCGTTTTCAGGTCTTTGACGTATGGAATGTGGTAAACCGTCATCATGGCTTGCGCTGCCGATTGGGAATTCAACGATAAGCCATTAAATACGGTCTACTTCGATTCTCCATCTCATGCCGATACTCTTCTTTCGGGGCTGAACAGCCTCAGGTCCAAAGGACACCTCTTGGACGTCACACTTTATGCTCAAGGACAACCTTTTCAAGTAAGCTTTCACTTTCACACAATTCTATATCTGTTCGGTTGAAAGTTCTTATCTAATGAATAAGTTCTCGATATGTATTCAATGATTTCATATTGAATTTAGGTCAAGCAAATTTTATAGCATTTGGATAATAAAATGTTTATATTCAACCTTTCAATTCAATGAATATACTAGGTATGACTTGAGGTGTAAGTTTTCTACTTCAACTTCAATATTTTGCTATTTAAGTGAAATATTTGTGAATAGAAGTTAATCATTTCAAAATTCGTCACTAATTTTGGAATAATTCAGATGATGACATATTCTATTAAAGTTTGATATATTCAACATGAATTGGAAATTATGTATTTATGAATCGATTATTTTTTCATTTTCAGGCCCACCGTGCCGTACTAGCATCCTGCAGCGATTATTTCCGCGCTATGTTTACTGATGCCATGCTGGAATCGAAACAGAATGAGATTCAATTAAATGGAGTCACCGCCGAAGGAATAAGATTATTACTTGACTACGCTTACACTTCCAAACTCGGTTTGAATCTGGCGAACATTCAAGACGTTCTATCCGCGGCTAGTCATGTTCAAGTAGTCACAGTGGTCGAAGCATGTTCTAACTACCTTCATGCTCAGTTAGATTTGGAAAATTGTGTGGATATTGTCACTATCGCGGAGACATATTCGTTAAATCAGTTGAGAAGAAGAGTCTACCGATTTATCAGTGGTCATCTGCAAGAGTTTTCGAATTCTAACGAGTTTTATAGACTTGCTCCACAACAATTGGAATATTTATTAGCTTGTGATTTTCCCGTTGACTGTCCTGAAACGGAAGTACTTAGAATTGTTTTAAGATGGCTTAGATATCACGACAATGTTGGGTAATTATTTAATTTAATAATTTTGTGTTGTTATAATAACATTTTTGTAATCCCTCTTCATATTGTTTTCAGATATAAACAGAAACTTTCATATGCTATGCGATTTTTACGCCGTGTACATTTTTCGGAGATGTCTAAATGGGAAATTGAATCAGTTCTTCAAAAATCTTTTTCTGGTCCTACGAGACAAGACCAGCAACTCTATTGCCATATACTCAGAGATGCTTGCCGACAAGTCAGTCTGAAATCTCCAACGATCCAAACTTCCGAGAGCAACACTTTAATCAATTCTCGAGGAATGGAGCAAGCTATAATAAAAATCGGAGGCTTTGGAATTGGAGGAATAACGAATGAGATCACATATTTTTTGCCAAGCAAAGGAAAATGGAAACACTTGACCACAATTCCTCATGTGGAGCAGTGTAATTTTGGAACTGTGGTTCGAGATAATGAACTATTTGTAGTCGGTGGATGTTTCAATCAATCACTGCAGGAGTATATACATCCATTTGGTTTCCGTTACAGTCCTCGATACAATAAATGGACTACAATGGCTCCGATGCAGAGAGAACGATGTAGATTTTCTTTAACAGTGGTTAGTAATTGTTTGTCTTATTTACTTTTTTGCTATGGAATGAAAAATAAAATTTTCACATAACATATTTCAGGTTATGGATCACATTTATGCTGTTGGTGGTGAGAATGAAGTAGAAGAAGAAGCCGGAGAAGATGAAAGTGCATGCGAAAGATATGACCCAGTTAATGACACATGGAGAAGCATTTGCTCTTTACCCATAGCGCAATCTCAACATGCAGGTTGTGCCTTGCCATCGAGTTCCTGTTTACTGATATCTGGAGGTTTACATTGTGATCAAGTTCTATCATCTGTGAGGTGTTATAATGCTGTGACAGACACTTGGGACTCAAAAGCCTCTCTACTAACTCCTCGAGCTGATCATGCCATGTTAGCCGTAGGAGATAAAGTTTATGTTTGCGGCGGTTGGTATGAAGACGTGGAAACTGGCAATCGAATACTTGCTGACTCTATTGACGTTTATGATCCTAATCTCGACAGATGGGAAGTGGTTACTAGAGTTCCTACTCCGCGATATCACGCTGGAATAGTCAGCGTTGAATCGAAAATTTATCTCATCGGCGGTTTTCATAGTGATGCTATGTTCGATCGGGCAACTGCCGCTATTGAATGCTACGATATAGATACAGATATTTGGATAACTGGGGAAAATTATCCTCAAGATATTTGGGAGCATACTTGTGCCACTTTATATGTTCCCAAATGTCGTGATGATATGGATGTATTGACGGATTCTAAAAACAAATGTACCTTTTCATAAAGTTTATTTTGTTGTAATGTTGATTATGCATTCTAGATTGTATTTAATGATTATAGTTATGTGTGGTTGAAGAGCTATGGTTTATAGCATTGAATATTATCTATTATGTATAAGCTACCTAGGACTGGTCTTCGGTACTTAGCAAATGGAAGAAGAGACCTTAGTGAAATAATTTAAATAAATAAATATATTGAAAGCAATGTCGTTCATAAGATTGTTATTAACAAATTTATGATTTTATACGGTGATGATAATCATTTTGAGTCTCATGCACGTTAAATGTCACTAGTGAATGTGTTCTCTGTTTAACTTCACGAAACACATTTTTGTATTACATTGAATGTGCCTTACATGAATCTTTTTTGCCAAGGTAGATATTAACTAGAAAATTTTGCTTAATAACAACTAGGAAAAAATAGTAAAACATTTGTTATAAACTAATTAAATAGATATGTTTTTGGATACTTAATATTTAAATTAATCAAATCAACAAAATAATTTAGATATTAGCTCAAAATATTTACACTAACGATCAGACTGTAGCAAAGGCGATGTCTAATGAGAGTTCAAACTTGTTTCTTCAATTTTGTTTGGCTCATTTATGTGTGGAAATTATACATAATAGTTCCTCAATTGATCTTTTCTTAATCATATTTCTGTGATAGATTAAAAAAAACTAAACAAAAAGAAATTGAATCGGTTGTAAAACGCATTTGCCATTATTAGTTTTAAGTCGGGGACCTTATGAGTGTCTTGTGAATACTATATTAATATTATGTTTAAAATATTTATTATTTGAGATTGTAAAACTTGCAATAAATTGTACAAAATACTAAAAAGTTTTTCTTTTTATCCAGTTCTCATAAATATTCGATATCTAAAGAAATATTTCTTTATAATTGAAAAAATGTTAGATGAGAATGTTAAAAAATTCAAAGGTTTCGAAGTGAAAGTTTTGAATGTCAAACACAATAAGATTTTGAATATAAAATCTTTATTACAATTTGAATCATACAGTACATGCCTTATACAATGTGATATCTAGAACATACTTCAACATTTGATCACGCACACATAAATAAACCCTTAATTAATTTTACAATTATAAAAAAATAAAACGAATTTGTACAGACATGCTATAAAGATGACTAAAACAGATAATAAACACACATAATCAAAAGACACTATTGTTCAACAATTTGATGAATATTTTCCCAAACACACATATCTAAAAATGTGAATATCATTTATCGTTAAAATTTGTTTTAATTCGTTTCGGCTTATTGTTAGACGACTTGAACGACTACTACAGATTTGGTTTCCGATTCATGATGAGCTGTGTATTTTAAACTAGACATTGTCTTAAATGCGACGTTTACAATAAAGTTTTATTCAAACCACGGACAACAACACGTCATCATCATATGTATAAATATATTAGCGATACAATGAAACGAAACAATTTATTTATCGAAGATGAATTAGATTTAGAATATTCACTTAGCGTCGTTCATAATCTTTTCAATACTCTTCTTTTGTCACGCAGTATTTTCTTCTTTTCGGCGGATATTTTCTTATCTCCGGCGTGCTTTTTGGCGCAAGGACCGTCATCTTCAGTCATTTCCGCATAGCCTTTAGATATTTTTGGTGCCTAAAACAATTACATTTAAATAATTGCAATTAAATACATTGAATAAACGAGAGTTAAAATACTACTTGGGCATGAATCTCCGTCATCATTCTGGCACGTTTTGAATAATCGTCGTAATGATCCAGGAGAAGTTTTCCGGCTTCTTCGTTTAATGCAGATTCCGCATTCGGCACGATGAGGAGACATTTTACAGTCTAAACAACAACATAGATATATAAAATTTTATCTTAACTCAAAGTTTAAAAAAAAACAACGAAAACATACCAAAAGGATGTGTTTTATGCCAAGATCAGATTTCCAATCTTTCTTCAACGTATTCACGCATATCTCTCCGTTGCTGGAAACGTTGGGATGAAATATTTTTGTGACGAAAAAGGCTTTAGGCGGACCGACGGGAAAGTCTTTTCCGAGCACTAGTTTAACTTTGAAAACTCCTCCGGTGTAAGGAGTGCCGGCTGCAAGAAAAATACTCACACTGTCAATGTGAACTAATTTGAAATAAATTGGTTACGGTAATTACCCGGTCCGTCGATGTAGGCTTGGATATCTGTTATGTCGGAGTCGTTCGTGAGAACTTTTATACCTTCGGGCGGATGCTCCGATAACTCCTGCATTTCCTTCACCACTCTCCTGATTATTTGAGGCGATAAGTTTTCTACGTTGGACATCTGTAAAAGTGAAACAATTTGACGCTTGATTCTCAGATACTATTATTAAAGATTGACTGAAATAATTTAATATTTCATTATTGTCACGATGCAGTTGAAGATTTGCCGTGTCGACAAAACGGTCGAACGAATCATCGACATAAACAAAGTGCACAGTATTTATTTTTGCTACGATCGCTGACGTGTATTACTTGAATAAAATGAGAAATGTTGAATTTGGAATTTTGAAGTTTGAGTTCAGAATCGAAAACTAGTAAAATATATATGCAATCTGATTAATCATCATAACGGTTTGGTTTTATAATAATAAATTGTGCAAAATACTAAACCCAAATGATTCTCCTATTAATTAGTTTTAAGAACATTCTTATTCGGTATCGAAGAGATTGATAACTTCATTAAAAAGATGGTTTGAAACATGATTCAATTATTTTGGGAAACGAACTCGCTTTCTCGACTATAAACTACTATCACGATCGTCAACAATATACAAAACGCACGAAAGAACGAACACAAAATACACAGATTGATATGAGCGCACAAAGTCGACTCTCCTACAACACGACTTATTTTTCAACGATATTATCATATGATAATCCAAATTTGATACGACTTCCACCGTTTCTACGACGCGTTATTCTTAAAGACGAAAACAAACACCGGGCTATAGAAGAGAATCTCACCATGGCTATGGGTGTCTGTCTACTGAGCGTGGCGCTAACGTCTAACGTCTAACGTCAAACGTCAAGCGAGGAGTCGCCTTAGGGAGTATGGAGTGATGCGGTGCGGTGAAGTGAAGTGTGGTGTAGTGAAGTGAAGTAAAGCGCTGGGTGCTCCGGTGGCGGGGGGCGGCGCCTCTCGCCTCGCGCGTCCCGCTCCCCCGCTGCTGAATTGATCGCAACAGACAAGGACGCCGTCGAGCTCTGCGAGCCCAAACTAAGCTCCCTTCGCGGCCATGAGCGTCGACACTTTCGTTCGAAACGGTCGTTTTCGAATTTGATTTTTTCCAATTCATCGTTTCAATTTCAGTTTCCTGATAAATTTTTATTATTTTTTATGGTTTTATAATGTTTTGAAACTTATTTTCAATGAAATGGACGCCGGATATGCATTTGAATGCAATTGTGTTTGAAATAATACAGAAAATACTTCTTTCAATCCAAATTACAAAAATTATGGAGCGCGTCACTTTATTTTAAATTAGCAGCACCGATAGTCTATGACGTCTGACGACTTTCGTTAGCACCGACTACTATTACATGTTTTGATTAGACAGGAAATAAAACAAAAATATTTCAAAGAAAACTTTAATTGAAAAGTGAATTCTTAGACATTTTTAACTTCATTTTATTTTTCATTTCGGCTATATCTGTAGGTGATTTTTGTAATTTTCTTTTTAACTCGGTTGCACAATCGTCGCTATCGGAATCGCTGCTGACAAATATTTTAGGTTTCTTCACAACTTTCTTGATTTTTTTCTCGACAATATTATCGATAGATTTATCAGGCTTTAAGATCGTAATAGTATTAGAAGAACTTGGAATATTATCATTTTCTAACACTATAATATTTCTTTCGATATCTTTTTTCTCATTCAATAAACTATCAATATCGTTTTTCTTTTTCAACAAATTTTCAAAACTTTCAATTTCATTTAAAATTTCATTCGGTATATCGAAATCCAGATCATCCAAATTTGATTTTTGTTCCTTTTTTAGAATATCTTCGGAATGATAACTAGAATTAAGATCAAAATCCCCCAGTGAAACATCTACAATATCGCCATCAGGATAAACAACGGTAGAGTGAAACGAAACGATCTGATCGTCTGTTTTCAGAGCGCAATTATCTAAATAAGGAATATGAAGAGAATTCATATGATTTCTTATTTCCAAATAAGCAATACTCAATTTGATTTCGTCAAAAGTTATCATCGGAGGACAAACATTTTTGATAGTGCCCAATTTGCTCATATCTAAAACAAATAAAAACTGTCGAGGATCGCCAAAATAAAATATATTTTGATTCGCTCACCATTTTTGATCGGCTCCGATTTGATAATCTTAATAATGCAGTTCAAATGAGAAGGTTTTATCAATTTTGAAACATCTATTAGATTATTACGAACACCACAGCAAAGATGGGTCATAATTGTAGATTCCACTAATTTTCTTTTTAATATAAATAAAATAGATGAAAACCAAATAACAATGAGAAAATTTATTTAACAATTGCAAATGATAAACCTTTCAGTCGCTATATCACTTAAAGATTTGCCCGAATTGAAAAGATCTATTGAAATATTTTGCGAAGGATTCATCACGTTGAAGTTACTTTGGGCCGATAAAGGAGCAGGATATTTGATCATCAATTCGGCAATTTTATGAATAATTTGAGGATTTTTCAGCTGAAATTTTAAAATTTCATTTACGAAAAATGATCCGAAGTCTTCAATTTTCTTTTCAGACATTCCATCAACTAAAATAAACATAAAAATATGAAAATTTCTCCAGATTGAATATTACTGATAATATTGAGCATTATATTGACATTATATCATTAATCACTTAGGGGCACTTAATTTGAATGAAATAGAAAATCATACCATGAATAAGTAGTTTTACAGACTTTGGTTGTCTCGCAGCTAATTGATGAAGGGCAACATCGGACGCAATCGTGTGAGGCATTATATTTCTTTCTTTGGCTAATTTGTGACGAAGATCAAATAGAATCTAAAAAAATACATATTTTGATTTGCTTTATGACGAATTTGTATAAATTTTGTGTATTTCGTGAATTCAAAAGGAAATACATTTAGTAACGATTGCTCTTGTTCATTGAATTTATCATCGAATAAATCATCACTTTTATTTTTGTCCGATGATTGTATTGAAATTTTCATACTGCTATATTTATATTCATCAAAGTCTCTTCTAATATCTTTCAATGAAATAGTTCTAAAAAATAAGTAACATGGTTTTAAATAATGAGATATAAAAATAGGCACATTTACATCAAAATAATATATTTTTTTTTAATTAAAATTAAAATTTTATGCTTTCATAGGTTTGAATAGCTAATCGAAGATTTAGAACTTAGTATGAATAAAAATAATTTTAAAAACGAAATTCAATCGACTTACTTTTGTGTGCAGTTATCACAACAAAGATTAGACGTGTTAGAATTGGGAACGTAGCTTTTATCAAAATAAGATATAATAAAATTTCTTCGACATTCAGTTATAGAAAGAAATTGTCTCATTATATTATTAAGTGAGACTTTATGAGTTAAAGCTGATGCTGACATATGAGATTTTTCACGAAGAAATCTGTGTAATATGAATTGAAACTTTAAAGAGTATATAATTGTAATCATAAATAATTAAATGGAAATAAAATCAATTCAAAATACGCATGAGTCCTAAAATCAGCACGAGAATGGAACATCACACAAAGAGACGGATTTCCATCTCGACCCGCTCTTCCGGCTTCTTGATAATAGCTTTCCATATCACTCGAAGCTCCATAATGGATAACACACCTAATAATTTAAATATAATTTTTACTAGAAATAACTTACTTTAAATTTGTATGTATGAAAAATTTACCTCACATTTGGTTTGTCAATACCCATACCGAATGCCACCGTTGCTACAATGATTTTTATTTCATCTTTCATGAAATCTTCATGAACGGTTTTTCTCTTATTAATGCTTAATCCAGCATGATAGGATTTCGCTTTTAATCCATTAACTAAAAATATCAAATAAGCTCAATAAAGTAAAATAATATTATGTATTATATTTAAAAGACTTATAGATATTGGGATATAGTAAGAACTTTATAATTGTGACTAAGATCATGAGAGTTGTTTTCAATTTCAACATTTTATTAGTGTTGATATAATGATGGTTGCAAATAATAAAAATATTCAATGCTTAATAATTAAGATATTGATATACACACTCTTCAAAAATTCAGCAATAAATTCGGTAACTTTCTTAGTGAGACAATAAATTATCACAGAGCCATTTTCGATGTTAAATACTTTTTTTTCATTACGTAAAACACGAATCAAGTCTTCGTATTTATTTTTGGTTTTCATCATAACTTTGTAATAAAGATTTGGTCTATCGAATCCAGTACATATCATCTGCGGTGATCTGAAAATATTCATTTGAAAAATTTTTGTAACTTTTGATATTTACAATATTCGACTTTCACAATATTAAAAATATTAGAACCTTAATTTTAAAGAATGCATGATATCATGTTGAACGTTTGTAGTGGCTGTTGCTGTAACGGCCAATATAGGAATATTTGGAAGAATATCTCGTAATTTTCCAAGACTTCTGTAAGCTGAACGAAAATCATGACCCCATTTAGATATGCAATGAGCTTCATCGATAGCTATTAAAACAATATTATTTGTTTTTTGAATGTTTTCCAACATATATATTCCTGAAGGCATTAAATTTAACATTAACAATTAATATATGATATTCAAAGCACAACACTTACATAAATGATTTTGATACCATTGTCACTACAAACATACTCTGGAGTCATGTAAACAAGTCTGTATGTTCCGCTCAACAAATATTCTCGTGTTTGAGCTTTATCGAGTTGAGCACTTCCGAGAAAACAAGCTGGTATATTCGATATCTTAAAATAAACACAATTACAATAAAATCATTATTCTTGATTAAATTTTACAGTAAGACACAATACCTCTAAAGATTTAACTTGATCTTCCATGAGAGATATGAGCGGTGAAATGACAATGGACAAGCCATTTGTGAACACAGAAGGAAATTGATAACACAATGATTTCCCATATCCAGTTGCCATAATGGCACAGTTGTCTTTCTTCTTTATTAAAATAGAATGTATTATCTCCCATTGAAAAGGCCTAAAATTTTCATGACCAAAATATTTTCTCAATACTCTCAAATGTTCTAATTTTGGCATATCTAAAAAATAAATGAGTTATTTAGAATGAGATGAAAGAATATCAAACATCATTCATTAGAAATAGAATCATGAATGATATACACCTAATTAGGTACTAAAATACTTTTTTAAGTACTTATATTGGAAATCAGGTTAGATTAGATCAAGTTTATAAGGTTATAAGTAAAGCTGATTATGAGTTAGAGGACACATAGTTGTGCAAAGGAAATTGGACCGAGTTAAAATGATGATGGCATTCTTAAAATGGATGATTGTCCATCAAACATTTATATTTACCTTGTGTTTTATGAAGACTTGAAGATTCTATTTCCTTTTGACATTTCTGAAAAAAATTAATGGTTTGGTAAATGAATATAGATGGAAAACTGAAAGTCGCTTACCGATGAAGTTTCAGGATTTGTGATAGATTTGTTTATATTCCGATTTTCTTCATCATTATCACCAAATTCAAGTTCCAAAGCCACTAATTCTTCATCTGCAATATCCATGTTTGTATTCAAGACTTCTTTGACAGCTAAACATTTGAGCGATTCTACCGCCACTTGGTCTAAACAGTACAAATATTGTTCAAAACTCTTGATAAAATAAATTTTGACTATTTCCGTCAAATCTGGTAAATTGGAACAATTTTTGACTTTAAACGTAAGCACTAATAAGCTCCCTAAGTCTCCCTAATCTCCTTATCTTCCTCAAAAATTATTTCAATTTTAATTTGTGAACATGGCCATTGTTTGTATGCATTCAGACCCTTGTCAAAAACAAGTTTGACAACCTCGTAAAAACAAAACTGCACCAGTTTACACTGAGCAGTTTTAAGTAGAATACGTATTGCAATGTTTCTCTAATTCGAATGAAATATATAGAAAAAACCTTAATGGATCAGATGAAAGTCGAAAATATAAAAGTCGAGCGATCGCCGATTCACGACGAAGAAATAATCGATGTTCCAGTGATTTGCGAAATCAAAGAAGAAGTTTCAGAGCTTCACCCTTCAGTTCAATCACCAGATCTGAAATTTGAGAGTGACGAAGGTAACGATATAAATGGTCTATTCGAACTTGATAACAGCGCGAGCGATCTGCTTGAACTTGGTAACAGTGTTCAGTGGAATTACACAATTGTGATTTCTCATTTGTCAATTGAAAATTGTGAAATTATTTGATAAAGTGATGAAGTAAATCGATTATATAAATATTTGTCTAACTCAATATCAACCTATTGATTTATAAAATATACAGATATACATGCTTATAAAAAAATACACTGATGATCAATTTATGCCCTAGAAACACACGCTTCAAATAGGAAAAAAACATGCTTCTAGTAGGCATATACCACTTAGCAGCATGTGTTTCTAAAATATTGCTACTATCAAACATGCTCTAAACCAATTTTTTTCGATAAATAAAGAATATGCTATTTTCAAATATAAACACTACATACCTATATGTAATACTAATTAGTGGCATTTTTCCGTGCTATTTCAAAGCTTGTGTATTTTATGTCACACTTGTTTACTAAACTGTATCACTTTTGTAATTATGTTGTTTAACCACTTTTTCAGAAGCACCTTCAAGACCACAAGATCTCACATGTTCAACTGCAGCTACTGGTAATTCATGAAAACATCTTCAGATTCGTTAAAAAAAATAAAATATATTGATGCATCATCAATTAGTACTGTATTTATATAAATATTTTATATTTTATAAATATAGGGGAACATAGTATTCAATTATTAATTTTTAAGATAATAGACTAAAAGAGTAAATTCTTTAAATATAGGTTTTCAACTTCAAGTTCAATATTTTCTGTTCATTATTCTCCAGTTTCAAAGATTAAATCGAACAATATTTAAAGTAAAAGGGTTAACTTAACTTATTATTACTAAACAAATTCATTTTCATTGTGGTATTTTTGCATTGAAGTAGAAAACCTGTATACATGTATGTCCATTTACATAATTAAATCTTCTTGTGAATTGTAGACCAATGGATACATACTGACAACAAGATAAATACTGAAAGTTTATCACCAACACGTTGCCAAAAACAGGTTATCTCACAACCTTCCAGTTCAGCTTCAGCAACAAATGGTCCAATTGTACGCAATCGTCCAAAAAAATACAACAGAATCGACATAAATACGAAAATGGTTTTGATAGCATGTGTTAAAAGCGGAAAAACAGTAAAAGAATCTGCAGAAATCACAGGAATCAATAGAAACACTGCACTTGGAATCATAAGTGAGTTCAACAAAAATAATGGTGTATTGGTAGAAAAGAACCACGGTGGGAAAAGACATGTCAAAGTGACTTCGGAATTGTTGGAAGAAATTGAGAAAATAGTCGAAGAAAATTCATTATATACGTTAAAAAGTATCAGTGAAACAATACTTATGAGAAAAAATGTAAGTTTAAGCAAAAGTACAATTGAGAATGCTCTTAAGAAATTGTGTATCACTATAAAATGTACAGTGACACAACCCGAACTTAGATATTCGCCAGAAACTATTGAAGCACGTCAAGAATATGCTTTACGATTTCCTCTTAATGCGCCGGAAAACCGAAAACTGATTATATTTATTGATGAATGTTGTTTCAATTGTCATCGGAGGTCGAGAAGGGTTTCTAAGTTTAGCAAAGAACGAAACGCTTCCCTTATTGCAGCGATGAATATATCTGGAATCATTTGGCACGAAATAGTTGAGGACTCAAATGTTAATTTTATTACTTTTCGTAATTTTCTAGAAAGATTGTTTAATAGATTGGCAGAAAGTAATCTCGAAAAAGTGTGGATAGTGTTAGACGATGCTAGCATTCATTGTACCCAAGATGTTCTTGAGTTGGTTGCACAAACAAATAATTCCTTGGTTTTCTTGCCGCCACACTCGCCAATGTTGAACCCTGCCGAAGAAGTATTTTCTGCAGTTAAATTTTCTGCCAGAAATTTGCTTGCAGATCCATCAGTCGGAATGAACTTGGTAGAAATTATACAACACTCCGTCTCAACTGTTACCCCGGAAAATTGCAATAATTACTACTTAAATATGTATAAGAAATTATCTGCAGCAGCTGCCAATGAAGTGTTATAAATTATTTTTATGTACATACCTATATGTATAGTAAATGTGTATATGTGTTTTAAATATTTATTTGTAACTTGATGTTAACGTTTTTCCTATTTTATTCAACAAAAATTTATTAACTATTTCATTCCCATTTCATATGAGTATGAAACAATAAAAAGTGATTGAAAAAACCCGACAATTGTCTAATTAATTTTCATAGCTTTTAACTTGAATAAAATACCATCAAATTAGGTGAATTGGAACACATTAATTTGAGCTTAAATACTGATAAGATCGTTAGATTTGTGGAATTAAAACTAATTTTGGTTTATGGGTCTCGTTGCGCTCTATGAACTTTTCAAAAGTTTTGTCATGATTCACCCCGTTTTATTATATGTTAAGTTGGCTAATCTGTTAAAAAGAAAAGTTGGTCATCATGTCTGTCAGTGAGAGTAAAGTGTCAAATGTAAACATAACTTTGCGTTGTTTATCAAAACTGACTTTACTTTTGTGATACGATCCAAAACTAACTGTTAGCCAAAATTGAAAGAGTGACCCTAAAATGACAAGAGAATGCGCTCCGTTTGATATAGACGAAGAAAATACGGAGCTATTTATCAGTTTGATTAAGCATCATCCCTTTATATGGAATGTGGCCGATAATAATTTCAACAATCGAGAGAGGAAAAAAGAAGCGTGGATGGATATTTGCGGGTTGATGTATAAAGGATTCGACAATAAAAGCGAACATGAAAAGAATAAAATATGTAAGTGTAATGATTTAAATGGGTTCTTTATTTTATAATAGTTTTATTACAAAAATATTTACATTAAGATGGTTTCAAGTCATATTACAGTTGCATAACACATCACAGTCATCTTGATGCGCTTGGTGTTATACATCATAAATTATATTGTCAAGAGACTCTGCCAATATCCGAAACGAAATAATCTGCCAAATTGTTCCTCACACATATTGACTCTTTGGCAGCTCTCATACGTGTTTTTCCTTTTTTGATATTGAGCAATCCTTCTGTATTCGTAACATCATGAACATCAGATCCTTCCCTGGATAGTACAAAATTGTGAAGAACACAGCAAGCTTTTACTATGAGCGTGCACAAGTCTAAATTTACATTAATTGGCTTGCTGAAAACTTTCCATTTGTCTGATAGTATACTGTATCCACTCTCAAAACATCTCCGAGCATGCAAGAGTCTATTATTAAAAACCATTTGTTTATCTGAAAAATTTTTACCACCTAAACCCGTGTAAGGTTTTGTTATTTTGAGTGAAAGAGGAAAGGTTTCATCACCGATGAAAACATAAGGTACTTCCGGACTGACGGTACCCGGGAGAGGCTGACTCGTCGGAATATTCAATTCATTCTTTATGAGCTTTGCATAAAAAGGAACATTCTCATATAATTTGTTATCGGCATCCTTTCCAAAAGCCCCAATGTCAACATAAATAAATTTGCAATCTGAGTCTACGATTGCGAACATAACGATAGAAAAGTTCTTTTTGAAATGATAAAAGCTTGATTCACTCTCTCTTGGTTTCCTTATTCGTACGTGTTTTCCACCAATAGCACCTAAGCAGTTGGGAAACTGGGTGCGTTGTTGAAAACCTTCAGAAATTTCTTTCCACCGTTCTTGCGTAAACTTGGGGAAAGACTCTGTTTGTAGACATTCCCAAATTGCATTGCAGACTTTTCTTACAACTATACTGATAGTTGAATGTCCAATTTTGAACATCAAGTGTAATTGATGCCAGTCACATCCGCTGCCTAAATATCTATAATCAAAGAAAAATAAAATCATATAAATGAGGACAAAGTCGTTAAGTTAATATTTAAGTTAAACAATATGGGTCAGTCTTTCAATTGTCAATTAGCAGCATTTCTCTTTGTAAAATTTACAGTTATAATGAAAAGTCAAATTGACTTAATATGTATAAACTAATAATTAAAAGAAAGGTTTTAGGTCAATTTTTTCAATCATGGTTAGCAATCAATTAGTAGTAACAGCTGCCAAATTCTAATAAACTATGGTCAAGTAATGTGATCAATAATCGTAATACTTGCCCTTAAATTTATAACAACCAAACATATTATAAAATGTTTTATTTTCAGGTATTGCTTCTATGACAAAATGGAAAGATCTCAAAAATAATTATATTAGAAGTTTAAATAAAGAGAAAGCAGGTTTATTAGGAAAAAAACTCATTTACGCTCAGCATTTGTCATTCTTAAATTCTCAAGCTCTATCAAATCATAATAATGACATAGGACACTCAAGACAAAATCTAATACGATTAGAAGAACGAGAACAACCTGCTGTTCATAACCAGCATTCTGTAAATAAACATAACCATAATATAGAGATCTCTTCGATTGAAACTCAATCGAATTGTGATAACAGCAAAGTGGAAGAATCTCCACAACGAAATCCAATACATTTAGAACAGCCCATTAAAAAAAATTCTGTGAAGAAACCCGAATATAATATAGAAACTGCTTTGATTAATTTTATGAATACTCCGATTCCAACTTTAACTACAGTTCCCAATACTGATTCATTAAGATTATTCTTCGAAAGCATTCTGCCACATTTATCCGATCTCACCGAAATCCAGCAGCTAGACTTTAAACAAGAAGTGCTTAATATTGTCCGACGGATGGCTAAAACTCAACATCCAACCATGCATCAATCTGAACATCCTTCTAGTTCACAATTGCAAAATGACCAAACTTTTGAAAATAAATTATCAGAACAATCTTCTGTGCCTACGATAGTTTCTCATTCCAATTTGTTTTCTTCGTCACATAGTTATGACGATGATGACACGAATTAGTTTGGTGACAAATCTTCAAATAAATTAATATGTGAATAATATTGTGTTATTTGTATCAACTGATTATTGAAATATCAAACATAAATTATAGCATTTTTTTCTTTATAGAATGTTAATTATAAACAATGGTTACTATGATACAATAGTTAGTAAATTAACTGACAATTTAAAAACAGTTTTATGAATTTCATGTGTACTCACCTCAGAGTTACGGCCAACATTTTCGACGGGGGTACAGCAAGTCTCATATATGTATCCAAAGATTTGATCTTAGGCGAAATCTTTTCAGCGAGCTCATCGAAAGTTTTGACAGTCATTCGAAAGTAATCGAAAAACTTATCAGGATTCTCTCGCAATTCGGAAAATATCGTAGAAAAGTCATTTGTTATCAGTCTAGTGTCAATATAAGGATTTACCCAGGTCCGTTTTCTTTTTTTCCCTAAAATATAATATTTGTGTACGAGGTAAGCAAAAATGGCACGTTTCTTTTGATAAATCTCCATAGCAGAAGAATATTGATGAAATGTTGACTGTTGCATGTTTAGGTTAAATTCGAACTGACAGTAGATTTATAAACAGATGAAGTATGTCGAACTTGGTGTACGAAAAACTACTTTATTTCACCCTTCATAAATACTAGAATCGCATACTAGCTTTGTACTTGCCCAAAATATTCATTATCAAATATTTCAATTTTGTACATTTTTTTAAAACCTCTTCCTAAAAAAAATAAATCAGGAATATGTAAAGGTTAACGGTGCGTATAAAATAGGAAAGTACCAGCCTATTTTATGAAAATCAAATCATAATTAATTTGGTGACGGTCACTTTAGAATCTCTTTAGATCACTTCAATATTTAGTAAACAAATAAATGTCATATCAGATATGTCAAAGGTGCGATGACGTTTCTTAGTCACTTATTTCTAAACAATTACAGTTGTAAGTATTATTTTAGTTAATTTAAGAAATTTGCAGTAAAATTAGATACCTTTTTATTTATTTCCGCCACTACAACAATTTGATGCAACCACATTCTAATAAAAATATTATTCTAATTAAAAATGTCTAATATAATCCAATTTCGATCTAGATATTGACAAAAAACAGTTGGTAGTTAACCGTGGCGGTGTCCAAATAAGAAGGAACCAATTTAGCATATTATTTCTGATTCGATCTTTTACTTTCAGAGAGACAATGGAGATCAAAATAATTATATTGTTCTTAACAACCAGTGTGATATCTACCGATATATCTGTCAATGTCTTCGGAGACGACAGAGATGGACTTCCCGCTGCATTCGGAGACTTCAACTCAGATGAACTAACCGACCTGTTTGTCACCAAACGCAATGGCACCGTTCTCCAGATACTGCTGGCCAGTGTCAAGGAACCATTACTGAAGAAGGGTGTGGGGATGGAATGTACTTTTGACGATTTCCACATTACAAGTGTTGTACCTGGTGACTTTGACGGCGATGCGTTCATGGATATTCTATTAACGACCCAATCAAATAACATCAATGTTAACGATATACTTTTTCATGATATACGTGTGATTTGGGGTGGAGTTGATAGTCTTAATTGCTCTTCAGGAGATTTGCCAATAATAACGAGGATCAAAGGTCAACCATTAGCATTAGATTACAACCAGGATATGACCATTGACCTTTTCGGCGTCAATGAAAAAAATATAACAACATTTTGGGTATTCAGTAACAACAGAACTGAAAAACCTGTGGAAGTACCATTACATTCTAATAGTAGACGAGAAGTTAGGTTTCCACATTCTCATTCATTTCTTGATATTAATGGTGATTATATATCTGATCTTTTCATAACGGCTCCAAATTGTTTCGAAATATGGTTAGGAAACCCATACGGATCGGGATTTAACTTTTTGCGCAAAATTGATCTTCCGATCGGATCTATGAATGGACACATTGGGCAATCATTGTTTTTAGATGTCGAATTATCTGGAAAGTTATATTTATTATTACCGTATTGTTTTGATAAAGAATGTAGAAATAGTACAATTTTGTTAAACGACGATGGAATTTGGCAAAATTTGTATATAGATTTTGAGGATCCAGAACATCATGTTTGGGGATTCTTTCCTCCAAATGGAGAAATATATATGGACACTATCACAATGAGGAGTGGAGATTACAATATGGATGGATATCCAGATTTGCTGGTTACATTGAGACAAGCTGTAGATAATAATCTTCAGACATTCTTGCTCGAAAATGTTCTTTGCGATGACAAGACATGTGAATTCAATAGAAAATATAAAGTGCAATGGAACGCTCTCGGAGTGTTTCAAAATGGAACATTTTTGTCAGTGTTTTATGATTTTTATCAAGATGGAATATTGGATTATATCTTACTTAAAAGAAATAGTACGACGTTGGAGTATAAACTTTGCGCTTATAAAAATAATTTGGAATATGATGCTAACTTTATTAAAGTTATGGTGTTGACTGGTTTAACTAATAAGATAGAACCGGTTGCAATTGGTGTGCTCGGAAAAAAGAAAGGAACTTATGGTAAGAAAAAGGCATTTTAATTTTTTTATGAATATTTCAACTTTAATTTTTTGACATTATTATATTATTTCTTATATTCTGGAATGTGAAATTTTTATATGGACATGACTAATACTACTTATATTGTTATATTTATAATCTTTATTCTGATGTAATTTATTTTCAGGAACGAATCTACCGGGACCTCGAATCTCATACCATACACTTTCTCAAGAAGGGTTACCAAGAGATGGAGTAGTCGCCCAGCTCCCGCAATCTGCTTATTATGCATTGAATTTACCTTATTCCATATTTGGACTGGACAGAACGCCCAACTTCGTTGATATCCTCATGGTTGGATTATCGAATCGATCCAAGACCTGGACACAGCTGATTCCAAATTCTCAGGTGGTTATCATACCAAGACCACCGAGTGATCCTTCAAAGTGGAAAGTGCAACTGTTCGTCACGCCTAGTAAAATCATTTTGAAGAGTGTTTGGGTTTTTACGGGGATTTGTGGATTTGTGATGTTGATTGTGGTGTTTTTGCATTGGCGAGAAAGAGTTGAAGACAGGGCAAACTTGATTGTAGAAGAATTTGGGAATTCCGATTCTGTTGATACTTAAGTAAGGTTTGAATTTTTATTTACGTATGAAATAAGAACAGCTATATCTTACGAGATTTTTATTTTTTTGTTAAATTTGGTAATAGATTGTTTATTTACATTTTTCTATAATTTGGACCACATGAACAAATAATATTACAACAGTGATACATTTTCAACCTATTGAGATATAATATATTTATTAATATACGCTAAAGGTTTGTGTTGAGTGAGAATCACATCAAAGTCATTTATATAAAAATAGTTTTCTTAGAACAATTTCTTAAATGTGTCCATAATTATGATAGCAGTCAAGAACATGGGTTTATTACTTATAAAATAATATATTTCAAGAAATTTTTGTTCAATGCTGTTTTCTCTTTCAACAATATGGTTAGAAAATCAAATGCCAACTATTGAATATCTCAAAATGGAAGAAATGTATTTTTGACCATTGTCATAATGATGGGCACAAATCTCAATAGGTGAATTACACATAACATTTCACAACATTTATTTTTAATAATCAAATCAAATTCCAAAATGAAAATGACTGCAAAACGGTGAACAAGTCATTTAAGGATATTTATTTCAAAAAAAAAAAATTTTTTTTGTATATATGTAATTTATGTTCTAGTAATATGTAATTTATATTAATGTTTGATAAACACCTTGTCAAGTTATTTACAGATTAAATCGATTTAAATATTTCACAGCCATTTACTTTTCCATTTCTAATGAAAAAAAAAACTAGTTTCTTCACTCAGTATAAAGTCATTGCAGTTTAAAAAACATTAAGTTTGATTTACGTTTAAAAAGTATGGACTAACGTACTCCCTACACAGTCAATAATATTGTCTATGTTAGCAGAAGACCTTATCGATAGATAGAAATATTGATTGTCTAGGAGCATAATATTGATGCATTTTGAAGATACTCATGTACACTTTTAGTGTAGACCGTGTAGACAGATAGAGATATTGACAATATTATTGGTCGTGCAAGTGACACTAAGAATTCATGCAATTGACTTCTATAACACTAGACTCTCGTTTTTAGATCTTAAAAAAATAAATAATAAAATATTTAATGATAACATATATAATTTAATATAAAATGTCTACATGCAATAGTATTGCACATTTGCAAGTATTAAAAAAAATATTAGCACATTCACTGATTATGGCACTACTATTTTTAACTTTACCTAATAGAAAATTTGTTCAATATTGTTATATGTAAATATTTTACACTTAGTACAGGTACTTATAAATAAGACATATGATTTGGTTGACCATTATTTTTTTTAGTACAATCCGAGACATAGAAAATTGTCCCATATTTTCCGAGACGAATGGTCATCCTATGTGTGATTCACTTTTGTGACATGAACACTGGTCTGTAAATCAACATTTACATTTTTCTATAGGATATACTGATCCATTAATCTTTTGTGAAAATGTAAATTTAGAAATTCACCGAAAGACTAAATCATGCTCTATACAACTGATTCTCTATCAAGCAAAGGAACTGCTTTGCGCAAAGAACTTTCACTGGTGCGCAAACTGCTTCCATTAAACAAATTCTTCAATTTGAGCCGTGATAGTATCGAGGTTCGGGGTGTTTTTAGATGGTCTGGAGTTTCTTCTTCCACCTCTCCGAGGGCTTCGCACGACTTCCACTTTTTGGAAGGGAAGGACACACTGTTCATGTCCTTCTGTTTGGACTCTGAAAGATCAGGAGTGTTCACGAAGCTGTTCTTTCGAAGGAGAGGACAAGCCTCAGGTATGACTTCACATTTCATGTCCAATGGATCGTTCGGATCCATGCTCATGACTGTTGCATTTCCATTAATGAAGCTATTGTTGTTAAAGTGTTTTCCGGAAACGGTAGATATTGTATTGCAAGATGTACTCGTAGGCAGTATATTACATTTGTCAAGAGAACGAGATGTTTTACGTGGACGTAATCTAGGAGAGTCGAATCTGAGTACATCAAGTGATTGAGCTTCTCTCATACCCATGTTCATGTCTGTTATTTCGTTTTGGATACTCAAATGTAACTCTCGCTCATCTTCCGAAGATCTTATTGTATTTAAGATTTTTCTGAAATATAAATTTCGTTTCATCAAATGGTTATATTTACAATTTCAAAATGATTAATAAATTATAATTGTATCCATAATTATAATAGTGGTGTAAATTGAAAAAAATCAGTTAATCATTTACATTTGTTAATATGTACTAATCTAACATAATCCAATTCAAACTCTTGAATATCTCAAAACGAAAAAAATATAAATGAAATGAGACCATTTTCATAATAAGGGACACAATTCAAAATTTCAAAATAATCTACGCATTTACTTTTTATGAATAAAATATATTTTACCTTTGTAATTATAACATAGTGCAGTTAAGAACTAATTGCAAGCATAACATTTAGTTGAGTATGATGCTACTCGAAAACATAATAAGCGTTTATAGATTTATTTTAATAGGAAGTAAATGTTGAAATGAAAATATTTACCTATTCCTTAAAGAATAATCTTGTTCAGGCTTTGGACTCGATCGACTGTATGAAATAAGACTATTCGTGTCTCCTAATCCATGAGATTGACGACGACTTCCCAAACCTAGTAACATTCAAAATTAAAAATATATGTATATACCTAGATAGTTTTGATTCAATTGAAGAGAATAATTTGACAATAAGATAGGTATACCTGTCATTCCGTATATAGAAGCCTGTCTAGATTCAGCCAATTTGGGACTTCTGTGTGGTCTACAAAACAAAGGTGGTAATTCCGCTAAATCTACAGTGCGTCTTTGAATTGCTTTCTCATTGGCACCCTCCAACCAATAAGTTTGAACCTAATATTATATCAAATAAATTAAAAAATACTAAAAACAATTATTTAAATGAAAAAATATTTATACCTCTCCTTTGCCCTTAATACTTATAGTTCCTCTGGGTTGTGTATGATAACCACCTAACTTTTCTAACGCGTCTTTGCACTGAGGAGATATGTGTATTTTCAATGCTTCTCCGTTTGATTCCATTCTACTTGCAGTGTTTACTGTGTCTCCAAATAGACAATATCTTGGCATTGTAAGACCAACCACTCCAGCGACTACTGGACCCGTGTGAATACCAATTCTCAGTTTCAAAGTTTCGTTTGGTCGGTGAGATATTTTATGGTTTTTGGCTGCGTCGAGTAAATCTAGAGACATCGAAGCAATCTCTCCTGCATGGCGATCTCCATTTTTCAACGGAAGACCAGATACCTTGGGAAAATATTGTTTTACATTAGGTATAATACAAATGCACTTTGAATATTTTTCAAAAATAATCGAAAGATACTAACCACCATATAAGCGTCTCCAATGGTTTCAACTTTGTACACATCGTAACCTTTAATTATCCTATCGAACACAGTATATAAATCGTTGAGGAAATTGACAACTTCTAAAGGAGTCGACTCAGCAGACATGTGAGTGAATCCGACGATATCGCTGAAGTATATGGTGACTGAATCAAAGGATTCAGGCTCTACACCTAGACCAGTGGTCAATTTTTTAGCAACTGGTCTGTAAAGAATAATTAATAAATTTTATATTTGAAATAATAAAACAAACTTAACATTTTCAATACTTTTGAACTGATATATTAAAATAAGTTGATGCAAATCCAACTTGAAGTATAATGTTGCCAATGACTTTAAAATAGTCAATATATCAGCTCTTAAGTACAAAAATATAAAAACTCAAATTATAAATAATTACTGTGGAAGCATTCTGTGTAAGAGATCTTCAGTTTTTTGTTTTTCTTCGAACACTTGTCTCGTTCGTTCGGTCACCAATTCTTCTAAATTATTTGCATACTTTTCCATCATTAATATCATATGGTCCATTATGTTTCGAGTTCTGAAAATTATCATGTGAACTTATATGCTTCCAAAACTATTAAGTTTAATTTTGTTATCAACTCACCTTCCTCCTTTCATTTTTTTCAATCTAGATCGCACAGTTTGAAAATCGGGTCTATCCTCAGGATTTTCAGCCCAGCAATCTTTCATGCAACTTATAACACACTCTTCCGAGGCTTCGCTGATGAGATCCCTCACGTTTGGACGGAAAATTTCTTCACCGGGTCCAGGAAATCGTTTTACTCGATCAATTATCTCTGTAATATTTGATAATTATATTTTAAATGACAAAAATAAACGACGATATTCAGAATTTCTTTTTTAATACCTTTCGGTTCATAAGGAGTCAAACCAAATGGTCCTCTACGTCCTATCATTTCATATAATATTATGGCAAATGCATAAACATCAGCTTTTTGACTACCTTTAGGAGCGCCTGAATTGCTATTTGTCCTTAATAGTTCAGGAGCTTTCCAAAATAAACCTAAAAAATATATTTCATATAAATTAAAATTTAACAAAAATCAAATTGAATTATGTTTGTGAAAAAAATACTTCTATAATATTGATGTTCGCCTATCGAATCATTTTCAGCAGATTGCCTCAAATCATGCAAACCAAAATCTGTCACCTGAAATTTACAAAATTAATACATGAGAATATTGAATGAGAACATAGAATTTTCATTAAAAATTTATACAGACTTGTAACATCCATCGAGATGTGACAACGCAATTGGACGATTTTAAATTTCCATGCCATCCGAGCAATGAATTATGTATAAAGAACATACCCTATTGAATAAAAATTGTAATTGAAATAAAAAAATGAAGTTCACGTGTAAAAAGTGACAGCAAGTAATTAAGTAAATAAGTATTTGTATAAATAACATAGGTATGCAGTGTTATACCTTTATGAGATCATGGACTAGAGATGCTACAAACATACTATCAATTTTGATATCTTCATTTTCTATGATATCCTGTAAATAGGTGAATATTTATAATTTTTATTCTTTAGACTTAAACATATAAACATTGGAGGAAGTTATGTCTTACATATAAACTGCCTTTGGCACAATAATCGGTAACTAAAGTTATTGTCATGGGCTCTACACAAGCCCCAATAAAAGTATTTATATTATCATTTTTTAATTCACGAAGCAATCTCATTTCTTTCATGATTTCCCTTGTAATATCCTGAAAATCATACAAATACAATATTAGAAAATATATATTATAAGAATATGCTGAATCATAAACATTTAACTAACTTTTTTCTTGGAAAATTTCAGTTCTTTAATCCGAACTATATTCCCTCGAAACATACCAGTGGCTGCAAAGACTTGTGCACCCTCAGCAGACCCTACACTCGCTAAACTTATCTATAATTCATATAAAGTCATAAGCACCAATTGAGTGATACAATTAATCGTCAAAAGTTTCACAAACCTTGCTTGAAGAGGCTACAATGCCTTTGCCCCTATATCCATAAATATCGGCGGGATTGATTTTCCACAATAATCCTTCAATTTCCTGCTCAATTTTCCATTTTCTATATATGCTTATTGTAATGACGACTGCACAAAATAATGTGACTGCTAAAATTCCAGCTACGACTAACGAAATTATATGCGTATCCTCTTCAGGACAATGTTCGTTCATAAAACCACAGGGCGGTTCATCCACTGGTTTGTTTTCATGTAGCCAATCGATTGGTAATTTATTATTCTGTTTGTAGCTCTGAAAAAAAAAGATAGCGTAATGTGATAATTTGTCTCGTGAAATCAAAACTAGCCATCGTTTGGTGAAAAAATTTGAAGTAGAATGCTTTGACTCACTCACTGGAATATCGCCGTTAACTCCTTGCTGAAAATAGCCGACTGGTATCATTTGGTAGTCGCATGTGAAATTTGCCCTATCTCCAACGCTGCCATTGTATGATTTAAAAGCGAGCACGGTGAAGTTTCCTTCGGAATCGCCTCGTTCATCGATTTTTATACTAGAACCGGTTATACCTTCAATGTGAAAAAAAAAAAATTATAATATCATTTTGATCAAAATCTGATTTTGGTATTACAATTATTGTAAAGTTAATATATTTTTTATCTAGAACACATCAAAAGTTAAATAATCATAAATAATAATATTGAAACATAACATACTTGTATAAGTTTTATTCTTCATAGTCTCGATAATTTTAGATCCATTAGATGCAATTTCTCTAATACGTGATGGTGTTAAATTTGTTTCTTGCCTAAGTAAATTATCTAAAGCTTGTGCATAAATAATTACAGCATCATAGAGATAAGCGGCATAAATTGAGACATACTGCAAAAAATATGTTATTAATATCAAACATATCAATTGAGAATATAACACTGTGCATCGAAAAGTGTATTCACCTTTACATAATTACTTTTCATCAAAATAGACGGAGATGGAAAATTGAATGGTTCCATTAAATTTGCTTTTCTAACTTCTTCTGTGAAATTTTGATAAACGTCTCCAGGGGGAGACGAAACTATTACTAACAAAGATTTAGCTTTTTTAAAGAATTCTTTATCTCTGTTACAATTTCCTGATTTAGATAAAGTATCAGGTTCTGAAATATAGAATTTCAATTAGAAAAAATAAATTAATTAGGAATCACGAACAACTGGAATTGAACGCATAAATGAAAACCCTTACTCACTCCATAAGTATTTGGTAGCTTCTCTTGGTGAATAAGTCAACATATCGACAAATATAACCACATATTCTCCTTTCACAAATAACTGAAGTGCTTCCATCACTGACATCATATCAATAAGTGCATTTGGGGTTCCAAAATAAACGTAAACTGCAAAAATGTGATTTTCAATCAATCGAAATATATACATATACAGAATCTAATTATACTGGTATTAGAGTGATTCAGGTAATAAGATAAAGTTTTTAACTTGAAAAGGAAAATATTTATTGCAAAAACTTACTTCTTGTTCTATTTTTCGTCTCTTGGATGACACGATATGTGTGACCAGAGTTACAACACTGAAGAGACTCTTCGCAACATTTGTGCAAGTCCAAAACTGATCTGAGATGGTTTACGGTCATGTTGTTCTTCTTGGCGAGATTTTCCAGAAGTAGAGCGACTTCTAACCAAGTTTCTTCGTACAGTATTGAGAACTTATGCCATCTATAGTATTTTAAAAGCGATATCACAGATTTGGTGACCTGTGAAGAAAAGTCATCAATTTGTAAATTTCACAATATTTAATGAAAATTAGTTATATTTTAAATACATACTTGGGTGTCAGGAGGTTCTGTTCTAGCAAATGTCGGTATGTTTGTTATTTTGTTATCTGTACATTTCTGCAAAATAAAAAAAATTTTTTGAGAAATCATAAAATTTTCAAAATGTTAATGAAAAGTTTTTGTTCTATGTATAAGTAGGTACATATAATTATATTAAAAAATCTGCCCATCATTATGACAACAATCTAAATCATTGTTCATATATTGAAATATACTTTAAGCTCATGATTTTAAATTTTTCAACTTATTTCAAAATTATAATTAAGGGCACGTTTCTATAACTAAACTTGTGGACGACAAAAACACAATAACGAAAGTGAAATACATAAAATAATTCAGAACACAAACACTCTTTGTACCGAGATGTTTTGTCTATTTATAGGAGTGTTCCGAGGAGAGAGAGATAACGGGCCACACAATGGAATGGAAACTAAAACGGAATTTATTGAATGCACAGCTCGAACACAAAGAGACGACCATTAATGTGAGCCAACCGAGCAGCGGCTGACTACCTTGACAAACACTATGGAGTCGAAGTGACCAAACTCCGCAGCCGAAATGATCCTTCATTCAGTTTGAGGTGAGAAAATAAGCACAATGATTCTACACATGTATTTTGGTGTTAAATTATCTGATACTAAGTATTAACACAGTTTGAAAGGTGCATTACCAAGAAGTTATTAAGTTATAAAAGAGATATTTTTGCTGTATATAATTTTCTGCAGTTTTTATTGGTTTAATAAAATCTTTTACAATTTATAATTAATAAGAAATCAACATTTTTTTATGGATGTGAGAATTTTCTTGTTCACATGTAACATTATAAATAATTGAATCATGACTTCAAGAGAGAGAAAATACACGTGTGTATAAAACAAAAATAAGCATATATTCCTTACATTGTTCATACAAAATTTGTCCTCTAAAAATCTTGATTCAATTATGTACATAGGAGGTGAAGAAATTGACATAAAAATGAGCTAATCAATTATTTTTGTTTGTTTCGTTAAATACAATATTTTAGCTTACGTAGGAAATCATGGGTAGATTTTGGGATTGGGCCACCACAGCCTCCACATGGCAGGGACCTTCCGGTCCGAAGAATGCTACAACATCTTCACAAAGCATATCAGTGATGACCTTTGTGGCTATCACCGTTTTGCCTCTTGTGTCGTTCCAACGCATCTCGAGATTGACATCGGGCAACAATGGACCATCATTTATCTGAAATTAAAAAAAAAAACACATTTTTTATACCAATAAAACATATAACTAATGAGTATAAGATGTGAGGATCGGAAAATATCATATGCAATTTTATTAAAACTACTTGGATATTGTTACAGAGTTGAAATGGAGTAACCCGAAAAGGTGATTCTTCCATTATTGATCCAGATCACTGATTAAGTAATTAAATAAAAGGAATTGTAGAATTTGTTCAAGGAAACAGGAGTGTTGTACATATTACATAATATTTTCAAGGAAATACAAACAGATTTATTCAATTTTCTTGAAAATAATTTTTATAAGAGATATCATTGATATATCGAATATCTTTATGATTTTTTTCCTATCGACCATTATTTGATAAAAATAAGCGAAACACTCGACGAGCTTTTATTACATACGCACAAGGTTAGGTATCTAGATGAAAATTCCGTACACTTTTTTTTATGTAACATGCTATCGGAAAATATCGGATATTATTAAGAATGTTTTTCATTCGAGCGGAGTTTCATTATTTTTTAATTAAAAATTCATTAAGTCAACATTAATCATCCGTTAAATGAGGAACGAAACCGAATCATTGTTAAATACTTGCTTAGCGAGCGATAGATAGGATCTGTTGAGTATCACAAAATTAATTCAATTAAATCAATATAATAATATTAATATGGAACAAGTAATTAAGTTTCAAAGCAGAGCAAGTTGAAAAATTTGTTGTTTTAGATCTGAAGATATATATAGGTAAGTTTTTCGCTATAACACGAAATAGATTAAAATATAAATGGATTTGAATGCTTGAGTCAGTGATTGAAAATATAATATTGAATTTCATACAGTTCCTTCGGATAAAAAAGTGGGTTATAATTTCAGTTGGTAGAAAACATGAAATCTAGCAGATAGGTATTTGTAGTTTTCAATCGTATGATTCGTTCTAGATAGGGAAACGCATCAAGAGGTGCGTTTTTACCCCCACCCCCTTACCTAAAATTCTCCGATATTTGTCATATCAGATTATACTACAGAAAAATGAGATACTAGCTCATCAGAAATGAAAACTTATGCCGAAAACGAATTCCCTCACTAATTTCACTCATGAAACGTTCAATAGAAGTTTACACTAGTGAAATTTTCAGCTATGAGTGCGAACCTCTTTGAGTGCCATGGTGAGGGCGCCGGAGATGGCGAGCCCCTGTCGGTCCTTGAGGTCGCCCTTGATGGCGGTGAGGTATCCGACGACGAGGGTGGTCTTGGGCTTGGAGCCGGTCGAGATGGAGAGGGTGGTGTTGGGGGGCGCGGCGGCCCGGGTCGCCAGCAACGCCAGCACCACCAGCGCCCCTGGTACCAGCGCCCCCACCCTCATGGCCCACACACCACTCACCACACCTGAAATCAAAAAAAAAAATCAAAATTAGCAATCACTAGCAGTGCCACGGATGTGTATCGAAATTAAAAAGTGACGCATTGCTCGAGTAGGACAGTGGCTTGGAGTGAACGACGCCGGCCAATATAGTGCAAGTTCGATGATTCGAACTCGGTACGGCTGAAAATTTCGAGCATCGTTAGCGTATTTATAATATAGACTAGTAGTGCCACGGATGTGTATCAAAATTAAAAAGTGACGCATTGCTCGAGTAGGACAGTGGCTTGGAGTGAACGACGCCGGCAAATACGGTGCACGCTCGATAATTCGAACTCGGTACGGCTGAAATTTTCGAGCATCGTTAGCGTATTTATATAATAATATAGACTAGTAGTGCCACGGATGTGTATCAAAATTAAAAAGTGACGCATTGCTCGAGTAGGACGGTGGCTTGGAGCGAAAGACGGCGGCCAATACAGTGCAAGTTTGATAATTCGAACTCGGTACGGCTGAAAATTTCGAGCATCGTTAGCGTATTTATAATATAAGATATATGACGACTGAAAAGGCCGAGGGGTACAAGTGACATTTTTGGCGAAATTAAGTTGTGTACAGGAATCGCTTCTATGTACGCTCATATATTTGGTGGTTGAAGGATATAAACGAATATATCATCAAATCACTCGACCTCCTCCTAATACATCTACATGTACCTACGTACGTGATCAACTTTGAGCGCACTTTTCTCGTAATTACTGCAAAGTCACTTGTACCACTTGGCCTTTTCAGTCGTCATATGATGATTGAAAAGGCCGAGCGTACAAGTGAAATTTTTGGTACAAGAATCACTCATATATTTGGTGGCTAAAATATATAAACGAACTTGGATCGTGTACCGAGATATAATATATTATTAAATCACTCGACCTCCTCCTAATACATACATGTTCGACTTTGAGTGCACTTTTCTCTAAATTGCCCCAAAATCATTTGCACTTTTCGGTTTTTTCGTATGTATTCAGATATTTCGTTTGGATGAGAGGAATAGAGAGGTAAATGTCCTACGAGATTTTAGGTTGGAATGTTGAGTTAAATTATTGATGGGGGTAGAATTGTTAATGAAAAAGAAAACAATTTTATTTCCACAACACTGACAATAAACAAAGTTTCGTTTTGCGTAATTTGTGAAGTGGATTTTCGGTTAATCTCTTATGGCTTCTAGTCGTTGGAAGTTTTAAAGCCTTTTACTTAATCTGGCCCTGCGCTGGAGGGTCAGAACGAAACTAACATGTCTAAAAAGCTCGACAAGATTAATCAGCGAGGACTTAATAAATCATAGACTTTTCCATAATAACATATTACATAAAAATGTCCAGAGCTCATATGTATCATAATTCGCAGAATAATGTCCCGAAAAGCCTGATTAATTCAGCTCTATTTTTTCAGGATTTCTTCAGTTTTACCTAAATGAATAATTTGAGAAAAATATTCAATATACTCGTAAATTTATGAAATTATGAATTAAATGTTAATTTAGCGAATATAGGTATCGACATATTTCAACGAATATGCAAATGCCGAATAATAATAATCGATCAGGTGTACAGAAGTTTCTTAAAATAATATTATTGCGATCGTTAAACGAACGAAAGAATGCAAATTTCAATTCCTTATATACAGCTAAAGCAATATAAATTCGATATCGCTAATAAAAATAAAATCGAGAATTTATAATTATCGATTATAGCTGTATAAAATTTTCACTTGAAAATTTTAATCAAAACTAACCTCGATCTTTCAATTACCGCAACAGGATAGAGATTTTCCGCGTTTATTTTCGAAAAACCACGATATTTTGTAAATAAAAAAGGCATTATTTTATATTAATATTAAAGGCTAGACACGTTCGATAAATGAAATAAGCAAAACGTAGAAAAAAAGGACAGCTGTTTCCATCATATTTTTGTACTTTCGATCCTTTTACTGTCTTGACTTGTACGTGTTTCGCTTTCGTTACAAAGAAAAATCGTATTCTCATTTGAAACGCGAAGTATGAGTGATTTATCCACGATATGAATTAATGTAAAAATATCAACATTTTTGAGAAAATCTATGATTTTTTTTCAAATAAACATTACTGGTAAATACTATTTTTTCAGTTCAAATCTAGTATCAAATTTAAATTATGATTAACAGAAATAACGTCACTTCAATGATGTTTCAATAAATTCAACATTTATTGTAAAAAGTGATTTTGATCGCACTTTTTATGATAAATATGTCAATTTACTAAAATTAATTAAATTGATTTGGTAGAATTAATGAAGAAAAGATAAAATCAAGATGAGTTTCACTTTTCATCTTAATTAAAATTAATGTTATTCGATTCATGAACAAATAAGTTATATGAAAGTTTCTCGAGCGAAAGAAAATTCGATCAAATCTAACTAATTTTCAGAATAATCTCAAATAATTAAATGCGCATGGAAAATCTTCATCAAATGTCAAAGATTCATCTCTTCATTCATATTAAATATTGTAAATAACTACGCTGATCAAATTATGTTTATTTAAAGGTCAATCAATAACGTGAACGTAAATTATTATCATTTAATTGAATAAATCTCTGATGAGTTTTCATTATAAGATCCAACATTTGTTTGAGCGATTTATTATTATATTAAAAAATATATTTCTTGGAAAATTTGATTTTCCACAAGAGCCACAGTTCATTATATGTCTTCAATTAAATCCTATTTTCATAAGCTTTCATATAATAAGCTAAATGTTAATACGACCGAATATAATTTCTGGGAAGCAAAGTCGATTATAAGAAAATATTCAATTTTGAATCAAATAATGTTTTTTTAATCTTACGAAAATTTAATTTAAATTAATGTAAAATACAAAGATGATGCTAAACGATTATTTAATTTATAAAATAATTAAAAATAGTCATATTTACAAAATATCAAAGTTCAAACCTAGAACAGTACCATAATCACATGATTCTTATATAAAATGATACTCTATTTATCCACATTTTTTCGAAATTCGATACAATTTTGATACAAGATAAAAAAAATTCGAAACACACGGTTTCAACATCGTTTTAGCGCGAAAATAATGAACTTTAAAATATAAATATAATTTAAAAGCGAACCAATAGTAAAGTAACGAACGAGGCGTTAATTTCCGCGAACAAACATAGGCGCGTTTGCTTTTTCATTTAGCGAACGACTCTTCACGTGATTTATTTTTTCGCAAACTTTTTCACAATGAAAAACCGTAACAGTCCACATACAATGAAAAATCCATTTTTCCCTTTTCGATAATGAAAAATCAGGTCATACGCAAATATTTCTGTATCGATTACGTTCACGTGTGGTTTCATATCCTGGTTCGCGAAAATAGCAACTGTAACGTTCTCAGATAGTAATAAAAATATAAAGGGAAAACAGTCGATATTTCCAATCAACGTTCGTGTATGTAGAATGCGTTTTTATTTCGTACAAGTCCCGAAGGAAATCTCATCGATGAGTTTTCTTAAGATTACGGTCCCATTTGTAAACGTTATACAAACTTTCGGGAATCGCAACGAGTATATAATAAGAACTTTTTTATAGTATTCTACTTTCGTGACTTAGGATTATATACGATTTATTTTCACCATAATGAAAGAAAGTTTGCTGATATATGTATGTCTAAATAAGTTTTTTTCAATATACATTTAATTGATGACATTGAAAAGCGATGAAAAAAATTTTTGGACTTAGATAAATTGCTCTTAAGTATTGATTTAAATTTTCAACAATGAATCGATAAACAGACAATTTATCCATCAATTAACAACAAAGTAGCATAGAACCGACATCGAACTTGAACTTCGACTTTAAACACTTGTAATCGAAATGTTGTACAAGAAACGGTCGGAGACGCTCGTGCAAAAGCGATGCACGAATGAATTACAACACGAGCAGTGAAAACTTAAACATAAAAGATAAAAAGGAAAAAAAATGGTCAAGAAAACGGTCAAATTATCGCGACCGGTTATTTATATACAGGCCTCACGCATCGGAGGCTTCTTGTGTGTTTCTAAAATAACTATGACGCAACTGTACATTATATTATCACTTGCAGTGTATAAATAAATAAGATGTAAAGGATGGTTCGAAAGTAAAATTTTGATTAAAAGAAGTTTTCAGTTTGAACATGTGTGTGAATTATTATTTTTTTGTTCTAAAATCGAGTTGTTACGGTATTGTAGCGTCAGACGTATCGGATTATACGAAATGGAAATTGCAGTTTCAGCGTTCAACGTTTCAGACACATTAATCGATTAAACTACATTGTATGTAACGTAATGATCTTGAAATTGAACGATCACGTTTTTACTGAATTAATTCAGTTCTAACTAGGTCTGGTTCGTCTCGCCGGTTTCCTATCTCGATTATGACAAATTAGTACAAGTTTAGCAACTTGTATGGCCAATTTGCATTCGGTTATTTCCACATTAGCATTTCCAGACGTTTCCGACACCAGACGAAATTTATTCTCAGTTCAAGTTTAACCGATTCTATAATGCAAGTCTATCTATCTATATATAGCCGACTTATTCGTATTGCAAAAGTGTACCTGTTGTTGCTTTTTAGTATTTTTTTATTATTCAAATCGGTATACTAATTGATTCGTGACCGTTTCGAAACGGTCGTTTAATTCAGATGTGGATGTTGATTCTTAGAATTGCGATTAAGTCTCGTTGTAATTATGAATGAAATATTAATAATTATTAGTATAATGCATTAAAAATATCCTCTTTCGATACAAAAGCTAAAAATGGGTTGACTTTGAAAACATTCCTTGATTAGATAGAACTTAAGTTTAGATACGGCTAACAATAAAGTAACGAAATTAGACAAACGGGTAAGTTTCTAAAAATTTATATGACATATTGATTTTTTCATAAATACTTGAGTATTAATATAAAATGGCGTTCGTTTAGAAAATTCGTTATACTGTATGAATATTTTAAGCGAAACCTTATCGCCATATTATTTTTAGCTTTACGCGATAATGGGTATTAAAGTGTAATGAACAGTATCAGTTATTTACATAATATTCAATATGGATGTATATATTTAAGAAAATATCATGTTTTAAAAGTTTGTGAAAAATTATATTACGAAGCCTTAAAATTCGAGAAACTCAGTTGATATCAAATTTATCAAATAAAAAATGTACTTGTTGAATAGACTATCAATATGATTTTTGAATTAAATTAAATAGCAGCTCAATATAACCCAGCTTAATTCATCAAATGTCGTACAGATTTTCTGCTCTAAAAGTACCTAAAACAACATATTCATAGAAAAAAATCGATCAAATCATAATAATTTCAATAGAAAACTCGACTCAAAACAAATTTCTCCAAACGGAGAGTAATTATCTCATTTGACACTAATTTCGACTTGCATTCGATGTTCTATTTTTACAGTGAAGCAATCATGAAACTAGCAAACGGACCAATGGTAAGAACGATGTCTATTTATGTCACATCACTTCTAATTATATCGGTAACATATTCATGAACCTGTGAAAAGAGTTTCTTAGAAAAAGCTATATATACACATATTTATTATACGTTAGCTTTTATCCTTTCTGAAGTATTCTTAGATGGTTTTTCAATAGGTGCAAATTGAATCACGGTTTCGCTATCATTTATACTATTTCAGATTGACGTTTCAGCTCAGATGAATATAAAATCTATATGTAGAAGCTATTGTAGTTTTCAGTGAATACCGTATTTTCACTCAATCTTATTTATGGTAGAGTGAGATTTATAGATTTTCCATAAAGTTCGTGTTTCAAATCAAAAGAATCCTTAGAATTAAAATTGAATTTTCTTCGTCGAAAATATGTTTTTCGCGTCTTCCATCAATTAATTGAATGTAACGAGAGTGTTTCGAATCAATAACGCGTAACTATCGAATCTCCTTCGGCGAATTACAATTTGTATTTACAAAGGGGATTGAATTACAGAAATATATATATACAGAGATATCTCGTTTATGCGACAAACTCGATTTGATCTAATTTCACCCCTCGAGACTGAAATAAAATTAAAAAATATCACTCCGTCAAAGGAATATCTTGATTTCTTTTCACGAATGCAGAATCAAAACTTTGAAATTAACACGATGAAAATTAAATGAGAATCGACTGAAGATAGCTACATTTTTACTGGAAAATATTTTATTTTAAGGAATTTTTAACAATAATTAACACAATATGAAACACCTCGAGACGACCTTAAGCTTCCTCTAGTTGCCCGAGGGAATAAACGTCTGTTTTGATTGTTTTGAACAGTTAATCGTTATATGTATATTTTGATATAATGTATACATACATAAACTTTATATAAGTAAGAATGATAAAGGTATAGATAGAAATTTACAAGAAAATATCATATCAAATTATGACATTTAAAACGATATTTTGAAAAATGAAAATATTATTTTTTTGTTTTTCTCTCGATGGAAAATAAAGGACATTTCAGTCAGCGAAGATACGAATTCACTGCCGATACAATCTCACTATAGTATGACAAACGTAAACATCGGAACTAATTGAAAATGATCAATTTAATGACAAGACACTTAAACGTTTTCGTTTCCTTAGTAAATCGCGTTGCGTGTGTATGCCGTGCATACTATTTGTTACGAAAATGCCTCCTGAAAACTGTCAAACGATATAAATTCTGTTTTTTATCAAATGTATTATGTACAAAATATAATGATGCAGAAACTTTCATAGGAATGTATACAATAACCTTGAAGAGTTTCACTGCCAAAGGATCAAACGTTAAGGCGTATATAAATAGCACACTTTCAGAAATGAATTCAATTTTATTTATATGAATATTATATATTGAATATAATCCTGACATATTAAATTTTATATTCAACGTATGTATTATATTATGTTGAAATGAAAATGGCACGGAAATTTGCCGTTTAAAGCCGCTTTTGCACCGTGGTTTTCGAACTTGAACGTTTTACACGTTTCCTTCAGAAATAAATTGAGACTCTCATACGTTTCATGTGTCCCATTGCCACTGTAGAAAATAACTGGTCGCGTAGATCTTTTTCACTTTGTAGGCTTTTGCCATTGAAACGGCAATGAATGGAATTTATGTAGAGATAAATAGTCGAGTGTGCCTTATACGCAAAATGAGTTTTCCTGGTGTAGTTTTATAGTCGAACATAATTTTGATTTTGTTCTATGTGAGATATTTGTTTATAGAGTTTAACGATTATGGCTTATGTGTGGAAATAATATTATTGCAGGTGAGTTGTCACATATTGAAGTGTCGTACGTTGTATATATGAGTTATATAAATGGGTCAAATGAGTTTATATAAAAGAACGTGTATCGTTTATATTGGTCATCGAGAAAAAAATAGCTAAAGTCATTTCATTGGCATTAACTTATGTTGAATTTTGTGAAATTTCAAATAAAATAAGAAAAGCGTACATATGATTATTTTTAAGAGATAAAAATTCTTGTTTAGTTAGGTGTTTACAAAATATAAGAACCTTCGGAAAGTATTAATGAATTCCGCGAAAACAAAATAAACATGAACGTGTACAAAATCAATATCATGTTTTCGAAGTGAATTTTAATATTTGATAAAAAAAATAATAATATAATACCCAAAATAAATTAAACGAAGCTGCCTTAATAAAAAGTACATAAATTATTCTAATAATATCGAAAAACATATTTTAACTAATACTGAATAAGAACCCTAGAAGCCAAGGATATACTGAAATAAATTTTAATTAAGAAATTTTCCCTGAATTATGTATGATTTCAAAAATAACACAAATAATTTCAGAATTTGTATTAACATATAACACCAGATCACTTAACAAACTTTCTGATATTTTTAAATTATAATATTTCGAATACATATTTTTTGAAAATTACAAATTTATACTTAACTTCTAGAGCCTTCAGAACATTTTAAACATCTTTCAAATGTATTTTATTAAAATTTAGACTTTATAAAGTAAAAATTAGTTACCTCAATCGACAGCCCGATATTTTAACTTGAACGAAACTTATCTCAATCGAGACCCAACTTCGCTTCAATCACGAGAAAATTTTCACTCGAAACTCGACGAATTTTCCTATAGAACTTGGACGAATTTCCACCGAAGCCTGTACGAATTTCCACCGAAACCTATACAAATTTCCACCTAAGCTTCTCAAAATTCAGACTAATAATAGTTCGCTGAAAGTTGGGTTTAGAAGTGGTCTAACTTCAGACGACGATCGCGAAGGACGTTGAAGTTCGAACTAAGCGTTATTTGGCGGCAAAATGCACTCGTTAGTATCGGAAAGTTTTACATAACGATGTCGAAATTTCACGATAATAAAGATCGATTCACCTCGGGCTGGAAGCGGAACGACGCATTTATTTAATTACGTACGTAAAACATATGTAATTAAAATGAAATAAAAATTAATCGAGTTCGATCGGCGGAAATCGAGTCGTATGTGTGTTTTGATGGGAATTTTAAACGTTTTGGATGTGTATTTTATTGATTGATGAATTGATGTTTCAGAATTGAATATGAATAAAGGATGTGATTTTATGTGAATCCATTTTTTATGATATCGAAATGTGACAAGATGTAATTCAGATTTGATTGATGGAAATGTGGTATTTTCTACTGTAGCAATTTTTTTTGTCTTATTCGAATTATTTTTATCTTACGATTTCAATTTTTTATATAAATATTACATAGATATAATAATATGTATAAGTTTTTTTTAGATAGTCAATGTACTTTAAAACCAATAATATTAATGTCATGTAAGTACATATGGGCTTAAGATAATTTTTAATATTTATTAAATAGAAAAAATATTCTAATTTTATAGAAAACCCACTTTTTGTTAGTATCAATTTTAAATATTTTAAAATAGATATGCAAATTTGAATAGAATTATCATAAATTTGAAAAATTATTTTTAAAAAATATATGCAAAGCCATATTTATTCATTTTCGGTTCACTAAAAAAATCTCAATATGATAAAAATTCAAGAAAAAATATAAAATACATATGAACAATTTAAATTTTTCAGAAAATACAAAAATCAAATCATAACAAGCCCCTAGAATTTATTAGTATAGATAAAAAGATATTTTTTATATTTTGAGAAAGTTTATTTCATTAAATCAGGACTTCATCAAGTTTGAATGGGAGTTGAACAAAGTTAGGATGATAGCGTCCATATAACGGATAAGTTACTTAAAAATTTCACTTCTCATCGAATCCAAATTAGATTCATTTCAAAACTAAATCTATTTTACAAAATTAAAAACCTAAACTAGAAACGTAACAAAGATTAAAATGCAATATAACAAACACGAAACTCAAAATTTCGCAAAAATGCATCCAACTCATCACATATAAGAATATAAACATTACATTCTCGAAAAATGCACTCGTATTCAAAAATTTATATAACACCATCGAAACAATTTCACCAAAAACTTGGCCAATTTCTTAATCGATTTGCAATTAAGCGAATCGCTCGTTACGGAACGGACGTTTGACGCACGACATAAAGAACATCGTTACAGTGATATTATTTTGCGATAAGCGGACAAATGATGGTAAGAAAATGCAATTTTTATTGTAAATCACGAGCAAACGAGAGGATATGGGACTAATGGTGTCGGAAGTTTAATGTTGTCTGGTCTAATGTTGTCTGAAGTCTGATATTGTTTGTGCGAATTGCGTTGATGCATGTGCAAGGTGCGTCAGAAATTTTATGATTTTTGGTAATTTTTTTGATCAATTTGAGTGAATTGCTTATCTAATCATAATTTATATTTATCCCCTTTGAGAATATGACAGCCATAATAAATCGTTACTGTTAAATAAATGCTAAATTATGATTGAAATATCAAATTTTAGGTATAAGATCCGATCTTTCCATTTTTCTGCTACTACCACAAACATACACTAAAAAATCTCTACCAATTCACAGACTTACAATTAGAGTACAAAATATATTTTTTATGATATTTCAAGTTCGAATGAAAGTTGAGTCGAGTTAGAACAATACTGTGCATAGAATTGAAAAGTACCTTTAAATATGTTTACAACAGAATGAAAACGATGTTGGTTTTTCCAGGTCATAATTTCGTTTGTAATTATGTATTTGCGTACGCGATTAAAAAAAGTAAAACGAATATCTGTAAGCAAATGTTAAAAATGAAAAGTAAATATAAAAATTTCATAAAACGCGCCGACACATAATAAAACCTACGTAGGTTTTATTTTTTGATGAAAATTTACTGCTTCTGAAAAATTCACATCACAAGTGTGTTTTCAGCGAAACGCTCAGTGAATGCGTAATTTTCGCAATTCGCGTAACAATTAATTCGTTCAAATACATAATTAGTTATGTATACGCATTTATAATATGTAACAAATCGATTTATCTTCGGATTCGAAACATACTTCAACGTTAAAATCCCATCGCAATCTTCGCTTACGATTGAGCAACCGCAAAGCTGAAACATTAATAGGGTAACACGAGGATACGAACTGTTGGGAAATTCGCCTGAGTACATTCAACTATTAGCACAAATCCACAGGATTAATTGAACATTTGACAAGAGTATTTAGTGTCTGATCGTGTCTTACGAAGGACTCGATATATATTATTGTACGGCCTGTATCGATGTCATTAATAAATAGAAGTATTTAATAAGTAAGATATTATAATTATAATTTTATAGTAAGTAAGAATAAATACAATTAAATGACAAAATATGTTAGGGTATGGGATAATAAATCATTTATTTCAGAGGTAATTTTAATTGATTATGTACGTTAACGTGAATTGACTACATTCTTAGTTTGTCAATCTCACAATCAGAGAAATTGAACAATTAAGGGAATTTCGAAAAATGTTTCATCGTTTTTCTCGACTTTTGGTTGTATAGAGTTAATTATCTTGTACACTAAACAGTTCATATGTACAAGTATATCAATTAAAATCTCAAAACCAAACAAATGGATATATTCAGATACAATCAAGTAGCACAATAATTCAAATTTGTCACTCGAGCCCCGCGCTTTTAAGAGTCCTCTTATTGCGTATGCTTAGAATTGCGCCAAAATAGGAATAAGTTCATCATCCACATAAGATATTAAATCCAATTTACGACATCCCGTTCGAATCACACCGACGATAAATCCGAAACATAAAAATTCCATCACAGTTTAGCGACGCACTCTAATATGGCGAATCGAGCGCGCATTCAAACTGCACACGATGCACATTTCGAATACGAATCGTCTTTTTACATGTCCACAGTCTAACTGCATTAACTGCACACGAGGAAAAGGAGATCGGCTCTCTTTGTGCTGGGGTCAATCATCGGCTCGCCTTCAAAGACCGACTTGTATATTGTAATATGTGTGCGATTCAGATTTTACTTGCGTTGACGGTGTGGGACATTCTTTAGATTTGTGTGGGATTTTTGAAAAGTTTTTAGAATTTCATTTTAAATGCGTATTTCACATACATTTGTGTAATGTTAGTAGCGAGTGTCGCAAAACAGAGTCTGAGTCGACGATAGAAGAAGTACATATTGAGAGAACATTCGAGTGAAGGAATATTTACAATAGTTAAATCTGATTATGCAGAAGTGGAATTAATTGTGAATACTTTTCATAAATATTTCTCATGATTAAAAATTGATTTCATCATTAAGAGTATCAAAGAAGAAGAGTCTTGGTTGAATAAAATGCCACTAAATCAATCAATCGTCTGAAAAGTTGGAAATATCTATTATATTTAAAGAACTATTTCTTAAAATATTAAAAATTTTGAATTAAAAAGAATAGAAATTTGAAAGAAAATCAATTTCATCAAATAAGAAAATTATCATTTTTTTAATGGGAAAGTTTATATAGGAGTAAACTTAAGGTTTTCCACTATACATGTGAGTATAACGATGGTGTTAATAATGCACATGTATCCATGTTTCATTAAATTAATTACGTGAGAACATATTACACATAGGATCAGTCATTAAACATTCTTGAGGTTATAATGAAGATTAATTGATGTTGTCTTCGAGTTTCAGAAGTTAGAAATATTATTCAGACTTCTGTTTAAATATTAAGATATTTCAATATAACAAAGTTTATGAAAGAAAATTTATTAGATAAAAAATATTATATTTAAAAAAAAACGAATATAATAGAGTAAGATCCGATTACGATTATAAAGCAAAAAAGAGAAGAACAATACAACGAGATCTTATTACAAACACCTCTGACAAAAATGTAAACTGCATGTAACACGAGAAAAGTCAAGTTTCTAAGGTAAAAATCTAAAAACAAAATATATATTCCTTTTATAGCTTTAATTTTGAAACAATTAAATATTCATTCGAACGATTCCAAGAATCGATCGGAAATAGAAAGTGAAAACGCGCGGGAAAATTTCAACAAGTTCAAACGCAAACCCTGCGGTGTAAACGAAATAAAATCACATTATATTAAAATGCGAGAAAAATACCTTAAAATTATATAAAATTTATTTATGCGGAAAATTTACATAGTCTCGAAGGTTTCGCGGGCAAAATTCGAATCGCTCAAGGGACGCATTTTTCTTTGTGTAGCGGAAATATAAGCCTATTATCGGGTCGTTAAGAATGTTTAATTTATTTTTTTGCAATTTCATAAATTAATATGAAAACCTCCGATGCGTAAATAGGTTTCGCTTTTTGTTATTTTTATTCGTTCTTCGCAAAATTCGATCGAACGTAGCACTTGAAGAGATTGCTATAAAAGGGGCGCTTTATTGTGAATGGAGATTTTATCGAACTTTTCAAATTAACAGATTGTTTTTTGCGCATAAAAATATATTAAGAGTGAGAGCTTAATAAATATTATATTGCTGAAAAACGTGTTTGATAAAAAATATTTCGCTAAGAGAAAAATAAAATGTTTCGAGTCGATGAAGTTTTAATAATTTATAGACATCAATGAATTCAATTTGTTTATTTTTATGAATAATATTATACAAAACTCTAATTGAAATTTCCATTTGAAATAATTTCGTATATTGAATGAAAATATTTTGGGACTAATGAAACAAGACTAATCTGACATATCCTGATACTTATTGTTAGACCTACTTTTGCTAGCTGAATCTGACCTAACAATAAAGAAAAATAAATAAACTTAACCTATCATGACCTAACTATTCAATTTTCTAATATTCATAAAGAAAAACGATAGCTAAATAAATACAAAATAAGTGTTTCATTTCATGTTTAATTCCAAACTAAATAATTTGCATTTAAAATTCAATATTTTTAAATTAACATTCAATTGTTTCCTTCGAAATATGAGTGAAATGAATCGAATTCGAAATAAAGACCATTCAACTTGAAATGGAAAAACATGCATTGATCGGATCGAAATCGAACTAATCTAAAATACACTAGCTAAAAGCGTCTAAAAGGAGCGTTTTAAAATATTCAGGCGTGTCAAACCTTTTCTTCGTTGCGGTACAGGTGACGGAGCATTCTCCTACTTGCGCCACTATTCACCCGACGGTGTACTACCCCTTTTGTGGCTCCTGAAAAGAAACATTAATAATAAATAGGCCGGTTATTTTTCAGAAAGGGGATGCTTAAAAATACATAGTTGCCGAGGGAGCTTGGGTTATACATCATGTATGAGATATTCCACACGATGAAAGAACGCTCTCATTAATCACGGATAATAGAGGGCGAAACTCTGAAACGTATATCGTGTGATAAAACATAAATGACGATCGAAAAGGCCAAGGGGTACAAGTGACATTTTTGCCGAAATTGAGTTATGCACTAAAATCGCTTCTATGCACGCTCATTTATTTGGTGGCAAAAGGATATAAATGAATTCGGAACGTGTGCCTCAATATATCATCAAATCAGTCGACCTCCTCCTAATACATGTAGGTACATGGTCAACTTTGAACCCGCTTTTCTCGAAATCACCGCAAAGTCATTTGTACCCCTTGACGTTTTCAGTCGTCAAATATATGTATAGCTCGTTGAGTATCAACGAAAAAAAGGGTGATGAAAACATAATCGATTCGAGTTATAACCTGTTGAGCGTTTTTCCATTTTAGCATCAATTTTTTTCTTGACAAATGAAGAAAATAAATGAATTTGATTTGAAAAAAAATTGATATTGATACAAAGAATATTCAATTTGAAATGAATTTTTTTAATAAATTTGGAAAATCTAACATTTATAAGCAATCAATTTTCATAAAGTACACTTAATAAAATTTATATGCAATCATACTATTGAACTATTGACATGCATAAGGTGTTGCATTTTGACTCATTCATTAAAAAATTAAGTCTATTTTGTAATAAATAAAGTATGAATTGACGAATATTTAAGAACGTTATTTTATGAAATCAATTCGATTCGCATGTAATGATATTTTTTGCTTGTATATCGTTGAAAAAATATTTTTTCCTCAATACATTATCAAATTTGTGTTATTTAAAGCGTCGTTAAATGATAAAATTATACAATTTTTAAATGTGTTTTAAATTTTAAAATAATCAGATGATTCGTTCGAGTGTTAAACGGAATGGAACGTCTGGTTCGAGCAGATAAGAAAAATACATACTGGACAATTAGAAAAATCGTTTCACACATTAAACACACATATGATACTCAAAAGAAAACTTAATTACAACTTCTTCTTCATAACATTTAAAATAAATTTATCGATTAAACGGAAAATATGATAGATACGTACAGGGAAAATTAGTAACGAAAAATATACGAATCGTTTCACAGCTGAACAATTTATTTTTCCGACTAAAAAAAAGAACAATTATAACCACAACCTCGCTGATAATTTCCACAAAGCTGATAAGAGCGACTAAAAATAACCGAGTGTGTTTTATAAATTACCGTTTTTAACGAGCAATAAGCTTGCATTGTATATGAACTAATTTTGGACGCGATAAAGCCGAACGTACAAAGTCCAAAATTTGATAAATGTCATCAACCATTTCAGATATAATTTTTAAATATACACACATATGACCTGCAAATTTCTCGTTAACTAGAGAAAATTTATCTAAGCTTTGTAAAATGTACATAGAATTAATTTAGAATTTGCGTAATTAGATCGAATCGAAAGTCAGTCGTATATTTTTTTCAATATTTTCAAACTGAATATAAGGGCAGATAAATATGTATTTCAGTACCCGTATGAATAACGACATAATTATTTATCGATTTTTATGTAATTGCTACTTTGAACAATCTCGTCACATTTTTTCATAATTCGTATCTAAATACGAATCGCATTAAAAATAAGCTGAAATTTTAAAATTACAACTATTTAGTCACTTGACGACTTAATTTATATTATCATTACGACTGTTTACAGCGATAAAAACTACGTAAGCATTTTTAAATTCGATCTAAGCTGTTTATTTCTCATTTAGAGCCTTAATTGCTCTGGAAAATCTCACTAAAATATTTTCAAATGGATTTCGTTTAAATTGAAATTTTCGAACCGTATCGTGTTTAAAATGAATTCAAATCACTAAAGTGTGAGTCAGAATAGAATTTTCTATAAAAACATTTAATGAAATTCAGAAGATACAAGCTTTCTGCGTCATTTCAGTGTAATTGTAATACATAACTAGATTCTCGAAAAACGTAAACAAAATAAGGAAATAAACAAAATTTCTTATTGTTAGCAAAAGAAAAATTAATAAACACGTTATAAGGCATTCTTAGAGTGAAATTTTCAGTAAAATAAATGCATTTAAAACACATAAGGATTACGTTGCACCAAAAATAGAACATTTCTCCATATGCAAATCGTCAACTGCATTAAAACTAGCACGTTTCAAAGATTTGACAAAATTTACATCCGCTATTCTTATGCAAAATGTAAAATTATCAACAGCAATTCGTAAAACTTATAACAAATAACACGTTTTAGTCTTTTTTTCTCCTGAAAAAATGCATTATGCAGTCGTTCGGCTTTATTTCGGTAGACGTCTGCTTATATTATCTGACATGCATTATATTCTACAGGTAGATCTTGACTTAAGACACATTCTTATATATATATATATTTAAATGACATATTGACATGAATTTAACACTGAAAACATTATAATTAAATGCATTAATTTGTTTTATAATGAAAAGTACTTTTATACAAAAAAAATGTTCTAAATAAAGAAGGAAAAACTACCATTCCACTTGTCACATGCTTGCGATAATGTTCTGAACAAATCCGTGATTCTGAAGAAGATTATAAATTATGATGTTCTTTGTGGAAAATTCAATGAAAATCGTTAATATGAGGCTATTTTTGGTCATAAATGTATGACAGCCTGTATATCCTCTCTTTGTGAACGGAAAAAGAGACGTCCTCGACGACTGGCGATAAAATGTACGAGATCACAACGACATTAACATATCGCGAATGCAAATAAGCTGTTATTTATAGAAACATCACGAAAGTGAATCTCTTGGACGGTTTTTGGTGTCGTATTAGTGAGTGCCTTGAGAAGACAGAATTCGAATTGCGTATTAGCGAATTTTTTCAGACAAAACGTTTAAAGTTACGAATTAAAAAAAATAGCGAAATTCAGTCGATAGAGATTCGATTGTACATTCTATGTTGGGATCAGTGTAGTAATTATGCTGAATTCGAATATTGCCATGAGTCATACATACATAAGTTTTATTAAAAGAATCATGTTTTTGATCATTTCTCTCAAATATTTATTTGTATTTGGTTTAATTTGAATAAATTTTTAATATTTTTTTCAGAAATATCTATGATTAGATCAGGAAACCTTCTTTTTAAAGGTTTGTATCAATTTTACATCTTTTAAATGCTTTATCGTTTAAGTGATCAATTGGCATATAATTTTATCAAAATGAGCTTTAGTTTTTGGTTAATTTATGATCAGTTATACTTATATTCAATTTGTATGAAATTTGATAATTAAAAGTTTAGTTTATATGTAAAATGTAAGCGATCCTCAATTTTGGAGAAACAAAATTGAACATCACATGGCGAGCGATTCAAAAAAGATCGAAAACTGCTGAATTATACAAAAACTGCTCATTTTTCCGACATTTTAGCAAAACGATATGAACAGGGTGATATTTATGGGTTCATAGATCACCGACACTTTTTCATATGGCAACAACAAACAATGGGGTCGTAAAAGTTTGCATAAAATACGACGAAATTGCATACGATAACATCGGAAAGTCGTCACACGAATGGACCATTATAATTTTTTAGCGAAGACAATAAGTTATTGCAAGTGGATGTTAATTACATCGAAGATGACCGAAAACAATAGAGGTTTAAATTTCTGAATCCGAACTAAAGTTATGATCCGAGTGTGACCCCGGTCGTAAAAGTTTTAATTCGTCGCTCGATTGGGTTTTGTTCGATTGTTGTGTTCGAAAATTAACGTTAAAATATTAATTATGCATTATGGCTTTATTAACAGTTGAGTCCTTTTTGGATGCTTATTAGGTATTATTCGAGTTGTTTTGTATCGGACAGTTTGTGGATCGAAAAAGGTTCAGAATAGATTAATCAAAGTCGATTCGTATAAATACATTTTTAGATTCATAATATGAAATTGGAAAGCAAGAATTGACGTGAGATTTTTTTTCATAAAATTCGAAATATGTTTAATGGAAAACCTCAAATGTACGTATGGCTTATCCTTTTCATATCCGAGGGATTTGGAACCAAAATATTAAGTAGATTTCGCGAACCTTTTTAGAAAGATGGAAAACGCTTCGGATGAAATTTTATCAAGATTTCATAAGCTTTCTGTGCGTATTTAAAACGTTCTAAGCGAGAGTGGCTCGATTTGATTATTTCATACAAAAGGATAAGCTAAACAAACAAAAGTCGTGCATTCGAATTATGCTTCATGTGCTCTCTGTTGATATAACGAAAACATTTCGAAAATTAAACAACGTCTGCTATTATTTCGAACGAATTGAATATTCCGCTTGATTTGATTTAAAATATATATTTTTCTTGAGCGATGATGAAAATTCATAATAAGAGTACAATGGATATTTGATTCGTTCGACGATAGAATCTTAATTTAGAGAATGAAGTTGGTTTTATGAAAAAAATCTTTCTCGTTTTCATCGAAGCGTTTATCGATTTAAGGAAAACGCTGACTTGTCATTTTAAATTGGCCAGTTATGAGAAAATTATCTAGAAAATCTATCGCTTTTTCAGTGAAGAGTGGATAAACGTTCGTTCGTGTTTAATGAATTTTTTTTATGAAAAAATCCATTATACACATCAGATTTCATCGGTTTTCGATTTTAAATTTAGCTCATTATTATAAAAAGAAAGCAATAATATTTTTTCAGCTCGAAAGAAGAATTTTGTATGGCAACATAATGTGTATGAAAATTTTCAACTTGGTAGGCGAAAAACGAAAAAGCGGATTATTACATGTGTAACTTTTTGTAATTTAATGATAATTAGATTAAAAATTGTACTTTGTTAAGCATAAATTTTACAAGCAAAGTGCAAATTTTTCAAAAAAAACTGTGTATTATCTAAATAGAAAAAAAGTACACTCACCAAACACAACGTGAAAAAAACAAAAACGTTGCATAAACAAATGAACAAACAAACGCTGAAAATTTATTTACCATTCAAATTTATTTATATAAATTATGATAATTAAGAAAAATACAATAGATTTTTTTAAAACCAATCGAAAACTAAAATTGAATAGATTTTCTTAAATCAATCAAAAGATTATGCACATGACTATAAATTGAACATAAGTTCACACAAATCACAACATAACGAATAAAACTCGAACCAAACATTCCACAAATCAAACAAAACAACACATCTCAACATAAATCAATCGATCGCATTAATAAAATCATCGATCGACGCGATTCGATCGTGCAACAGAAGACGATCCATAGATCATTCGATCGTTTTACGGCGTTAACGTGTATATTATGGCATTTATGGGACTTTAATGGCTTCGTTGACCCGCGGTTACTCGATCGTGTTAAATTTAACTTATGCGGTTATAAATTCGGGTTTGTTTTGGGTTCGGACCGTTAAAGCCGGTAGTGACCGGTTAACCGGTTTCGATCGTAATTCGATTTAAGCGAGGTTGATTTATTTTCGGTTTTGAGTCAAAATGGATTAATCGTATGTGAAAGTTTTAATGGTGTAATGAAAATTTTGATACAAATTGACCCAAATTTGTATAGATTCTTCTGTTGATTCGATTATTTTTCGTCTCGTTTATCGGATATTTTAAGCTTCGGTGATTTGAATGACACTCATCCTAATCTGTTCGGATTAACGAGGTTTTGTTGATTTGCTAATACGTTTTTATTATTTTTATATGAAAATATTTATCGATTTCATCGGAATTAAGATCGTTCAAGTCTATACTGTATTTTGAAAATGTACACAATACTATACATTACATGATTCACCTCTAGGTCAACAAAAGGTTAAATAAGCGATAAGATGTTTCAATTTCAACTGATTTTGCAACAGAACTAGATGAATATAACTAATTAAATACGATACAAAGTAAAGACATATCTTAATTAGTATTAATTCTCTTATATTGCTATGCGAAAATAAAATTATTTCTTTACCTACTCATAAAAGATTATTGCTATAGATGTAAAATTCTGAATTGGTTTAAAATGCCAAAACTCAAATATGAAAAAAAATCTATGTTTTGTATTTTGAAACTTATTCAAACCATACTTGTGCTGACATTTTCAACGAGTTGTTCACTCGTATCAGATATTTGTACAAAGTTCTACATAAATGAGTTATTACAGTAATACAACATCACATCGGACACACACAGAATAGCACTATTATTATATTAAGATGAATCGAATCAGCACTACCCAAACTCTTTTATATTATTTTTAACACAACAAAACTGGTTCAAAATCAATCCGCAAGTAAAAAAATAAGAATCTTAGCAAAAAATAACACATCGGCTACCGGAATTAGAAAAGGAATGATTTACTCCGATCTGAATAAACAATCGTTTCGGATGCCGAGTGTTTGTTGGTCTCGTTGACCTTTGAGGATGTTGCGTGGGCAATTGACTATCGAACCTACAATGGGTCGTAGATCAGAGCGTTCTTATGGAAATTGACAGGCGATAAATGTGTGTAAGCCGAGCTAAATATAAACCCAATTCTGGATCTGGATCCAGAAAAAAAAAACGACCGCTTAACCAACTTGACCCTTCGTGCCACCAACATCTGGATGCTGATTGTGGTCTTACGATATGGCAGTGGTGTAAGTCGGAAAATTGATGAAAGAAATAAGTCAATAGTGTTTTTCGGATTATTTTGTTGTAATATACGAGTGATTAGCTTGTTAAGTGTTAATTCGAACCCATTGAGTATCATTTTTCATATTTACAGTTTAGATATTGTAGTGCAAAGGACGGTGCTCAATGTTTGTCTGACTAGAAATTATTACCTTTTTTGCTGTAAATTTAGAGCGAGAAAGACATTAATTTCTAGATGACTATCGAAAAGGCCAAGGGGTACAAGTGACATTTTTTCTGAACTCGAGTTATGCACAAGAGTCGCTTCTATGCACGCTCATTTATTTGGTGACAAAAGGATATAAATGAATTCGGAACGAGATATATCATCAAATCACTCGACTTCCTCCAAACAAACGTAGGTACATGGTCAACTTGGAACGCGCTTTTCTCGAAATCACCACTATGTCACTTGTGTCCCTTGGCCTTTTCAGTCGTCAGATAGAATACAGCTAAAAAATAAAAGGGATCTCCCTTGCATTACATCTCTGCTGTAGGTACCTTTATGTACATTAACGACAATATTACAGCCTTAATTGTCAAACGTAAATAATTACCAACAGCAGTTATGAACAAAGCATTTTCAATTTGTAAACGTATAAGAATTATCGAAAATTCAGTTATCACAGTAATATAGCGTAAGGCAGAAAACACTCAGAATAGACAATCATTATATCAAACATCAGACTAAAATTTCACCAAATTGTCATGACTTTTTCAGTGATTTCTTTTTGCTTTTAAGCAAAACGCAAGATATTAGCTTGAATCGAACGTAACATGACTTACACCACTGTCTCAATAGATGGTACAATTGACGACGTGGAATTAATTGTCGGTTAGCGAGTTGCACAACGTTTTAAGAGCGTTCTATACAGATATCGATTTGCACAAAAGATTTATTTGTTTGAGCGTTTCACTATCGGCCAGCCTTGACCTGAATTTTTAACGAATTTTTTAGCGTTAGTCGCATTGTGGTGAAAATCGTGCATATTTTTTAATTGGCGGGTCGAATTTGAATCGAAAACGTGTTTTAGCATTTAATATGAGAGCACGTATTCGTTTGATGAAATGTTCGACAAGTTTTCACGTTGTTGAGACGATTTTTTCGCCCCGGAAAATTCTTGCATGTATGAATTCGAAAAAAAATGTTCGTTAATACGTAAATTTTTTCTACACATTGTCTGTATTTTGCATCAATATTGATCATATGAAAAGTATCAACGTTGAAGCATAACTAGACAATATTACTGATCATATCAAAATAAATGATTTTTACACCTACTCACATTTATATTCGACGAATACGAGAAATTTGTGCTTTTTGCGCAAACAGCGTCGATATATCAAACATCAAATAATGTAACATTCGATATTGTAAATCAATTGACTTTCGACATAATGTGAATAGATAACGAGAGAAAATCAACAGATGTGAGCGATATTTATTAATTATTGTAATTTTAGCAGTGGACCGAAACTTTGTTTAAATAATAATTGAATCCGATGCAACTTTGACCGACCGACTTTGATAGAATCGATTTATATTTACAATTCGCTTATCGTTCGGTTGTTTTTAGAACGTGCAATAAATCAAGCGCGAAATTTATCTTAATGATTTATGAAAGTATTGGAAATTCTATTGAATATAAAATAATAAGGCAGCTGATAATATGTTGGAATAATGCGTCGAGCTTCATAGTCTTTTTATTGCTGGGTTCAAAGTCTAAAGGATTCTGATGAGTCAAGTGTAGTGTTTTTCATTTCTCGAGAAATTGCTAGAAAAACATGGGATTTTTCAAAAATTATCGATATTACAGAAATTATAGTCACGTGTCATTTTATTTAAATTGATTTAATAGCTAAAAAAATACAAATATAAAATAAAACCTTAGCAGTTCATATGAAAACTATTCGTTGACAGCCAATGAAAAGTAATTATATAAGACGCTTAACGAAATGGTCATTTTATTGCAATTGAGGACAATTATGATTGCTCCGACGTCAGAATGAGTCGTAATACTTAATGCGAAAAAAATAAATACGAAATTGAAACACACGTGTCTTTCGGCGAAAATCACGTGATACTAGATTTTGAATTTGCGTTTTTGCTATTTTCGTTATTCGTACGAATTATTCGAAGTTATCGAATAAATTGTAAGCATGATTGATCTCTAAATAATCTCGCTTGAAAATATACGATGATCGAATCTATTGAGAAACGGAACGTTAATAAAGGCTATCTATCAAGGGTGATATTATTAATCGATTTATAATTAAGAGACAGTTCGCTTAAATAAGGTTAGATGACAAATGAGAGTTCGAATATTGGGCAAGTATTATGTATTTTATTTGGAAAATGCTTGTATGTTTATTAGTGCTCTGAAGCAATTGATTTTCCTCAAATGAAGCTGTTTTATATTAATTTTGAGTTCTGAAAACGATCAAAGGCTTATTTTTGAATAGGGATTATATTTTATACGTAAAAAATTCCCAATAAAACTTTTTTTTTCATTAATTCACATATTGTTCGATATAGAACATATTTTCAAAAGGGCTTTAAATCAATAGAGACACGAATCAATCAACGAATTTATGAAGTTAAAGTTTATTTTACAAATTGAAGGTTGAATTTACAAAACAATGGACAAAGAGGTAATTTTAGAATTTAAGAACCAAGGATTTATTACACGTATGAGTACATTGCCTAGCACACTTTCTTCACTAGGTATTATTTCAAAATAGGTTTTTGTTACAGAATAGATAATATTTTCCGAAAACATCAAACCTCCACGAGTACAAAAGATATTTATAGAAACAAAACTGCCTAATTACAACACATTTATCTAACATATGAAAAAAGCTAAATCAACCAATAAACTAAAATAGACATGGATCAACTCCCCTTCAGGGTTGTCAAGCACTATCAGAACCAAGATAAGATATAAACAACCCCATTTTTTCACCGAATTGATCGAACTAAAAAAAGGAAACATACACACAATCCAATCAGAATCTTCGAAATCAAAATCTGAACAGACCAGCCGACTTCCCGTCTCCTCGACATCCTCGGAGGCAGCTGCAAAATCGAAGATCTCGAAAGCCGGTTGTCCGATAGCTGGTTTATCTATTTATAACCCAGTGATTTATCTGATTGAAAAATGCACCGACTTGCATCACGTGTGAGCGCACCACAAACGCAACGTTCTTGCACACACACATAATACACGTTACAGTGAAATCGTGATTTCAGTCGAATCATAACTTCATTTAAATTTCAATGAATTCTATCAATAAAATCGCAATTTCAGTGAAGACATTTGGTGAATTTATAAATGATGAAAGAAAAGGGCAAGGGTATAAGTGGCGTTATTTCCGAAATTGAGTTATGTACAGGAATTGTTTTTATGTACGCTCATATATTTGGTGAAAAAAAGATATAAACGAACTTGGATTGTGTACCGAAATATATCATCAAATCACTCGATCTCTTCCTAATACATGTAGGTACTTAAGGTATGTAGGAAGTCATTTGTATTCCTTGGCCTTTTCAGTTGTCGAATAGCTACATATAATGACTTTTTAGATTCTAAGAAGTAATTAAGTGTTCAGTTGATAGAGAGCATGAAGTTTGGTATATGAGTAGTTTTTAATCGTGCAATTTGTTCTAGAAAGGGAAACATGTTAAAAGGTGAGTTTTTAGTCACGTTCCTTTCATTAAAATATCTGTTTTTTTTTTTGGTTTGTACATCAACTGTTAGAGATACAAGACAACTGTCAAAGACAAAAATGTTCTCTATTGAATTTCATCTTTAATCGAGAACTGTTTCACACCATTATCATAATAAAGAGCACATAAGTATGAGTTAATTCGGAAGTGCCTCCTACATTTTCCGCATGTGATAATAAATTAACTAGTTTCGACTAGCGATTCTATCGTTAGATTACGATTTTAAGCGCGATCACGATTTCACTGTAACACACGACACATAACAGTGCCGGTCACGCCAGTTACACTGTATATTATATATATAGACCCTAGTGGCATCCTTGCACAATTTGCATATTAAACCTATTTTTCGAACGAGCCTATGAATTGCCAATGAACCGATCCGAGAGATAGCGATTTTCAGTTCTGCGGTGACACCGAGTCTGGCATCGCTGATTTCGAATCTGTTTGTAAATTCATTGTTCATCGATCGTGGATGTTTTTAATATATGTGCTAGGATATTTTTAGATCGATGCCAAGTCTTCTGTGTATCATTTGAATTTATTAGACGGAAAAAAAACGAGCAATACCGATGACTAAGGAACGTTAGAAGTGTGTATTGTACGAGACGTTGTACAGGTGTTCGAGAAGACTTTGTGTGCTTTGTGATGAATTTAGATTTTTAAACGTGAGTGATGAAAATAATCTGTAAAATATATTAGAAATATTTCTTATGATTTTTTAATATTGATGGTAGATTTTGTGAAACTCATTTTTAGGAAAGTCTTTCTATCGTAAGCTGTTTAAATTATTAATTACAACAATTGAAGATTAAAATGTTAAAATATTGATCTTAATGTGTTGAATTGAAGAAATTTATCGATGTTCTTATTAAAAGGTGATGATTTTATATCTTTGGTGACACGAAGTCTAGCATCGTCACAGTTTCGCTTCTGACTCCGATTCATATTCTGCTTTATAAGACAGTTCAATGTTTGTTGTTTTCATAACTTATCTGAGTAGAGATAGTAGTCGTATGTTGGAATTGTGCTTACGAACGTCATGAGACATTTATTCAATTTTTTTTCAGTACTGCGCATCAGACTAGGCTTAAAAGCAATCGTTAAAATTGTTTATAAATTGAAATTGAATATTTAGACGACTCAATTTCAATAATCAATAATAAAATATGGATTTAAGTAAAAAAAAAATAAATGCTCAAACGCAGCTGCTATTTACGCCCACTTTCTTGACGATAGAAGAGTGGGAAGATTGTCCAAAACAGAAAACCATCATAGGAAAATCTCGAAATAATAAAACAATATACAGAAAACATTGCATCATTCGACAATAAAATTAAAAATCACTACGTTTCTATAATAAATGACAATCGGCTAACAATAGCCATTTAAATCTAACCACCAACAATTACACATCGACAAACGTAATTCGAACCAAAAGCAGAAACACACTAGTATTTTTTTAGCACCACAACGAAATGAAAAGAAGCAAATATAAACATTATCATGACAATAGAATCCTTAATGGAAACGAATACATGAAAATAGAGCCACTTCTTATGTGAATCAACAGAAACAGGATAATGCAATCACTTATATTATATTATACGCCTGCAAAAAGCGATTCTATTCTCATTATAATAGAGTTAACATAAGATTTACAGTATTTTGTAGCAGGGATGAAAAAAACGCTAATATTTTCATTTTATTTGCTGCCTAGCCATTATTATATTTATTAATTAATATAATTCAATTTGAAATGAAAAAGAGAGCCGATAAGCTAAAATTTCCGGAAAATAAGTGAGAGAACACACAATAGTTGTCGATGAATCGATCGAATTTAATCAAAACAGATAAGGTAAGAGACGATAATTTTTAGAAGTCGTTTCGATGATCAAATTTCCATATAAATTTAACAATCAAGAAAAATTACATACATATGTATAACACTCAACAGGACTCAAACTCAGGCATCCTAAGTATACTGAATCGGCGCGTCACGCACAACCGTTTTATAAACTGACCACATATGACAACTGAAAAGGCCAAGAACTACAAGTGACATTTTCGCCGAAATTGAGTTATGTACAAGAATCGTTTCTATGTACGTCCATATATTTGGTGGCAAAAGGATATAAACGAATTTGGAACACGTGCAGAGATACATCATCAAATCACTCGACCTCCTACTAATAAATGTAGGTACTCTGAGAGCGCTTTTCTCGAAATCTCTGTGAAGTCACTTGTACCCCTTGGCCTTTTCAGTCGTCATATTATTTTATTTTATTTTAAACAGGTAATTTCTATCCAATTTTTTACATACACACCGTGTATTTTTAATCGGTCATAAGTGATACAGATAACCCTGAATAGTCAGTATCATTCACTTTATATAGTGAAGACGAGACTCCTAAGAGTAGAGAAGTGCACACATAGGTGTCACTAAATAGTTCGAATTAATCGAACATACGAAAGGTGCAGGTGATGTGATGTATAAGTGAATATGTCGATTTAAAGCATTTAAACAGCGTTTAAACTCCTTCCAAACCGACATCCTGCTAATCGTACAATCGTATCCTTTGCATTTCGGACACCATTCTATTTTCGGTGCACGATTTTGACATTAAGACGACGAAAAGTCACGACTGTCAAGCACAATCAAGGCCGATCGGTCTGATGCTTCTGATGCCTCTCGTGTAGGTGGTCCACCGACGGACAAGACGATGATGGAACTAGACTCGAGTGAAAATGGCAAGGACGTCCGTGCTCGAGGATTTCCCAACGGACGACACCTGATACTTACGAGGAAATATCTCTTTTGGTGGGTTGCGTGAGATTTGAGCAATCGTATGCCGTGTGTGTCGATGGCCTAAACTGGTCGTAAATACTGATTTTTTGGGGCTATTTGAAGTTTTGTCTGAAGCCAATTAAACTTTACTTAAGATAAACGTACTCATTTGAAGCTAAAAGTGCTTTGAAGCTAGAAGTGTTTTGATGCTAGAAGTGCATCGAAGCTGAAAGTACTCTTTCGAAGCTAATATCACTATTTCGATGCTAAAAGCATTCAATGCCGATAGCATTTTTTCAAAACTCATAGTACTTATAATACTTTTCAAAGTCTATTTTATTTTTTGTAAGCCAAAAGTATTTTTTTATATGCCAAAAGTAATTTGACGAAGATTAAACTATTTTTGTCAAAAGCTTAAAGAATCTTTTTTACAGTTGAAAAAAATATTTTTCTACATGATAGAAAATGTTTATCTGATTAGGAAATAGTGCTTTAAATTTCGATAAGAGTTTATCAATCTTTTAAAAAGTTTAAATAGTCTTGCGAAAATTATGAGATTATAGAATTCAATATTGAAATATACAATTGTTTTTAAATCAATGGAAGGATTATAGAGACTTATTAGTTAAACATTTCCACTTTTTTTCAACATCGATTAAGGCTAGATTCATAAATACATCAAAAAGATTAAAGGATTACCTATAATAAAATTTTATTAAAAATTGAGTATCGATTTGAGTGTCTATTATTAAATTTTCACAAAAATTTTAGGATATTTGTACATGAAGTTAACGCTAAAATACTTTCGAATAATGTAATGTTACAAACGGATGTTTCATGACCATAAAAAGTACTGTTTTTAACCGAAAGTTGTTGCCAGGTGTATAAACCATCTAAAATTTGCATATATCCGTTATTAATAATTTGAATGCTTATACTCGTAGTTATGAAGTCGGTATTAGTGAATTCATAAAAATGTACAATATATACGTAAACCTAATATATATAATACAATTATAAAGATTTTGATGACGAAAAAAACATTTTTTTTATATCAGACTTGATTTATTAGTGTCTTATCGATTTTTCCATATAAAGGAGTGGCTTTCTAAACATCGATACATATTTGCAGAAATGTGGGCTTCGCAATTTATTAAAAGCATGCGAAAATTGCTAAGTACAGCTCTCGTTAATGAGAAAAACGTGTGAAAAAATATGTGTAAATTGGCGACAGTCACGAAACGAACAACGGTACAGTGGAGACACTTTTCAAAGACAAGTAAAAAACCCAAAATAATTTGATATTAAAAACATGAAAATTGCAAACAAGAATGAAGTGAACGAGTTGTATGAATTTTGTATGATGATAAATGTAGTGTTTAACACTTCTTTGCATTTTGAAATTTGCATAGCTCACAATTTAGATGTTGAATATTCAAAAATAAATTTTATAAATTAATATTATTTTGTTCATAACAAGCCAACTTATTTTAAGTGTTACCTCATACATTATTTATGTAATTTTATGTATATGAATAATCAAGGTTTAAATCACGTACGAGTCATTACATTATAAAAGTAATGAAATTATCATTAAATTAAATTTTATACGATTATAAGATTTTATTTTCTGAAAACAGTTAGAGTGAATTATTATGATTTCAAATTATCCACAATTCAAAATAATACAATAGAAACTTTCTATCTGAAAATATTTCGCATTATATAAACATACAAAACGATAAAGCTGCGAAAGCCACAAAGATTTTCATATCTATATCAAAAGATCTGAGCAAAGTCCAAATCTCTTTATAAAGAAACGAAAATCCTTTTATAAACAAAATTTTATTCTACATCGATATAATGAAATATACGAAATCCCCAAAAAGAGACGATAGAAAACACATAAACTTAATAGAATCTTAGACAAATAAATTACTTCCGTTAGAAGCTTCAATTGCTTCCGATCGGAATTCAATTGACTCCCGTCGATTAACTAACCTATCGATTAAGATACTTCGGAATCCACAGTTTGGGAAACACTATATAGACATAAAGTACATTACAAAGCAATGAAAGACGAAATTCTTTACGTTTCAATAAACACCTTTGCGGTCGCAATGTCCGCCGCACGTGCAATATCCGCGCGCATAACTAACTTCTGAATAATTCATCTCGACTATTGTATATGATGTATTTAAGATCGAAATACTAAAAAAAATATAATTATCTCTCATATAACACGATTTTTTATAGTATGAAATTCTATAAAGCTCGAAATTTCTTCAATAGCATGACTTTTGATAGGAGTCTGTTCGAAAATGTTAAATGTTATTTGCAAGAATGAATTGAAATTAGGACAAAATAATCAAATTGAATTTCTGTTATCGTATATTACACGGAATTCATTTTCGTGATATAGAGCGTCGTTAATAGTCTGTGTCTTATATTTTGATTGAAAAAAAATGTTAATAGTGTTAATTATGTGATAGAAATAATTAGCTGTGAGTGTAGGAGGAAATTTTGATGGAAACCATTCAAAGTTTCCATGCACTAAATAAATAATCCATTTATAAATAAAATAGATATCTGATATATTTCTCTTTGATCTGTATCAACTTATTTATTCTTAGAGTGATTATATTCTAGGAAGATTTTCGTGGAAATTATTAAAATTATTTCACGCAGTAAAATTATTTGAATTTTCCGTCCAATTTATTTCACAAATAGGGTACGCATGAAAAATATAAATATGATAATTAGAAGACACGTGTTCTTTAACATAAACATTATTTGCTTAACTAGAATAAAATTTTCATTTCAAAATTAATGTAAATGAAAGGACTCACCCTTTCAACTTCGTATATTTATCATCAAAAGCAGGTCAATATAAAATTTAAATGTATGATCATCGTCATTTTTCTTCAATAATTTCACTTTCTGATTACATAAATTTTACAATAACGAATTAAAATCGTCACGTTTTATAACATTGATTACAATGTCTTGTATTGCATTATATTGAGTCTGCAGACGATTTTAAACAAAAGCTATGTATTGATTGAGTCACATATGTAGGAATTTCATAAAGGTGGAAAAAATGTATATTTTATATCAAAAATACTTCAGATTCAATTAAGAATTATATTTATTAGAGGGAATAAAGACATTTATACAGTTAACGTTTTCGAAAACGTACAATTTTTCCATCTTAAATCGTTTTTTACGATTTTTTCAAACAAACAACCTGACCATACTTAAAATGAAGCCATAATTACATCAGACACAAATCAAATCGACGCAATATAAAATGCAATAAATTTCCCGAAGCAAATTTATTCAATTTTAATTTAGTTCTTAAGTAATTGCCGGGCATAAATTACAAAATAATATCTGATAAAAACGATAATTGTAGAAGAATTATCGCCGTCGTCGACACGCACAACGACCGTAACCCCGACTCGAAGAGTTCAGTACTCTTCAGCAGAAGCACGTGCTTCAAAAAATTCATCAAACCTGTTCATGATCACATTCAGTTTATAGGAAGAGGAAAAAAAACGGTTTGCGAAAAAAAAATCGACGATCGAAATACATTGAAGTACATACGAACGTAACAAAACACGTGTACCGCGAGTGTTTGTTTAAGGCACCCGTACGTTCTTTATTGTGTTATAAATACACACAAAGTGATTGAAACAAAGCGAAGGAAACAAAAAAATCGAACACAATTGCACATCGATAAGTATTCAATCGAAGATTCAAAACGAGCGAATAAAAAAAGTGCGGTTAGCAACTGAATTTTCATACGAGTTTTTTGCGTATGAGTTTTTATACTACGACGGATTCTAATTGATCAAATATGACGACTGAAAATGCCTAGGGGTACAAGTGTCATTTTTGCCGAAATTGAGTTATGTTCATGGTGGCAAAAGGATGTAAATGAACTTGGAACGTGTACCGAGATATATCATCAAATCACTCGACCTCCTCTTAACACATGTAGGCGAAATTCTATGAATACATTCTCGAAATCATCGCGAAATCGCTTGTACCCCTTGGCCTTTTCAATCGTCATATGATCAATAATGATTTATTGTATTATACAATCGTCGAAGTTTAAATTTGTACGTTCGAAAAAAATATTCTCGAAAAGAGAACGAGTCGATTCCATGCAAAGTGACACAACAATACAGTTACACACGATCTTGATTGTGACCGGTTCGTATGGACTTTCTTCGCCATTTTTTTTTTAAATTCGTTTTAGTTTCGATTTTACATTATCGAATTACATTACATGTGAGATTCCGGTGCTTAACATCTGCGGTGGTTTTAATTGGCTTTGAGATTTTTTTAGTATCGTTCCGATTGCTGACGTTTCTCTTTTGATCTCGATGCTGACCTCTGTTTCGATAATTTCATATTCGAGATTCGATTGAAATTAGTTATCGCTCGAGGAATGAATGTAGATGATTTATCAGACGATTATTGTGTTCTGATGAATCGTTTGCGAATGTGAAATATGCGCTTGGCAACGCACAATGAAAATTGTTGAATGTAGAGTCCCATAAGAGTTTTTGTGTGACTAAAGATTAGCATAGCTTTGAAATTATAAAAAAAATCTGTAAAACGAATAAGCATTAACGGTTAATGCAGTTTTTGTTGAATTTATTTAAATTTCATTTATATTCGATGTAACTGATATTTTGGTATTCATTCACTTTACACAGCGTTATTCCAACTTTGCTTAAATTCAATCAATTTCGATAGGGATTTTTATTTATTTATTGAAATTTATTGAAAGTAATTTCATTAAATTGCAATTATATACAAATCGAACATTGCAAAATTGAATGTAACACTTGATATAACAATCTAATCGACAGATCAATCAACAAATTTAACATAATCATCCCAAATCCAAAACCGCCTATACAAACAAACATCCATTGTTAGGTAAACTGTTAAATCCGATAGACGTTAACGTTCGCAATTGAATTGTATGATGTGCCATGGCCGCCCACAATTTTCAACCAAATACGAAAAAGCGATTGTGATTCTTATGACAAAGAGACATAAAGACTAATTTGGCGAATCGCAATTGAAACAATTCAAAGAGATTTGTTCGGGCACGCGCTACTCTCGCGATCATTATGTCGTACTGTGTGTATCATTATGCGTTTAAGGCTGTTATTTATGAAGAAAAATGTGCTCTTAAGTGACACAAGTGTGTAATTGATTCGAATTTATACGAATCAATATGAAAATTTGTGTAAATGATTGAAAACAAATTGATTTGGTATGTTCGAATCTATTGAATTCGAATCATAATCAATTTGATTATATTATCAAAATTTAATATTATAATTCGATATTGTATATTAACATTCGATCGAAATACGAAATATCAATCACTTGATTGATTGTAATCGAAATCGTGGTTCGGTTATGTCTACGGCCGACTGTTTGTTAAAACATCAATTAAAAACGAAGGCCGTTGAGCATAATTGAAATTTCCTTATTTAAATTTTTCAATCTGAGCTGCATTAAAATGCAATAAATAAACTATTCGACTCTAAAGCAAGAAAATTAACAGTGTGAAAAGTTGCACAATTCCCGTTGCGATATTCGAATTTATTACGCGACAAAAGGCGTTCACTTTCAAAATTCGTTGTCAATTGTTATAAAACGATCGAGATAATGTTTCATTTGGTCGTTTTTGATTTATACAAAACGGACATGGAAATAATACGAACGTTTACTACACTTGCATAACTGTGAAATAACTTCGAGTTCTGTGCTACTTCAGTTAAATTTGAATTGTTTTGTTATTCATATGAAGTTCTAAATCATGTAATGTCAGTTTAAGATGAATATAATAAAAAAATATTGAAAATGTTCTAACTACGTGTATCTTCATAACCATTTCGACCTCTGGTTATCACGTCAATAAATAAAAAATAAATCATGTGATAACACGAGGACATAACCGACTTTTAATAAAGTACCATACTGAAGTGGTTAATCGCCTAACTGTAACATATATGGTACAAATAAACCATTCTGCCCTTTAATCATTATCGAAAGATATCAATTTTTTTTCATCAAATGAAAACTTTTATAAATGAAATTTATAGCATTTCTATATTTTTCATTTCGTCACAAATCAATACCCTTAAACAAAGAGAGGTAACAATCAAATGACCGGACATTATTCGAATTCCTCAGTCAATATTGACGAACCTTTAACTCGCCATACGAATTTCGATACCATTGCGAATAACTCCATAAAATAGGTCAATATTTCGTTCGACAGAAAACATAAAAAGACAAATACGAAATGTAAAAGTCATCTATTGCGAAATATGTAATAAAAGCTTTTATCTTACTGTCATTACGATTCGATTTACAATATTGACTGACGTCTCTGAGCAAAAATCAATAACTTATGGACTTTCCTTGACACCTTTGATATGTGTACAAGTATTTCGTTTCACAAATATTTTCAACAATGTATCAATATTCTAGTAGAGCCTTCGAACACAAACTGCAACTTTTCTGTCGAAAACAATCTCATTCGACGTTCTAAATTGAAAAGCTTCATCTCGAGGACTTCATGAGATCCTCGAGTAATGATCGACTATTTCTCTGGTCTCTTAAGCCGGTTAAACTTCGACAAATTGACGTATTATATCCTCGGAAACTGGGTCGATATTCCTTATCGTGTTTTCTTGTACAAAAATAACCCAAAGCTGTGTATGTTGCAGTAATCATGGTGGCTTATCATGAAAACCGACACGTTCCCGAAAATTACTATAATACCCCATATTTAGTTATATCTGGCATGACGCAGTCGTTCGGATAAAAACTAACGTTAATTAATATTTAGGTATGATATAAAAGAAAATCGTGAGATTTGGTAATTAGTGCGGGAAAATTAGGTGAAATGGATTTTGTATTCCGAAAGTGTGCAGATATTTTTATAACTTTGGTATAAATGGTTGATGATTGTAGAAAAAAGGTATCTGATAATAAATCGATGTAAAAATTTATGAACATTTTCAATTTTATGAAGAAAATAATACCCGATGAAATAGTATATTAGGCATTGTACCTACTCATAACTGTCATAAAATATAGTGACCATTTGTATTATATTTTATTTCATTGCCATATCTTTTAGATTTGTTTATGCTCTAAAATTTTCTATTTATCCTTCATTTCATAAATTCATTGCATTTCCTTTGTCTTCACATATCTAAAGTTCTGTTTAAAAGAACGTTTCTAATAAAAAAACAGTATGTGAACTAATGAATAAATTAATATAATAATATAAAACGAAATAATTATATTTCAATTTGTTTGAAATCGAAAAATACAGTCAGGAGTTATTAGTTAAGTTATTCAATTTAATGAAAACCTGATGAAGTTACATACATTGACGAGATTATAACAATTCGAAAATAAGCCTATACACATTTTCCGAATACGAACCTGTTATAATTTTCAAAAAAATATTAGCTATAACCAACTATCAACACTTTTCACTACGCATGAACTTATCGATACTTCTTCCAACTCAACAATACATTTTACAACATAACAATGCATTTCGCGACTCGACAATACTTTTTACAACTCAACAACCCAGTCACAAGTCAATATCGTAAATACAAATCTAAATTCGACAAATAGCGAATTGAATCAACAAATGGATTTAGTTTCATGGCCGAACGCTTGTGTATGAACTATTTTTTAACAACGGTCGTGTGTAGTACGCTTGAACTATGATCGGCTCGTGTATAAATAGACAATGTTCGAAACATCCAAGCGGACTATTTACATTGATTTGAAATTTTACCATTCGAAAGTGGAAAACTCGACGACACGACTTGTGTAATCTGCTAGAATATGCAAAGTTTGGAAAAAAAATCTGATTATCGAATTGTGTTCGTTGCGTACGTAGGTACAAATTAAAGGTTAACGTGGAGTTAATCGAATCGATCGATTCTGAAACGTCATGATCTATCAGTGTATTGTTTTAATTATGAATAGTTGACTCGTTGAATATTGTTTCAATATATGCCTGATTAGAATAAATTATATTTTATTATTAATGAATTAATCTTTTTACGGTGTTATTTATAGGAACATTTATATCAACATACGCATGAATGATTGTATTTTAACCATAGTTGTCAAACGTTGAGTTGGCATAAAGTGCGAAAAAAATACAAATATATCAGATATTTGTATGAAGTGTCAATAAGTTGTCACAGTACTATAGCATCACATCAGACACACGCAGAATAGAGCTATCTAACTTCATAATAGCGCTAATCTGTGTGTCCATGTAACGCTCCAAAACTGCGTTGATATATTCAACGGGTTGATCGTTAGTTACATATATTGAAAACGAGTAATCAATCAGTTAAAATTAAAATTTAAAATTTATTCATAACTACCTGCGACTATTTTATGCAATCTTCATAACAGCATTGTAGAGCGAAGTGCGACTCTAGCGTTACATTCGACACAGACAAACAGACAAATTATCGCTATTATTATATTTAAATATGGATGCGAACAATATAATATGATGCGAAATAGTCTACTATATAATATGAATAAGCGATATTTGAAAAACGATAAAAATACGCAGTGTAAACGAATGCTCTGATAACGTAATCCAGCACAGACTGAAAGTTGTAAACTGCGCAAATTGACCACATTTGCCGATACAATAATGCAAATGTTAATCGTTTTGAATTTTACTTTCGCACAATTCGATGCACTTTCGATTTTGCATTTAAATCGTTCATATAAACCTTTCAAATCCTAATGTATTAGTACAAAATCTAAAAAGATTCAAATATTGTGTAAGTAGTGAAAATTATCAAATTAAACATAGAGTTTTGATTCTGAACAATAGTTAACATTTTTTTTTAGATAAAGCGCTGAACTTGTTCTGTTGTACAAACGAAGAGATTCCGCGACAATTTCGTAATTTTATTTGAAAATTTCTCAAACTTTGCTGAGAGAAGCAAAATATGTACATTTTTATCGCGAAATGAAGAAAGTACGTGTTTTCATCAAAAAGTTTCGGTACAGACGCAGATGCTGTTATGTCGTATAATAAAATTTCTTTCGGAAGGTGAAAATTTTGTATAATAAAATTAATAGATTCATTCGTTTTACAAATCGATACTTTTATGAAATGTTGGTAAACTGTATTAAGACAATTAAAAGATTTCTATTTATAAAATTGTCAATATCTTCAACAAATAACATTATTTACCGATAATTCTACACGTGAAATAACATTGACATTTTATCCGAGAGCATTGCGAAATATTTGTTTACTATGTTTACTCAGTTTCGATCTGATTAATTTCATGTTATAAATACGAAAATCAGATGAAATATTTGCACAACGATTTTCGTGTCGATCTCCCAAATCAATTTTTCCGTGACTTTTATATTACGTTATACGTCAGGAAATATTTCAAACTGTCGAAGTTTAATAAGCAATTAACGACGTGATGAAAAACCCTAAAACATACTTCGATATAACGTATCCATACTGGGTAAAGAATTTTTAATAATGCTTACACACGTTTTACCATAAAAACAAACAACGCGACCTAAAACAATTTATACGAGAGTGTAACGATATAAATTTTGAAAATTTTCTGCATTGCTAAAAGTGGCAAAATATTAATATATATATGTATAATTTTCTAATTTAAGCAAACCTGTTTTTAATTAAAATAGAATGACTTAAAAATATAATTATAAGCAACCTTGAATTGAATTTCGAAGCTAATTAATACCAAAATTATAGCCATAACATTTGTACATAATATCCATATAATTATATTTACACACGTTTTTGAAATATTAATTAATTTCATATTAAAAAATAAGCCTTTTAGCATCTTGTCATAAAAAAATAAAATATTGTATACTTAGGATAATAATTTTAATAATATCACACAACTTAAGTTACTAAACAAGCATAATAAAAGGGAAACAAACTTAAACATAATCACGAAAATGCAAAATACAGTAACCTTTTCTATAAACTATGTATATAACGACTGAATTTCACAAAGGGTACAAGTGACCTTTTTTATTGATAACGAGTTAAGTGCATAAAATGTTTCTATACCTATAGGTATGATTCAGAACCATTTTCTATACTTTACTTAATTTCGATAAAAAAAGGTCACTTGTGCTTTTAATGCATTTAATTTGATTTTCATTATATTGCTAGTGATCAACGCAGTTTTGAAGCGTTACATAAACACACAAATACACAGAATAGCGCTATTATTATATACTAGCAATCGACCTGTTGAATATATCAACGCAGTTTCAAACATTGAATATATCGACGCGCAGTTTCGGAGCGTTACATGGACACACACACACACAAAATAGCGCTATTATATAGTAGATAGCTAGATATTACTCGGAATCTATGTATATCCGTATTATAAGATGGATAATATATTATGAAAATTAATTAATTTAAGATTATTTAGACACTTTTGAATCAAATTGGATAAAAATCACAAGACAAATGCGAAATTTTTATTACATCGACATGCATAAAAATTCAAAATAAATCGTTTTTCAGGCGAAATTTTCGACTTTTGTCTTCTGCGACGAGCTAAAACGACAAAAAGCGATATTGTTATAAACATTAGGACAAACATTTGCTCAATGCCGAGAGCCGGAGCCTATTTATGCGCCGAGGTCACCGTTTCTTGTTTGCACAAATTCAGGAAAAACGCGTCTCCGAACATATCGACGTTGGAAAAGAAGGCTATTTTTAAACGAGGACCGGTGCACATTTTCCTCTGAGGAAAATTCGCGTATGTGCTTATGTATTGTCTGTGTGGAAATAATCGGAAAACGCGCGCGAAAATCAAGCAATTTCGAGGGAGACCTTTTTTGCTCTTTGTGCGCGTTATGCACGCTTCTATACAGAGACTTATTGGTTTCGTAAATGAAAATTCTGATGTGGGATGTTTTGTGAGATTTTGTGGCGTTTCGAATGTAAAATATTACATGACGACTGAAAAGGCTAGGGGATACAAGTGATTTTGAGAAAAATGCGTTCAAAGTTGAACAAAGTTGAACATGTATTTGGAGGAGGTCGAGTGATTTGATGATATATTGAGGCACACGTTCCAAATTCGTTTGTATCCTTTTGTCACCAAATATATGAGCATACATGGAAGCGATTCCTGTACATAACTCAATTTCGACAAAAATGTAACTTGTACACCTTGGCTTTTTCAGTCGTCACATATTGTATGATAAAAATGTATTGAAGCTGTTAAAAGTTGAATGTTGTACAATAATATTGATTGAAGTGTAATGTGTCGAAAAATTCACTATGTGAATGTATTATTTTTTTCAATTTAGAATGTGTTATTATATGTTCTTTTATTGATAATTTAATCCATTGTGTTATAAGAAATATATACGAATCCGGAAAGCGACAAGAAAAATATATGCCGAATGGTATAACATGTCGATAGTAATTATAATACACAAACATAATAATGTAATTCAAATATCGATAGAATAAACAAGTGAACTGAAATTAGCATTGAAATCGAAATTCATGAAAATTTATGAACATCTAATATACAACATAAACATAATTTTTCTTGTACGAATACAATTCATCGTTATTATCAAAACAAATGGAAAGACGTTAAATCTGCACCGCAGCTTAAAAATGGGTTCGAATCATTGTTTATTTTAAAATAGATAAATATATAAATCTTGAAAATTTAAAATCGGAAATTTTCCTCAATCATGTCAACATAACGTGATTAACCCCATAAAACATAAATCCGAGAAAAACGATCAAATATGTTTGATGAATTTTTCCATTTATCCGAAATTATTGGCATACAAATCGTATATAATAAACTACGAATGTGGTCAGCTCACATTAAAGAGCAGTACATTTGGAAGTCAAACAAATTTTGTCATTTAATGATATTTATCTTAATCATTCAGGAAATACATTTTATACATGAAAAGTTAAGACTATATCAATTTCTTTGACATTTAAACCTATTTTTTTTAAAGAGGAATTAATAACTTTTATGCACTGAAAGTCTCACACGCCTACTGCGTTTTATCTTCAGAAATGCGAATGTGCAATTTGATTTAAATAGAAATCGCTTTATGCCTGTTCGTTCAGAACGTTTTGTATTCATGACAAACGTCAATTTTTCTCCAGATCGCAATCAGTTATATTCATATATTCAAATTCGTGTTTGCGTTTACCGTTAATTTGACAAAACAGACAGACGAGCGTCGCATATTTGTACGGCTAACTAACAGTCATCGAAAATAACGCAGAACTAACATAAATCATAGGCGAGTTCATTGAAACTTGCTCAGATTGTGAGAAATCGACGTCTGAAAAAAATATGATATTATTAGACGTAGAAATGTTGTGTTTTCTTTTCAGGTTTACATGAAATCGATAGATGTTTTCGTATAGTATGCTGTATTATGGATATGAAAGATTATGATGACATTTTCTCGGAATATTACATACGCGGTTGTATGTAAATACGAACGTTCACTTTTTTCTTGAATATTTGATAAGAGACTTGGGCATTATAAAAGTAATGGATTGTATCCATATATTTCGTTCTACATAGTTTTTCGTGTATTCATTTTGTAGTTATTGATACAAAACCTTTCATATTGGATTTAAAAATAATGGATTGATACAAAATACTTTCATATTTCAGGAAATTATTGTCCTAATTCGGATTTATTTTATCTTAAATCGATAAAAATCTGAAAAGAACGTTTTTTCTAATATACAATCTTTAATCTGACCCAATTTTTGTCTCATATTGATAGACTCAATGTACAATAGTGATAGTAGTAAATTAGGAAATATCAGAATAATAAAACAATCAATAAGAAGAAAAAACACACGTGACATATTTTTATGATCTGAACGTGCGCATGCGCATATAAAAGAGTAAAGGCGGGAAAAAAAGCAAGAGATAAAATTCAAATTCGGCAAAAACAATGAATGCGTTTCGGCAACAGTCAAACGATCGAACACTAAAATAATTCAATAAGAAAACCGATCGCGAATGACTAATGGATTTTCACGATTTTTATGTGCGAACCGCGTTTTCGCAGTTGGCTATTTTTAACAGAATAAATATATGATAAATCGTATGAAATGTAAAAAAATATATTCAAATTTCTTTTGGAAGCCGAAATTTCACGATTCTGTTTGAATGTTAGTTGTGTTTCGATCGTTCTAAGGCTACATTCACATGAAACTTAATCGATTGATATGTTTTCACAAAACTTTGCCCATAAGACATCACACAATTGATGTTTAAAAATCGTCTTCTTTCTAGTTATTTTCAGATTATTTTCGATGATAGTCTTTAGTTTGGATAAAAAATTAAAGTGTTGTATGAATCTAGCTCGAATCGGATTCGTAGCAGTTCATAAACTGTGATAACCCTAGGGAAATAAGGGAAAGCTAGAATTTGATAAACGTAAAATATTATATGCTCGTGTATCATTTCGGTTTTTCATATGTTCACTTGTCAAATTATCTACAAAGTGATAGTAACGTGATGTTTAGCACTAAAATATTTCTATATTTTGATAAAATTATTCTGGTCAATTATAGCTACATGTAAAATTTTTGAGAAACGTTGATTTTGAAATTTTAATTACGAAAACAATACGATCTCGTTGATCAAAACTTTATTAATTCAACATGAATGTAGTATTGTTGAATTAATTACATATGTTTCGAAGCACAATTTGTATAATGATTTTAGTTTGCAAAGTTCATTGTACAACTCCGAAGCGAATTCTCATTCGTACAAACATGTCTAATTTTAGATATTTTTATGACGGTCGTATTTCAAATAAAACATTCGATTCCTTGTAATTTCGAAAAAAAAAAACGTATACCGAAATAGATATTTATACAAATCATTATAAGCATAGCCAGCAAGTGCGAAAACAGGTAGTGTTTTCACCGAACAAACACTGCTTAAAATATTATAAAACATGAAAAACTACATTCACGCACTAAGATAGATGAAAATATACGAAAAACCACTTTTAGCGTAAGAAATTTCACGTGTACACCATGAAAAAATGCGTTAGATATTCCTTTGAACCTTTTTCAGGATCCTTCACAATCCTTTACATACTCGGGTTAAGTGTAAAACTCGGTTACTTTCGGCGGCAACTAAAATAAAACACTAAGTTTTTAGCATAAACGAACCGAAACTTCGGATCTATGGAGAAAAACAGAAAGTTGCACGAAGGAAAACTTTCATAAAAACGAAAATCCCTGAAACGAAAGCGTCTGAAGAATTTAATTATCCATTAGGCGAAATCGTTTGTAACGAGCGACAAAGGCATATTTGTGCTTTCACAATTATTCAAGCTTATGCGGTTTGTATGTAGTATGGTAAATGCTTTGCATATTTATGTTAAGATTTATTGTCGCCGGCAATCAGATTTGAGCAACTCGTTTAGAGAAAAACGAATTTGTTCAGAGTTCTATTTATATGCAGATTTTTTTCAAATTTTAATATTAGATTTTTTATTATGTCAAAATGAGATTATTTAGATTGCGCTTTTTGTAAAAATCTCGAGGCTTTTTATTGTGTAGGTACAACTTGATCAAATAAATAAGGATATAACATTATTTTCGACTGAAAATAAGCATAATTTTACGGAAGGGTTGATTGTATTTTACAAAATGTCATAAATATTTCGCAATTGAAGCTTATTTAATAATAATATATAGGAATTTGCAACCGTTAACGAATATCATAGCCTTTAATAACCTATATTATTAAATTATACTCTCCAAAATAATTATTTTATTTCATGCAATCATATATTTATTATATTTTACTACAAAAGTATATAGGTGTGTTTACGTCTAGAAGAATGAATTTTCCAGGAGAATAGCTGAATTGAAAAATAGATCGATCGAAGATGAAACCTTATAATTGAAAAATCTTGGTACTCGTAGAGCAAACAATTAGCACAACGTTCGGTCTAACTCAAACTTTTCTAAAATTTTGACCAAAATAAATTGAACAATATAAAAAATATTCTAACCTAACTCAAATGAACCTAATAAAAAACTACCTGAATAAACTAAACCTAAATATAAAATCACATTCTAGTTTCAAGCCAATGATTAAAATGGTAAAATCGAAAAACGTCTCCAGTATCAACCACTAATGATAAAATCGAAAAACGCCTCAATCATTCAACCGACCAGACACAACAAGCCATTATTCCAAAAAACCGAAAAACTACATCGAACCACGAAAACAACAAAAGGGCAAAAAAAAGACTAGTTACGATTAGGCCGCACCCCTGACGATAAACGTTTGATGAAAACCGCCCCGCGGTGGGCACACACTGTGTGAGCAGGAGACCGGCGGGATTAATTGGCCCATTCGTCTCCATGGTGTTGGAGTTAAGTGTCCCCAGACGAGGGCAAATAGTCGTTCTTGCTGAATGAATTATCGCCGATCGAAAATGTCAGGAATTTTCCGATGCGAGATGGATTTACGCGAACGAGGAATTTTTCCATGATTTTCTCTTTGAATGCGTTTTTCACTTGAAAAATTTTCATGTACGTATCGGTAAAGTTAAGTTGTAGTAGGTTCATGATTCATATTTCGTAAATTTGAAGTGATTTGTTTAACAGAGTATCTATGTCTTATGTGAAAATACTACATCAAAATATGACTTGAGTGAGAAATCACATAAAAAGCTTTAGCTTTATGCGTGAACCCTAGTTTATGCAAACATCTAAGAATTCCGATTGAATTTACATAATAATTTATATAATAATTTATTCATCTAATAGTAAGTAAAGAAATGTTAAGGAAATTAAGATTCAAAGGTGTCGTTAAAATCGATTGATTCGATAAAAAGTTTGGATATCTATTTGAGAAACTGTTTTTTAGGATTGATCTTTCAACCGCTCTATAGAAAGTTGTTAAAGTTAAGTTAAAGTTGCTAAAAAGTTCTATAGAAAGAAAGTTTTCGAACTGATAAGTTGCTATGCAATGATTGAAAAATCAGCCCTAAAACTGTTAAATTGACTCTTTTCGAATCGATTAAAAACTATTGAATCTACAAACGATTAAGAATGACTCTCTTCTGGAACCCAATCCAGCATCACAAAAACACCAATCCCGACTCATTGTCAGTACACACAAACATTTATTCAACTACGCAATCGCCGATTTTAATTTCCGTCCACATCAGAATAATGATTAATGTGTTGCAAAATGATTGTCTTAGTTCGGATTCTGGGAATGATTTGCGGTCGTCGGTAGCAGATGTTCCGAAGTCCAACAAAGCACATCTGTTCTTAAAAGTTTCGCACAAATTGCACGACAATACGAAAAAAGATCTAAATAATCTTATAAATAGAACGACATTCGGGAATATTTATGCCACTGCTATCATAACGAATCTTGAATACAATAATACACTGAACTTTTTCATTGAAAAACATTAGCCAAAACTGTGGGTCGCGTCAGAGCGGTCATAATTCAAGCCTTGAACGATTGGCGATTAGGTTTTATTGGAAAGAAATAACACCTAACGTCACTGCGTATGTAACTTAACCAAACAGCGACATTTTCAAACGTGTTCTGTCAATATGGACACACGATATAGCTTTCTAGGACGCCATAGATACATTTCATCGAGAATTAATTGTCGAATATTCGAACGGAACTGTTAGATGTACAGTCGACTTTGAATGGGCATTGAAAGTTCGAAGTGTACAATTTTTATTATGAAAATTTTCATATAATTTAATTTTGAATATATTCATGTAAAGATTGTTTGGAAAAATGCGTTTTATCTTATCGTTTAATATCGAATTTATTGCACGTATTTTTATGAAATTCTAAGTATCTGTAATAATGTATCTATGGAAATTTTTGTGAAAATATTTCCATATTTTCAGAGATATTTTTTTTTCTCGAAAACGATATTTTTTAACCAAAAAGAAAGAATAAATTGACGTTGTTGAAGAAGATAAGAAAATTTGCGAAGTTAACGTGAATTGCATAAGGAAAATGTAGATCAATACGCATTTGAATAGATTTCATAAAAAATACTGAGAATTTTAATATTCGTGATAATTTTATGAAGAGATAAATATAATATATATAGTTTTTAAAAATATCTTTAAAAATCTGTATTTCAATAAAAAAAATAACCTTTTATCAGTCAAACTTACTTTTTATAAGATTTTATCGAATTCATTATGTCTCACAATCGGTCATTCTACAGAACCGATTGTAAATAAATAAACAGATAATAATTACACAAACCTTAATACCGATGTAATCGAACTTTTGCATACAGTTTCGAACGATCAAAACTCTACTGTACAAAAAGGGAAATATGATCAAGCAATATCTACGACAATCTGAAGACAAAAACATAACCTTTTCATCGACACAAAGTCACAAAATAATTTAAAGAAAAACTTACAATTAGTACTGATCCAATCGAACTTTCTGTATCAAGACTCTACTGTACAAAAAGGGGAATATGATAGAGCGACATTCATCACAATCGGAAGGTACGAATGCCTTCCAATTGGCATAAAGTCACTAAATTTTTTAGAGAAAAACCAGCATCATAGCTCAATCGAACTTTACCTTACAATCTCGACCAATCTAGACTCTACAGTACAAAAAGGGGAATATGATCGAGCGACATTCACCACAATCGGAAGGTACGAATGCCTTCCAATTGGCATAAAGTCACAAAATAATTTAAAGAACAACCTTAGTACCAATTCAATCAAACTTTTACACACAATCTCGACCAATCAAGACTCTACTATGTATACAAAAAGGGGAATATGATGGAACGACACTCACCACAATCGGAAGGTCCGAACACCATTCAATTGACATAAAGTCACAAAATAATTTAGAGAAAAACCTTAGCACCAATTCAATCAAACTTTTTCATACAATCTAGACTCAACTGTACAAAAAGGGGAATATGATCGAGCGACATTCACCACAATCGGAAGGTACGAACGTCACCTTTCCATTGGCACAAACAGTCACGAGTTTATCCAAAGGTCAAACGGGCGTAGAATCGTAGGGCACCAAGGGTCAACACCGAGATACAACATTCCGGGATAACGGGAAAGCGATAAGGCCTCGGTTAGGTTAGGTTTTTTCATTCACTCGTCCGTTAGTGCGAAATTCAATATTGCCTAAGGTCGAACGGATGATCGCTCAATGCTGCGAATTGATAAAGTTTCGAGTTGATTTAATTAGGATTGAAAGTTTTTAGTTAGTGTTAAATGAGGATTGTTTGAGTTAACTGTGGTGGAGCTTCATTGTGTATTCATGGGAAAAGTTGAGGTGATTTTTTTTTTGTTGAATAGTGTAAAGTTTTATAATTATACTAGCTTCTGTCACCCGGCGTTGCTCGAGACTATTAAGACTTTAAGCCGATTGTAAATTGTAGTATATTATTTCCCGTTCCCGTTCCCGATTCAATATCTGTTCCCGCTACAATTTCGGTGAAAAAATCAGCCATTTTGAGATTTAAAAATATGTCAATCCCGTTGCGTATGTAGGCTTTGCATAACATTGGTTGTGTGAAAGCTTCCCCCCTTGAAATGACAATATTTACGAAAAAAAATGTTTTTTTAAATTCAAAACGTAATGACACAGAATCCTTTCTAGTTATACACACAATAATTCCTGAAAGTTTCACAGCAAACGGATCAGTCGTTTGGGAGTTCAAGTTAATCCCGTTGCTTATGTTGACTGTTATATCTAAGGGTCCCCCCTTGCAATGTCAAAATTTACGAAAAAAATTTTTTTCTCAAAATCAAAATTTTATGATCTCTAAACCTTTTCCTACATGCAGAGAATAATCCCTGAAAGTTTTACGGCGAACGGATCAGCCGTTTCGGAGTCTATAGGTAACATACATACATACATACATACATACATACATACATACATACATACATACAATCATTTTTATATATATAGATTATACAAATATGAGTGATTTTAACATAAGAACAACAATGTTTTTTTTTTCATATGGACATGGATGTTGACAGACTATTTTTTTCTACTTTCGAATATTTCGATATTTGCACACATTTTAACAACCAATCGTATATATGATATTATATTATAAAGAGTCAGAAAATTTAATATTCCGGACGTACATTTGAGGATAAAGAAAACTTGCGGTTTAGTTGCGAAAAGGTCAATGTTAACTATGTGTTACTAGTCAAATACGCTTTCTGCAAATTCTGCAAACGACTGTTGAAATATCTCGTAATTCTCAGTTATACAAATATTATTCGAACGCATAAAGCATTTCCTAAATAATGACAGATCAAAAGAAAATTTCGGTTACTCTTGTGAATCACGTGAACGACGAATGCGGTTGTATTATTTCCTGTTGGTATGAATAGTTTCAATGACGAACCGATTAATCATTTTGAATACTATCATTCAACAAAAAACATAATCGTATCGAAATAAAATAACTGAACGTAAGCGTAATATCGTTATCCATAGAAAGAAAAACCTTTTAGATACTAATTTGAGCTTTGCACATCTAATATAATATAATCCTATCGCAGGATCGAAAGAGACTTCTGAATTGTAAATGAGTAATCGAATTCCGCATTCGCTATTTTTTTATACAAAAGACCCTTCGAAGGATTTAGGAGATTTTCGCAATTCGAAAGGGACGAGCTATTTTTCTTGCTCGAGGAAAAAATAAGCTTTAAAGACCCTCGATCTGAATAGAGAAGCTGCGACCAATTAATGTCTACTTACTTCGAAATCTATAAAGCTTGAAAAACCGAGGAAGTAGAAATTATAAACGATGTTAATGATCTACATATTCTATGCAAATTTCCATGAGGTTCGTTATGTCGAAAAGCTGCCAATTGTAAAGGTTTTCCCTTGAGTGAACACTTGCTCGTATGAATATAAACGTGAAACTTTTCAACAAAAAAACCAATTTGTGTAATATTGTCGAGATACGTACTTCAAATAATATATTCGACATGAAGTTATAGCAAGTTGAATTCCTCTCATTATAAGAGACTTACTTCGATATATTTTACGTAGAACAATTTTAAAATGAAAAACGTGTAGGTTCTATGAATATTTATTAACTCGAAATCATATTTTTGATAGATTTTTACGAATGATCGATCTAATTTTCAGTCTAAAAATTTTCATTATGGAAAATCCGAAAACGCCATTTGACAATTAATTCGTTCAACGAAGTTCGCGATGAAATTCGGTCGAAATGAAAACTCGGCGTAATTTCGTATTTTTATCGAATGGAAACGTCCTTAATTCAGCTGTGCGGTTGTATTTGATTATAAAATGAATTTAACGAAATGAACGAAAATGAAAAGCGAAATGTCAGCTCACGTTTCAGCAAAATACACAGATTTAAGGCAAGTCGTTTTAAAGTGAACGCAAGTTCGTAAATTTCGTCAAGAATCAAATTCAATAGAGTATAAATCGATTATCTTTGTACATAATAGATATAAACCGAGTTTAATACATACATACGTACGTTTAAACTATACTTTAACTAATTCTAATCCTTTTAACCAACGTTACTAGACTTATTGTGAACGTGACTGAATTATAAACGAGTCATTTGTGCGCTTTGATTAATTTATCCACCCATTTTGTAAATACGTACAAAACATAATCTTTATGTAGATTTTAGCGTCCCTAGATTACATTTCGCGATTCTAAATGTCAACAGTACAACTCTTAATCTAACCCAACCTAAAAAAAACTTATTACTTGTACTACTTATATGTACTTAGTTAACTAAAGAGATGAAAAGACAAGACTAATATAAACATCGAGTACCCATTTATTTTTCGTATGAATGAATAAGTTTGTGTACCCAAATTGCTATCAATTTATATCAAATTATACTATTTATAAATACAGCAGAAATTGCTATGTAAAGATCAAGAAATTCCACGTCGCTACCAATCATCATCGAACTTCGAGAGTTTGTTTATAAACAAACACCTACAATCAAACTAGCATATTCATAAACGTACCGAAGTGAACATTCATACAATTTAGAACAATGTTAAAGAATCCACAAACGACTATATACTATTTATAAACGCAGCAGAATTTGCTATATAAATATCGAGATTTTGCACGGCGCTACCAATTACCATCGAACTTCAAGAGTTTGTTTATAAACAAACACACGCACAATCAAACTAGAACGTTCATGAATGTACTGAAGTAAACATTCATACAATTTACAGTATCCACAAACGACTATATACTATTTATGAATACAGCAGAAGTTGCTATGTAAAGATCGAGAAATTGCACGGCGCTACCAATTAGCATCGAACTTCGAGAGTTTGTTTACAAACAAACACACGCACAATCTAACCAGCATGTTTATGAACATACCGAAGTACAACAATGTCACAGCATCCACAAACGACTCCTAACCACAGATCGCAGCATCAACAATGGACGCCCTCTCATGCGGACGACAATGCGACCAGAACCATAAATTAACACAGCAACAATGTCGCGTTCGATCGAACGTTCTTCTACGATACGTACATATTATAAATGTAGGTACTTGTGTATATTGGCCGTGTTAAAATGGCACTGTAACGGTTTTTCGATGGTGTTAGAGAGCGGGAAAATTGGCGTATTTCCATATTTAACACTTCGAACTCAGTTTCGAAGGTGACGCCTTCGAAGAGCTGCTAGATAAATTGAGTCGTTCGGGGCGAAATGTGATTAGTTCTATACGATGAAAAGTCGAGAAGAATGATGAAATGTGTATTTTTTCACATTTAACACTTCGAACTTAGTTTCGAAGGTGATACCTTCGAAGAGCTGCTAAATAAATTGAATCGTTCTGGGTTCAAAATTACTAAATTTTCACTTACATTATAAAAATATATTTTGACATTTCGATATTACATGAAAATAGTTGATGTTTTCATTTTTTAAGATCATAAAAGATCTATTAGTAGATTTTCGATTCAGATCATTGGAATCTTTCCATGCAATTGAAAATAGCTGATCGTATAATCCCCATTTAATCCAATATAAATCATTTCGACATCATGCATAATAAATTATCTGAACACCGATGAAAGAACGAGAATCTCATTTTATACGACATACGACAACCAGAAACATTCATCCGAGATTCAGATCGAGATCCAACTCGAGTTTAAATGCAACAATGTCTGAATTGACCAGAAGATGAATGATTCATACGAATTATCAGAAAATGTATCACATACACATACTTGACATAAATTATCCTGAAACGCATCCAATTGTTAAAATTGAAGATGTGATCGATTGTGTGTGAGGAATTATTTCGAATATACGGAGCATTTTCTGCCAAATTACACAATTTAAATTTGATTTAGCGTGGTTTGAGTTATTATAGAAGGGGAAATAGGTATCATTCGATGCAAGAATATTATTTTTTTTCCTTATATTTTTTCCTCATTAAAATAAGATCGAAAGAAGAAGGAGAAAATGAAAGGAAAGGAGAAAAAGAAAAAAGAAATTAGCAACTCTTTCATTGAATGATGACCGTTTTTACTAACACAACCTCAAAGAATTCAATTCAAAGTATAAAATCTTCCGGCAAATAACAGAAGATTTGTGAATCATTTACGAAATATAACAAGAGTTGACTCACAAACTTACTGTCACTTAACAGCAACAAAAGAACTTCAAATAAAATTTCATTTTGTACTTGAATATTTACCATACAATAATCTTAATATGGATATGATACTTTTGATTCGAACCTTAGATTAATTTAAACTCCATATTCTAGGTAAGAGATTCAATTGCATTTTCATCAGAAATTCCGATGCTGCAACTTCTCAGAACCAAAATCCCTTGACTTCAAAAGGAAAACTCTCATAACTCAATCAAATTTCTACCAAATAAACTACCAAAAACAGATACAAAATCAAAATTTTCAACATACATAACGAGGGAAGCCCACCATCCCGCCTTTTAACTGCACCCCAACTCTACGTCAGCTTGTTAGGCCGGCCTAGTTGGGTACCAGCAAAACTAGGCGAAACTACGGGCGCCACATTTACGTTAATTTTCAACATACAATCAAACGACATAAACTAAAGAACAATTCAAACGACATCGAAGAAGCACATTCCGAATTAAAGGCCGCCAAACGATTCCCGCGTATTTCGCTCAATAACACGTTAACCGCGGGCACGACTTGCAAGTACACGCATAATCGGTCGGTTTAAAAATAGATTCCCAGTTTTTTAAGTTTTTACTTCTATTTATGTTTCGCGCCGACGAAGCACAGTCGTCCGACCGCTTTTTCAACGGCTCTCCTCGTGGACCGGCTTTCCTCGCAGGATGCTCTTTGGCTTAACATTATATGTATATATCGTATATTTGTTATACGCATGTGGTGTGGAGACGACCAGCTGAACCCTTGACCGATTCGGATCGTCCTGAGATGGTCTGCTTCTTGCGAAGGTTTTTTTTTCGGACGTAAGAGGCTATATTTAGACGAAGATCGCCTATCGGTTGTTAGCTACAGGTTTATAGGGTTTGTCGGTGGTAAAATGTCGGTTTTTTGATTGTTAGTTTGATATCCGGGTTTTTGAATGATAAATTGATATTTGGTATGAATATAGGATTTATTAAACAATACTGAAGCATGATGAAGTTTTCAGTTCGAAATCGAAAATATGTATGGTATATTTGTTTGGAAAAATTTGTGGTGAAGAGTTAGTTTTTTGGAAAAAATTGTTGAAGTTGACATTAAAATTTTCAAATGAGGAATTTACAATACATAAACCAAGAAATTATTCGAAGAATATCGAAGAAAACAGGGAAAGAAATTTATGATTCTAAACGACATAATACTAGTGAATTGAAAATCTTATATCCATTTATAAAATTCTAAAACTACTTTGATGGTGAAGACATAAAATTTGAGAAAAGTCTACATAATTGGTTCTTATTATGTTCAAAAGTATCATATTAGATCCTAAAATGCATAGTTTCATTGACTTGTATCTTAAAAATTTGAATTAGACTTTGCAGAAGCAATCCTCTTCTCATCAATTTGAAAAAATTCGAACATTTTTATAAAATTAGACAACCGGTTGCAGTCAACTTTTTGAAAATATTGCAATTCGATAACCGGTTTTAATAAAAGTCGGTTTTTGTATGAACCCTAGATTTATTACAACAATGGGTTTGAAGTTTGTGATTTGTTGCTTAACGATATGCTTCGCTGATTTATGAGTTGGTTTAGGATGTGAGTTTTACGTTCGAAATTCGATAATCTCTCAATTAGTTTTAAAATGTGTTTTTTTTTAATAGATCGTATAATACATTGTGTGTATTCAAATAAATGGCTTATTTTATTAAGTTTGTGTACAAGGGTAGATAGTATGCATTGATAAGATATCGCTGGTAAAGGGAAGCTCCTTTACATAAGTTTATGACACAATTTCTCAGAGATAACACTATTTATACAAACGTGTAACAAAATCATATTTACATTTGCACAAATGCTCGATAAAAATCGAAAATTGTATGGTAAATAAAATGCATTTCTATCAAAGTATTCATGGACATTTCATATAAATTTATGTTTATCGAAAATTCTTGAGTAGGAAGTTAAAATTATTGGAATTTCGAACTGTTGACGTACGGTATTCCAATCGGCATTTAATTCACCTATATACTAAATACTTCAACGAAAAGCAAGTTATGTAAATTTAAATCCACTAAAAAATGCATTGCACAAAATCAGATGAAAAACATCATTAATCAACGCAACACCGTACAGGTAAAAAAAGAGAACTTCTGATACACTAAACTACATTCCGATATTTTTCTCATATGCTTATTTTGTAATACATAAATACTGTTTTGGAGAAAAACAAGCATAATATTGCAATTAGAATAGATTTAAGTTCTTATTTTTGGACAAGTTCATATTTTTATACGAAATGAAATCTTATTTCATTTATAAGTTTATGTATTGCTCATTGTAGAAATATTCTCTCACAAAGCGCATTAGATCTACGATGACAAGGAAATTTTAATGATTTCACAAAATAAAAGATAAAAAGGGTACATAAGTAAATCAAAAGAATCGAAATAAAAGACGTACGAATATGATTGCTTTACTTATGTTCAATCATGTAAATATGATCTACGAGTATGTACTTTCTTCACTATATCACATTTTCAGAACAGAAAACATTCTTAATATTGCACTATGGCTTGTATATGTGTATTTAGAGCACATTTAATTTTCAAAACATTGAGCTATTCTAATTTTAAATACATATTTTAATGTATGAATATTAATCAATTAGACATTAAAAACTTCATAATATACCAAACTCAACTTCAAAGAACTCCACGAACTCAACGTTTCGACATCGATCCATCTTCCAAGCATCTTCCTTACAAACCCAAACACTTAACCAATCGAAAACCATCATCATCACCAATAATCATGGAGGGAAAGCATCGTCGACTCGTATTATAAAACGTGTCTAAATTTAGCTAAAGCTTTAACGAGATCAGCAGCCGCGGCGCCATCAATTAATTCGCACATTCGCAATTGTATCATGATGCGATTGTGGACCAAGTCGAACAGAAGACAATGAGGTGCTGGTCGTTCCTCGAAGATGGACAATGAGGTGTTGGTCGTTCCTCGAAGATGGACAATTTGACGAGATGGGATGTTTGTGACGTGAACGGAATCGATTCCGATCGGTGTGTATTGAGAGTTCGCTGAAATAATGTCGAGGGGAATTTTCGTAATGAGTTCGGGTGAATATTTTATGTATTATGTATAAAATATTGAGAAATAAATCGATTCGTAGCGAAAAGGTTTTTATTTGTCGCGGAGGAACAAGGGAAGTCACAAACAGTGCTTGGGACCTTTAAATTTGAATCACGTAATGTTTCTGTTCAATGAACGAATCGCGAGATGAGATTTCTTTCGATTCGAATGATATGAAATTTGTTTGGAAATTTCGATCGAAGAACGAATCAAAGTGATGTGACATCAATAAGATTTGGAATCATTTCAATAAATTTTCAAAAAAATCAACTGAAATGAAAATCAATGAAATGTAATTAATCTAGCTATCGAATCGTTTACAATACCTTTGATAGTTTTATTTAACTTTTATTAATCATTTTTTTTTAATTTGAATTCAAAACACAAGATTGTAAAGAATGATCATTAACTCTTTGTACTGGTTTCAATAAAATTACTTAAATGTTACAGAAACTTTTTCAGATGCGAAGGCACACAACAACTCTGAAAAGTTTGACCACAATCGGATGAACAATACAAAAGAACATAAAGCACAAATGACGACTGAAAAGGCCAAGGGGTACAAGTGACTTTGAGGTGATTTCGAGGAAAGCACATTCAAAGTGTAGCATCTGATAATAATGAGTGATATTTCGGTACACGTTCCAAAATTATTTACATATATCCTTTTGCCACCAAATATATGAGTGTACATAGAAGCGATTTCCGTACATAACTCAATTTTGGCAAAAAAAAAAATTTACCCCTTGGCCTTTTCAATCGTCAAATACAATATGTGAAAATTAATTTGTATAAATAAATATGTACATAATTTTAATGAATTCACACAAAGATTTTGTACAGTGATCATCTCAAAACCATCTCACAAACATCCGATATGAATCTAAATTTGATTATTTTCGAAGGCTCAATCAAAACCAAATCAAATTACAATTATTCAAATGACAAAGCGAATTCGATCGATCGGCAAAACCTTCATCTTCGTGTTTACACCAAGACGCTTTCTCTCCTCGGCAACCGAACGACCAAACGATGGTCTCACGTTCAGAAATAATCTGGAGTTTGGCCAAAATGAGACCGCACAATATACGTCTGTATGATAAATAATGAAATATATAAATGAGAAACAAACAGACAATATTATTAGACGACGGAACGTATCGGCGGATACGACCGCTCGTAATACGACCGTCCTCCTTCGGGCCATTGTGTCGTTTTATGGCATCGAGATGTTCCCAATGTCGGAAATTAATCGGAAAAACGTCGGATTGCGAGCGGAAAATATTTTCGGGTTTTAATTGGATTGTATGTCGAAGGGTCGTCGTTGTTAGATTTAGAGTTTTGTATAAAGAAATCAAGATTGTATCGATATTTGTGAGACTATTCATTATGTGTATTTCGTCGAAAATGAAAGATTTGTGTTAAATATTATATTATAAAATTTTACGAATCATATATTTTTTCAATCGAAATGATATTATTTGGTAATAAATCGAAAATTTAGATGAATTTTCGAATTTGTTTAGATCTATATGAGAGTATTCGTTTAGATACGCGTAGCAACAATTTGGTTTTTATGTACGAAATTATATGAATCACATATTTTTTTTATCTACAATGTTTCCCATCGGAAATTAATTGGAAAAACATCGGAAAATATGTTCGTGTTTTAATTGGATTACATGTTGAAGGGTCGTCGTTGTTAGATTTAGAATTTCATATAAAAAAATTAGAGATTGTATCAATTTTATGAAAGTATTCGTTCAGATATGATTTGTTATAAAATAGACTTACGTGTGAAATATTATATCGTAGAATTTCAAGAATCGTATATTTTTTGATATTTACTCGACTGAAATGAAATGATTCGGTCCTTAATCAAAAATGTGGTTGAATTTTCCTGAAAATTCGATATTGAAGGATCTTCCTTTCGAAATGATCGAATATTATATATTTTCATAACAAAATATTAAATTTTCATCTAATTCATGATCGAATATTAAAAAAGTTCAGTTTGGGGTTCGTTTACATTTCATGCGAATTTGTCGAGTTCACAGTATAATTTGATATTGAATTTTGAATTCAGCGAAATGAAGCAAACTGAATAAACCGTTAGGGATTTGAGTAAATTAAACTCGAGCCGCGTAGTTTGGAAAACATTCATTTTTAAAAACGATTAAAAATTTTCATTCATCGTTCATTGTTAACGAATAACTTTGTTTATGCGATTTAATAAGCCATTATTTCTTTGTTTATCACCTTTCAATGATTTCACTTGAACTGGGAAAATTTACTGAATGTCACAATATAGATCATCGTAAATCAATCGAGAAACTATCGACAATTACTTAGAAGAAGTAAGCTTTTCCTTGAATATTTGCAAAAGATAAATATTTAATTAACCAATCGATCACACTGAACACAATAATTAACCGTAGCATACATCGTTGAGTGCAATAATTAATGAACACGTGTCGATATAAACAGTCGATTCTTATAATCCTTAATCAATACAAATAAAAATGAATGAATGTGCGTTTGATTGATTGATTTCATGTAGGTATATTTGTACTTTACAGACTCTTTTATCGATTATCTAATAACAGTGAAACTTTTCAGAGTTATTAAAAATAATTTTATTTCATAATTTACATTTAATGTTTTATAATCGACAGGATTTCCCATTTAACATAAAAACACCTTCACAAACGATGTAACTTAATATGTTTCGACAGATATTTTGTATTTGTTTTCAATTATATGTATTATACTGTCACAGAAGCTAGTACAAACATAAAAGACACTCACCATAAGTATGATTCCTTCTTTGAATTTGTCAACTCGAATCAGGTTCCACCTCCGAAGCCAAGAACATCATAACACCACATAGAACCAACACTGTTTTTCTCTTTACTATTTCGCCAAGTTATACAAACAATCAAAAAAACCACTCGATAAACGAATTAGCGAATGTAATTGGCGAGCAAACAAGCACACTTCACACGTAGAATATCCGACACTTTTTTATTCAGCCAGAAGAATCCTTAGAAAGACGAGTCGCTATCTGCAAATAATCAGACGAAAGGATAAGTGATTAATCGGATTAATCGGATTTTCCTGGTCGATAAAGATATTAGCCGGTCATAAACAGTAGGCTTGTTTGTATCGAATAAATTTTAGAATCGCCCTTGAGCCATTGGTGATTTAGTGACTAGATTGTTGTTAGAGTGTTTTGCAGTTTTGCCAAAGAATGGCGAAACTTCAAAGCCAAACTGTGAAAAAATTGCATGTCCTCTCGTTTGATTTTTATTATATTTTGATTTTTGTAATGAAAGTGTTTTCAAAAATACGCTTTCGCCGTTTATTTATAGAGAAAAATGTAATAGTGATACAATGAGATTCTAAAAATTTGTGTATCTCATGAAATTTGTTATAAATGCTGGATTTGATTTTTTATAGACACCAAGTGCAAGATATTATACATTATAAATGGTTTTGAAATAATTTCTAGATTATCTAAGATCTTTGATTATAATATCCTTGGAGATTCACCAATGTACCAAAATTTACCCTTTGTGGTAAAAATTTCCCAGATAACGATTAATAATCGAAAAGAAAACCCAACATTTGGAAACTACACATGCAACAACCAAATATAATGAATTTCATATAACAATGATTTTTTTTTAACTAGTCGTGCTTATTTTGGGGTATTTTTAAAGAATTATGGATCTGGATAATACCACGAAAGTGTACTTAAAATATGAATACTCTAGTTTGGAAACGTCTTAAATCAGATACATTCAATTCAAACTTTATTATTGTTTACACAACATTAACGAAACGTTAATGAAACATTATTTAGCTATTTAAATTACGAAACAGAAGCGACAACAAGACAATTAAACCAGTATTGACGCACGTAGAACTCGCGAATAGATCGGAAATATAACAAAATTTATATTTTCAAAAATTTGAAAAAAATAAAAAAGACACAAGTGACAATTGCAAAAACGATCCGCTTGCATCTCGATAACAACGCAAGTATGTAAATGCGATAAATTAACGAGTAGCGCGTAATAAGCGCATTCTACGCTCGTTAATTTTTACGATTACAATGCATCAAGAGGACATGGGATGTTTTCATTCAAATCGAAGAGAAAAGGTAAAAATAGAGTTTCACCAATGTGTAAAAATTCAATATGTATCGAATTTTATACGCGACATTGCATTCCGATATCGAAAACATGATTTTGAGTTGAGGAATTCATATTTGCGAATTGAATGGTGTTATTATTTGTACGTAGTTTGAAATGTTGCTTTGAGTGTTGTATTGAGAATTGAGAAGTGATTGTTTGTTTTTTGTTAAATATCGATCGGTAGGCGGATGTGTTCTAATAATACAGTACAGTGTTTCAATAATCAGTGTAAAAATAGCGATGGTTTTGCATATCGCGCATTACTCGATGCATGTGTTAATTACGCAACGTGCATAAGATATTATCGTGTTATGCGTATGTACACTTGTGTACTTTCAATACTTTGTTCTAAATGAGAAGATTAAACTGATTTATAAATATAATAGCTCAGTCGATAACTTGTATATTATGGCGAAACTTATACAGGAAAATTGCTAGAAAATCCTTAAAAATTGAATTTCAACCATTATTTGATTTTGACTTTGACATTGAATTTAAGTCATTTAACAAAACTTTCACATCAAATGAATTCATATAAATAATACAAATGATAGATATTATAATATTATTTGATAAATTATTAAAAATCTTCGTAAAAATCAATGAAAGTGCAATACAATTTTAATAAGATTGTTGAAACTACGCTTGAGGCGATCGATTAAGTGACTAATGAATTTAAAATATTCCAATGTGACTTATTAATCATTCAATATAAAGATATGCGAATGATTGCAAATCATTAACATTTATGAACATTTAATAGATCGAAAGTGATTTGTACCAATGAATCAATCGAGACAAAAAACCGATATAAAGTCTTTTAAGATTAACAAGTAAACTTTTACGTCTTATTATCATTATAGATTTAAAATAAACATTACATATGAGTTCCAATGAAATTATATATGGATGAACATTACTGCGTACTAAATCAAAGCAGATTTCGATTAGAGTCGAAGACAAGTGTTTAAAAAATAATCTTACGGAGGCGTGCAAAAGAGGTTTTCGTACAATTTTCGCGTAGGTGTACTTAAGTTGATGATTCACAGAATAATAACAGTTCTCATTAGGATTTTCATTGCAGATCCGTGAATGTTATCGCTTTAACATTACACACGTGTTATTTATAAAATAAAAGTAAACGATAACTTTGCGGTTAAGCAAACGAATGTGAATAGCGATTTCGTCATGCCGATATTTTACAAATTCGCGCTTTATTTTGTGTATATTACCAATCGCACTTTTGAGGCTTTGTATAAAATTTTCACTAAGGATTCGAAAATCCTTAATTCGGTTTTGTTTGTTTAGGTTTCGTACTTGGCTGTGAGACTATGGGATAATAAGCGATTTGAAGATTGAGCTTGAAATGGGATTAATCTAGAATTAGAGCGGATTCGTATAAATGGATTTGTTCGAATTCGAATTGTAAAAATATTCAGAACGTTTAATACGATAATTGAAATTTTATCATCTTATGCAATTATTAATAAAAATTCAAATTGAATAGATTAAATTGATTGATTTTCATGTTAAATATTATAATATATTTTTTCATAATAAATATAAAGAAATTTTCAATCATCAATCATAAAATCAATCGAACATTAATTTTACAGGTAGATATTCAAAGCACAAAAAACACCATAGAATAAACTTTCAATATAATTCGATTACATATTGATTCGAACGAATGATTTATCGATCCACAAAAAAGTCTACTGAAAAATAAAACAAATCGAAAATTTCAAATCTCAATCAACCTTGAGACCCCATACAACATACAGAACAAATTAACACACAAAACCTCCCAAATCGAATAAAATGTCAAATCCAATTATATCAGATTATGCGAATTATCAATACACAATAACGCAAACGAGCGATCCGGATAACGACGTTTTATAACGACCCGATTAATCAATTACGAACCGAACTGTCAAATTACCGTCGAAACGGAAATTATCGCGCGAATCTGTTCGATTCCGAGGCCCAAACGCGAAAATGTACGCCCTAATCGGATACGAGTAAAATGTAGTTATCGCGCTCGGTTGGTTACACTGCGCCGCAGGGGAGCCAACCCGTTCTCGATTGCCGCCGTTTTCGAAAATCGAAATCGTGTGTCTGTATTTGTTCGTATAATATTACATTGAAACACTCTTGCTCATATATGAGGCCAAGTGGGGTAAGTGATATGGCGGAAATTTCTTGAAAAATGTTGAGCTTGCATGATCAGTCTTTTAACTGTGAACTGCCAAAAATCTGTGGAATATAGACGGATGTATGTATTGTAGTATGTCTGTCTCTGTCTTGGGTATACTTTTAACAGTTCGCAGTTGAAGGACTGTCTTGTATCTATATTATATTAAGGAAGTGTTTTAGTGCTGAAAAAAGTCAGGAAGGGAAGGCGATTATCTATCTATATTATAAATACGCTAGCGATGCTCGAAATTTTCAGCCACAGCCGTGCCTCGAACCCGCGCGTGCAGTTTATGAGCCCACCGCCTTACTCTCCGAGCTACGCGTCGTAATTACGAAACTGCAACTTTTAACGTATTAAAATAAAAATTCTAAAAACTAAATTCCAACAATCCCTACTTTTATTTTATTTTACTATCAAATAAAGTTGTAATTTACTCCTTAAATATAAAAATTACTATTTTTATCATGAAATTTGACTTTCGAGTCATTCGACATTCGAAGTGTATCAACCTCATAAAGGTGCACGACCGATTGCTAAAAATTCACTTAATTTTAACATCAACTCAAACTTAACTCGATCTAATCGAATTTTACTTAAATCTAATGAAAAACTTTTCCAACGACTCAAACACAATTCCACAAACTATCATTCCATTGCACTATCTAATCGAATTTAACTTAAATCTCAACCTTAACCAACAACTCAAACAAACTATCACTCCATTGCACTTTTACCATTCGATACAGATTTGCTTTCGAGATTTACCATTTACCGAGATTCACCATCATCATCATCGTCAACATTATTATTATTATAAACGACCGAGGAGTTAAGCAAATTAATCCGAAGCGAAAATACGTGACTCTCGTTTTGCTCTCGAAGAACCGGTATAAGTGGCCTTTTTGCTTCGGACAAAAAAATATATGTGTGCGAATGAAAAAATTAACAGTTCAGTTCCGCCGATGATCGGATGTGACTGTTTATTGTCTTTTTTTCAACAATATAAACTAGATTGGAAATTTTACTGTTCGATTGAATATGTCGGTTATGCGTGAAAGGTTTGTTCGATTTTAATTGGATTGATTCGTTAGTGTTTTCGAATCGTGATGAATTTGTTATATTGTAGTTTATACATATATTGTGTTGTAATGAAAATACGTGGATGTCAATATGAGTGTAGCATCATAATCGAATATCGAATCCCTTTGACAAGACTCGACTCTAATTAAACCCATCCACCTGTTACATGATTCCCATTCTCTAACCGGCAATCAACCTGTTGCACAACATAGATCCAATATTTCAATAGAAAATTCTGAACATATAATACAGTATGACAAATATTCTAGTTTTAGCAATAAAATTTGAAATTTACAAGCTATTTCTATGATAAGACATACTATGAAGCGACTTATGGTTTTCATTATGCGATTAATTAGTTAGATTAAACTTACAATTAGAGAGACTAAAATGCAAAATAATTCAAGTAAACATTGAACTATTCAAAAGATGATATTGTTATGTTAAGAATTCGAATCCAAATCATATTCATTATTAACATTTCAAATTCTAATATTCAGGGATTTGAAGAAATCACTTTTTCGAGCTGTTCAGCTTAAGTACTCTCTATTAAAATTTTATTAGTAGATATATCTATCAGTCTTTTACAGCATTTGTATACAATTAGAGGAACATAAAAAACATCGAATATTAACTACTAAATGTGTGTATTATTGGTATAATGCACCACTTCTGTAACAACTCAATTTTTGATATAAAAAAAAATAATTCTTATAGATAGATACATTTACGAACTATAAATGCAGCATCATCAATTCATTTGTGCTTTCATTTCAATACAAATCAAATGAGATTACCTCAAATATCCATTGTTCAAAAGATTATTTTGAGCAAATATATGAATCAAACACATTTTCTATCAGCTTAATTTCATCAGCACTCCAAGTAGACCCAATAAAAACCGCACAATATCAATACAAAACCCCGATTTTAAAATCGATTTCAAAATTCATAAGAGCGCAAAGCCGTTTTATAACATAAAACAAGAGTCAAAAGAGCAACTCTCGCGCACTTATCTCGCCGCTAGCATCGAAGCGGCCACCGGCCCATACTATTGAGGCCACTGGAAGGCAGAAAAGTGTACGATTTGATAGAAAACGAGCGTATTATGAGCGAGTTCGTCTAAAAATAGCGTCGGCCGGTTGATAAAACGGGCGTTCGTCGGTCTATTTGTGTTGTAGAAGCTGCCCGAGCAATGTCAGCATTCCGAGCTCTCACTATTGCTAGTACACTGAAATATGGATTATAAGAAACGTAAAATACTCTTTGTTAGCTGCCTCTGTTGATAAGATGTCTCTTGTATGTATTGCGCATTTGAGATATCGAGAAGAAACGGTTAGAGTTTGAGGATGTTTATATGTTATCAAGTGAGTTTTACTTTTTTATTATGAAGGTATTTTCTACTCTATTATACACATTACAAAGTAAACCCATCATCAACCCAATCATACACAATTATCATTAATTAATATCATTATTTTTAAAGTGAAGAAGTTAACCCTAAGGGAAGACTCCGAAGAGTAAGTTAGTGCGCACATAGGTGTCACTAAATTGTTCGAATTTAATCGAAACACTAGCGCTATTAGTTATTTTTCTAAAATAAGTCAGGATTTATAAATTGCAGGGGACTATGTATGTATTTAAAAAAATTATGTATTCGGCGAATTTATTTTTAAAAATAGATTGAGTATGCTCTTTTTCAAGTTGACACATTGAAACGCGTTTAAAAAACCTAACGCGTCATTCAATTTATTATATCCCTATGCAAAAAAAAAAAACGCGTCAGCACTATTCAATCACAAAGTGACATAGAATAATGACTTCAACACACAATAAAGTGACCTGGAAAATACAGCATGATACAGATATAAATATCGAAATAAAATCAACAAGTTTTTCATAAACACAATGAAACTTTCATTATGAAAAAATAATTCATACCTTAAAATATCAAACTGTACAAAATCATGATTTGTTTAATTATGAATGTGAAAAGAGTCAAATAGTTTATTGAAACCTAACGAGTTAGATAAGGAGACTGATAGATAGCAACAAACTCGTGCTGTTTCTATCCAACTTACAAAATTTCATAATTGTTATCTCTTTTCAAAACATTTTAATGAGAATACAATGTAAATGCTAGGATTTTAGTTTTTCATCATATTTTTTCAAACACAATTCAAATCATTACCTATGTAGAGTAGAATCAAATCACCATTGTCTTGATATTCTAAAATACTAAAATATCAACTAAGAGCTAAGATCACCAAGTGTAAACTCACCCTAAATCCTCCAAGAATACCACGATTATATTACAGACACACAATATCAATCAATCTAGAATTTGTGCTCACTTATGCGGAAGGAAACGCGAATTACAAACTCAACTCAGGCATTCATCTCACGATTACACTATCGCATTTCGAATCGTGTTTCGCAACAAAAGTGTGTGCACACCTGAAAAAAAATCGCATTCAATGTCGTTTGCTTTTATTTATAGCCGATTGGAAACAGGCAATATTTATTTTTAGAATTCTTTCCGATTTATTATCGCGTTTTAATCGCGTAAACATTTTGAGAGACGATCGACCGAACGATTTATGGTTGACCGCATCTGACTATTTTTTGATTATCGATAGTAAAATATGATCGTAATTTAGAATGAAGCGATTCATCTTAATTTTGAAAATGTGTGTATTTTGAAAATTTAATTTTCTTCGCGAAAGACGCATGGGAGTCTAATTGATATTGTGTGGATTCTCTTGGTGCGTTTCAATATTTATTTATACGTTATAATGGTTATAACAACAACGGAACTGAAGCGAATTGAATATAAATATTATATTATGTGTTATGAATAAGAGTTTCTATTACAAAAAAATAAATTTAAAACAATGGGCTGAATTCGTACATGAACATTTTAATAATTTTCATGTAATATGTATTTCCATGACGAATTTCGTTATCGCTTTATAGTTTTCCCAGAAAGCCTAGAGGAAATTCTGAAATAAAACAAGGAAAATGAAATAATTATGCATTTAAATCATATACCTATAGATCCTGTTACGATTATATTTATTCATATTGTGTAGTTAGATTGTCTAATTGGATACTAGGCTAATTTGCAAGCGTCACATTTACATTCGTAAATAAACTGTATTATATCTCAACGATAGAGCTAGCTAATTAAGAATAAATTCATTCGAATTGATGAATTATTATGAATGATGAATATTATACGTTAATTCTCAAAACTAAGCAAAGATGACTTCGAAATGTTGAAAAAAAACATATTTAAATAAAATTTAAAAACAAAAATACAATTTTATACCATACTTCTGTTGAACTTGACAGTCAAAATTTGATTTCGATTCTGTCTTTCAAAAGTATTCAACCACGCATTACTCAACAATGCACTTTTCATCAGCTTGTTACTCAACAGTGTGTTTCTCGAAAGTGTATTCCTCAACAGTGTATTCTATACCTAAACATCAGTAATCTTAACAGTGTTATATATTTTTCAAAAATGTTTTACTCAGGAATGTTCCTCAACAGCGACTTCCTCAAGAATGTGTTCCTCAACAGTGTCTTCCTCAAGAACGTTTCCCTAAATAGCGTGTCCTTCAAAATTTTATCTTCAAAAACACATTTCTCAACAGTATGCACTTTTAACAACACACTCTGTACAAAACGTCTCATTAAAATGCGACCCCATACAACGATTCCTTTTACAACACGCTCTTTTACAACACAAAATAACAAATCATACAACACAAAATTTACAAAAAAAATCAAAAACAATACAGAAGCCGAAAACGCCAAAGTCTAACGAAAACATACGAAAATAGACGTCGCATTGACGACACCGTTTAGCGTAATCGAGCAAAGAAATTAACACGTTCATTCCGAGGCGATTTTCAAACCGTCCACACACAATATAATATCTACACAAGCCAAAAAAACACACAAGCGACGACCGAAAAGGCCAAGGGGCACAAGTGACTTCGAGAAAAGTGCACTCAAAGTTGAACATGTATTAGGAGGAGGTCGAGTGATTTGATGATATATTTCGAAACACGTTCCAAATTCGTTTATATCCACTAAATGTACATAGAAGTGATTCATGTATATAGCTCGATTTGTAAGAAAATGTTACTTGTGCCCCTTGGCCGTTTCAGTCGTCAAGTGTACTCTCGTACATATTATACATACATACATACATGGCGTCTTCGCAGCATCAGCAGAAGATGCTTTTATTTGTTCGATTCATTTCGTATTACGGTGGACAATTTACCAATTGAGCTTTCCGCTTCGCGTACGCAATCTTTAATGGAATCCCTTAATGAACGGAAAATGATAAAACGGCTTTCGAAACTCGAGGAATTTTCCGAAGAATCGAGTTTATAATAATATAATATAATAAATAAATGTGTGCTACGTTGCGTTGTTGTCGTAGTTGCGTTTCGGTTTTGTCGGATTGTGATAATTGTTTTTTAATTGTGGCGTTATCGGTGCGGTCGGGCGATGGCCGCTGACTTGCGTGGAGTTGTCGCTATGTGTTTACTTTTGAACTGTTGTAAGGAAATTGCACTTTTTTTGTAGCCATATTTATCGTTAATTTTTGAAACACTATGAAATTTACACGTAGTTGTTATCATTAGATTTTTCGCTTTATCTTTCGAATCTCATATATGAAAGAAAGTGTAAGATATGAACGTCAGAGTGAGAAAGACAATGACAACAGCTATGTATATGTAAATTTGGCGTAATATATGAAAATCGAGGCAATTGTTGTAATTTTGGAGATAAATTATGATTATTATTCGTTAGATAATCAAAATTTACATATTATACATTTTAATGCTTCTACTTAAGTTATGCATTGTTATTTTGGTTCGTTTTATTGTGTTATTCTCAGAAAATAAGTGAGTACACATTGCTACACTCTCGAGATTTACTTATAATCAGATAGTGTACTTCTAATATGTAAATATTTTGGATCTGAATTGTTTGAAACTAGAGCTAAGGTGTTGTAGAAGTTAAGCATTTTTCTGTAGAAAGAATCATGAAAATCTTAAGATATTGATTCATTTTTTTATTTGGTTGCGTATTACTAGTAATGCTGATATATCGTATTTTTAGGTACTTCTTAAGTATTACACCAATTGATTCAGCTAATATTAGATTCCAAGAGATTCCGATAAAATCTAAAATGAAATAAATAAATAACAATTCAATTTTTAATCAAAATCGAAGTCGGAACCTTTTTTTACTACAATTTTCAGCCCTGTTTAAAATTATGCCTACGTTCGTATAATCGAATCATAAAGCCGTGAATATAATTTCATAAAAATGCAAAACCGCAATTAAAGAAATAATTCTATAAATAACATTTATCTCCCATACATGTGAGAATTAATTATATTTAAGTTCGACGCCCTTGGCGTCTGCCCAGTTTTGAACGCCTTTATACAGCTCTGTTGAATTATTTCAAGTTTAAAATTCAAAAGAAAACTCCTCAAATGAATTTCTTAGAATATAAGTTGTTTTATTGCATAAATTTGATCGTGAATGCTTTAATTAAATTAGTGGAAATAAATAACAAACAGAGCTATCGTTGCATGACAAATGATAGTTGTTGAAATCAATTAGATGCAAAAAATAGTGCATAGCATGATAGGATACTATACGAGTTCGTTAAGCGTTCTGAATATGTTAAGTAAACATGTTTAATTAGATAATTGCTTTAATTACATTATTTTCAAATAAGATTGAGGGAAATTATTCACGTTTCAGATAATAACGATTGAAACTATCTTTCCACATAAATGATGTATCGAAACATAATTACTTCACCGATTCTAAGAAATTGATCAGAAAGTAACGAATCGTAACAGAAATTTTCACATTGAGGAAGTTTTTAATACAAAACATTCTAGCGAACAAAGAAAAGTTGTAATTTGCAGTGTTTATTACATGATATTTGTTAAATCTTAGGCTACTTTTCTATTTTATGTGTGTCATTGTTTTAAACTGATGGAAAAAAAAAACATTTTAAATAAAAAATCTAACCCAATTTCGACTCAATTTATTGAGAGATTTTATTAGTGTATGAATGGAAGTGGTCAAATAGAAAATATCCATTCTTGAAATACTATAAAAGAGCGAAAAGTATTTCAGAAAAATAATAGGCGAAAACTAAACTAATAAAACCAATCGATGTAAAAAAGTTTTCCGACAAGTTTAGTCACTAACTGAAAAACTTTCCATTTCTAAAGCTAGACGAGAAAATAAAACGTTCCTGATAACAATAACGCATCAACATTCTTGTAAATGGCTTTATCAAGAGTAATTAAACGTTTATACATACAAAATCCATACAGCCTCAACGACGATGTAGCTAAGTGCAGTTTTCAGATAATTTCCATTCTATTTACATAAAAAAAAGAAATGCATTTTCCCTGTACGATAACCACTACAATCGTACATATTAACATTTAGAACAAAAAACAGGTTGAGTTGGATTCATTTGAACTGTTTTTGTGTGAAATGAGAAATTATTAAAATGTGAGTAATAAATAAACTTTTTCAAAACAAAAAAAAGAAACTGGTATAGAGCCGATCTAACAAATCGGACACAGCAAAGAGTCGAGGGTTGGCGCTGTTTAGTTCGCGGGAACTGTCACTTTTCGCAAAGCGGAAGCGGCGTGTAAGCCATACGGGCGTCGATGGAGGCGCATGGGGGCGCTCGTACCTGGGGGGCGCAGTCCCCGGGGGCGCGCTTGACGTTCCGAGAGCGAGAGCGACGGAGGACGCGCGCCACGCTCCGCCGAAAACTTCTTGACAACTATTGAAACTTGACGGTGCTGGCCGCGGCCGCTTTCCGAACGATTCGCCATCTCGCTCGCACTTTCATATTTTGTACGGGTGTTGTCTCGCTCGCGCGCGAAGGCTGTCAGGCGATGCGCGCTGGCGCCATCTCGTGACGGTTTCGGGCGTTTTGTTAGTCGGGATCCGAACCGTTTTGTTTATGGGATTTTTTTTTGGATTGTGTTTGTGAATGTGGTTTGTTGATTTGATTTTGGATGTGATGAGTCGATGAAAATCATTTGCGGAATATTTTCATTAGATTTGGGGCCTGTAATTTCACTGCTTTAGTTAATTGTAAGCCATAGAGTTACAGTCACAGTAACTCAACCATTGAGTTAAACAATGACTGGAATTCTATGGTTAGTTAACTATTTTAAAACATCACATTAGTTAACACATCATTTGCTTTTTATTTTCGAAAATATTGAATGTTTTTTCAAAATTTTTCATTAATTCTAATAAATTTTCTTATTTTCCAATTGGAAACATTTTCTTAAAAAGAACATGGACATCTTCAGATCTTCTCTCGAACTGCAATGAAATTTTCATTCGGGCGGTAACAAAATTTTATAAATGAAAATTGGTTTGTTTTAAAATCACATTTATTTCTGAAACTTACATTTATGATTAAATTTAACAAACGTAATTATTTATGGAATCATTCTGTTTATTCATTTTTTTGTTCTTTTCAATGGTTATGTATTTAAAATACTTTTCATAACAATGCTAAAAGAAAAATATCTCATATTTTCACTATAGTAAAAAATAAATATGTTTAGATCACTGCAGTTACATGACAATCACTTCTCATCAAAAATTTAACATTAATCAATTCAACCACATTTGATATAAAATATAAAATCACACACACATGATATTAAAATATGACTAGAACATAAAAAACGACCTAATCCAAGCGAACAGACACGTATTTTCCACATCGATTCATCATTTTCGCAAATGGAAAAACGTCGCGATTTCATTACAGCTCTGACAAACTGGCGTGCATACATTTGTTATTTCCACAACCTTTCAAAAGAGGAAAATTGAGCTCATCGTTCACTTGGTAATCCACGTCGTCGTCCATCCATTCCGTGGCCACGTTGTCCTCATCTATCAGTATGACCTTGCAGACTTCTCCGTCTCTTGGATACTTGTCCATCTTCGTGTCGTTGTCCACGCTGTATATGCTGCTCAGCTTTCTTTTAGGTCCGTCGAATCCGTATTTGGTACAAGGGCTGTTCGGAGCTGATCTGTTCATGCAGGCTTCTTCTGCTTTTGGTAGATGGTTGCAGTTTAAGGCTGGAACGCTTTGATAGCAGGTAGATGGTCCGTTTGTCTTTTTCGTGTCCAATGGAGGGAAAACGCATAGTTGAGATTGTGCCAAAGTCGCTGTCGATCCTACCATGTGTTCTATGCAAGGGCATGAAGTGCTTGAGGTTCTTATGCATTCTGAACAGCCTTCTGATGATTCTAATATTAGAGATCCTGATGATTTCTTGCAAGGACTTTGAGAGTTTGCTCTCTGTGAATGTAAAATTATATTAAATACCGATTCATAGGATATCATTTATTGTTTAGAAAAATATTTTTTTAACGAACATCTATATCTTTATTATGCATTGAATTTTCATGATGGTGATGGTTCGTCGAAGAATAATTATGAAACTCTAGTAAATTTCCCGATGCAAATCTCAATTTTTTCGGTGATTCCAAACTCGAACATCTGAAATCGAATTCAATGTAATTCTCTGAAATCATTTAACACAAATCAAATTAAAATACCTGAATAGTGGGCTTTTGACTAAATGTTTATTCTTCAAAGAACTCCTAGGTTGTGGAGGATGAATTGGTTGTCTTCTAGCTGCTCTTGAAGCATCTTCTCCAATTAACCAATAAGTTAATTGATCCATTTTTCCCTTCATTGCTACCATTCCACGTTCAGCGAATTGATATCCGCCTAATCTATCCAATAAAGTCTTACATTCTTTACTACAATGTATTTTCAGCGCTGAAAAAAATATTGATTAATAAAATAATATTATTTTAATCAACTTATTTCAAACTCACGAGCTCCAGTCGATTCCATTCGACTCGAAGTATTAACAGTATCTCCGAACAAACAATATCTAGGCATTTTTAATCCGACCACTCCAGCACAAACTGGACCTGAATTTAATGTATTGAAATAAGAATTAATGAAAAAATAAGAATATTTTATAATAAAAATACCCGAATGTATCCCGATCCGTAGTCTTAATTGGTCTAATGGTCTGTGTCGGATACGAAAGCGTCTTACAGCTGAAAGGAGATGTAACGACATAGAAGCGATTTCAGCAGCGTGAAGATCTCCGTTTTTCAGAGGAAGTCCACTTACCTGTGAAAAGAAAATCCTTTTAAAAAACGTTATTAAAATATCGAAAAGATTTTCATGGAACGCGAGTATTTTCGAAATTAATCGAGCCTTATCTGAAAAAGGCTATATTTAGCCAAATCTGCTTATTATCTTATTTCCATTATGTAAATTTTGTATTGGTTGATCATTCGTGAAATTTGTATATTATTGGAACAGATCATCGACATAAAACTCGACCGAACCTTACTTAATCTAAATGAAAATCTAAGCCATTCGTATCTAACTTAACTCATCGAGTAACGTGTCAATGATCTGCTTCACAAGCATTCTATTTATTTAAATTTGAATTCACCATAAAATTTGACAGAACTATAAAAAAATATTCGTTTCATATGAAATTTGTATATTTAACATGCGATACGAATATGATCTCGTAAACTTTTCCGAACATAAAACTTTTACTTTCAGTGACAAAATTTGATACTTTTAAAACCAGTTTTAAATTATCCAACTATTCTAATCTGGTACAAAATTTGATTGCGTCGCACTACAAAACTGGCAGAAGACTCTTCGACCATTCCGCTGGTAAATTAGTTAATTAAAACTCCATCTCTCTCATTAAAACTTCATCTCGATGACCTAGACATTAATTAAGTCACTTTCAGAAAACATCGCGAACCCCGCCGGAAAACAGAATCCTTTGATTCACGAAAAAAGATCAATTTTTCTCAACCTTACTGCACAGACATAAGCTCGCACTCACTCAAGAGCGCACCGACAATGGAGCGCAAAATCTAAATAAATTTTATTTTTAAATATAAATATATTCTCAATGAAATCTTTTCTTATACAATTTTCTGAATTGATATATCAATTTTATTCTATTTTTTAGCGATATTGATTCAATTTTTCGTCGACCCTCGTAACATTATGCGAATTTGTACCGTTGCGAATGACAGGTGATGTTTGTGTCTATTTGCATGTGAAATATGAAAAATGACGTTGAATTGTGATCTATCGAAAAATACCCTCATCTCTACAAAACGCTTAGACGCGATAGATAGATTTTTTTTTGGATTCGAAAATTTCTAACCGTTCAAATATTCTGCGGAACGGAACTGGGTCACGCGTTCTAATAAAAAAGAGAAAATCCCAAATAGGTTAAATGGATTCAAAAATATCCTGCGACATAAATCGTGATTTGCTCCGAACGATTTTAGAGTCAATATGAACCGAGATGATGTTTGTCGAAGACACTTTGATAATATTGGTTTAGATTTCTCATATAAAAAAAAACTACGCTGCTATGAAAATATAAAAGTTTTCACATAAATTATAAGCGTTTAAGCTAAAAAAATATTTTTAATTGAAATATAAATCATTCTTCGTGTTTTATGTAAATCTGCTGAAAAGCTTCTTTCATTTTACGACCGTAGTCATAAAGATGTAATTAAAACCAATTTTGAGACTTCAGATCCGTTCTTTTGTGCGTTTAATTATTTTCGATAGAATATTTATGATGTTCACTCGTTATTTTCGCAAAGTTTACGGATAATAAAACGCTTAATTCATTACAAAAAATAAATAAATAATACATACCACCATGTAGGCATCACCGATTGTTTCCACTTTGTAAACGTCGTAACTTTCAATAATCGAATCAAAACACGTGTACAAGTCGTTCAGAAAGTCAACAACCTGAAATTCATATCAAAAATAAACATTACGAATTTTATTAAATAATATAAACTCGAACAAAAGAAAAAACATAGATTTCTTTATGTGAGACCGATTTTAATAAAGTTTAAATAAAAAACGAACATGAAAAATTCAACGAGCGAACTTCGCGTCGTAGTTCAGTAGATTTTCGATAACTCGTAAATTCGCAGTTAAATCGTTGAGAAACTCGGAAAAAGTACATTATTCACGTATAAAAATGTAAGTTTATGCGATAAGTTTAGATCAGAATTAATGGGTCACCTGAAGTGGAGTACTTTCGGCGGACATCGATGTAAATCCGACGATGTCACTAAAATATATCGTCACACAATCGAAGCTTTCAGGATCCACTCTTTTGCCTCTCTTCAGCTGTTCAGCGACAGGTCTTGGTAACATTTCGAGTAATAGAGCCTCTGAAATAGAAAGGAAACAATCAACTTTATGTCATTATGAACGCAAATGAGAAATGCTAGATCGAACTTCGACGACAACTCAATTTCATACCGGTTTTCTTTTTCTCTTCCTGAAGCTGATCCGTTCTTTCGTCGACGAGAACTTCAAGATTGTTTGCGTACTTCTCCATCATAGCCATCATGTTATCGAAGATGTTCGGTTTCCTTGAATACCAAAATAAACACCAAGTTTAATAAACAAACTTTTCCTTTAACTTATGCATCGAACTACGACGAACTCGTGCATTTATTCATCACTAGCAGTAGTACCTAAGATTATAATTTTTGAGGCGATCTATATCTACCCTCGCTCACAATTTCGAAAATTCGAAAATTATTAATATTAAGAAAAATTCACGTACCTAATATATTGAAAATAATTTGAATATCTTTTGTTTATAATAGTTAAGTACTGATTTAATTCATCATTGAAAAGAATTCTTAAACAGCTGATCCGTTTGCCGCGAAATTTTTCAACTTAAACTGTAATCATAATTTACATGAAAAATATTGATAAAAAAATCCAGTCTGAATGAGTTAAAATATTGTCCAATTTTTATGAACAAATTTCCGCTCAATTCACATATTTATAGACGCGATAAAAAAAGTCCGAAAATAATTGTTTTCGAAAAATTGATTATTATAAAAAACAAAATTAAAATGAACTCAAAAAGTAAAAATGAAATAAACTTCTGGAACAGCATTTAGTTAATTGAGCTGCAAAACTAAATAATACATATTAATATTTCGGTTATTATAAACAAACCATACAATTTAGATGATCAATATAAATTCAAATTTAAATATAATTAAAAAAAAATATTAAAAATATATCGGTTCCAAACGTGTTAATTGTTCGGTCATTGAAGGGTCAGAAACGAATTTCCGGTCGATCCGATCCGCGACGCGACAAAAAACAAAATGGCCGAAAACTATTTGTTTTCAAAAATTAATTATTATATTTGAAAATGTAAACAAAGCGGACGGCGTGACCTTGATTTTCGAAAATGCTACCTATCGATAATCAGCGTTAAGGGTCAGATTTGTATGAAGGCATTTATGTACAGATTTTTTTCCGAAATATCCAGAAGATACGAAAGGAGGTCTTATTGCATCGGCCGTAAGATCCAAATTAACATATTCTCTTATTTAGTTTCGAATTAAATGCTGTGCAAAAGGTGCAATCTGCTATGTTTTGTACCGTCTGAATTCGACGCTTGAAGATTTTCCATACAAAATCCCGGGCAGACGTACAAACGTACAAACGTACAAACAAACGTACAAATACGCTTAGTAAATTTATATTATAGATAATAAATAAACCGATATTGCACTCACATCCCTTTCCTCAAGGGCCTCAATTTTGCCCTTATGGCCTTAAAGTCGGGTCTTTCTTCCGGTTGTTCTACCCAACACTCTTTTAAACAGTCTTTAACACAATCGAAGCTATTCTCCAGGGGTTCCAACGAAGGTCTGAAAAAATAATACTTGCTTTATACGAAGAAATTAGAGTTTGCCTTTGGAAAAAAGAGCGAAGAAAAATTAATTTAGAACCGCTTTTGATGCGAAAATAAATGCGGTTAAATTGTTCAAATACTTCTGCATTTTATTCAGAAAATATTTCATGTTGCGTACAAAAGAATTTTCATTACTTTTCAGCGTGAAATTTTCTAATAATGTATACCGTTTTTCAACAAATTTGTTCTCTGACATAGGTTTTCCCAAAACGGTTTCAATGCGTGAATAGAGATTAATAAAATTTTTGCTTTATTCTTCTATTTTAATAATTCAATTTTTATATAAGTTTTGAAATTTGTGACGTATTCGTAAAAGATTTTTATCTAAAAATATTCGTTTCATTCGGAGAATCATCATAAACTATGAAAAAAGTCTGCGATGCTATTTTTAAATCTTTTAATTAAATTCATTAACTTTTAAACACAAAAATATTCAGAATTTTCGTAAAAATATCTAATTTATGAAAGCTTATTACGTTGTAGAAAAAGTTCAAGTAACCCCGTTCTAGCAAATTTCTACGAATACATATTTGAATTCGACATTTCGACGAAGAATTCACTCGAAACGTGCCTCGAAGCGATGTAATTCTCGACGTTCTATACAACTTGGATTTGATTTGAAAATATGTATTACATAGACCTTAAATTCTTGTTTTAGCAAGCGAATCGAATTCGAATTACCTAAACAAAGGTTCGGTCGGGATGGGATTTGCAACTTTGGCAATGACCTCAGTAGGCTCGATGGTCAATTCTCCGTAGGGTCCTCTTCTAGTATGAATTTCGTATAACAACAACCCAAAAGAGTAAATGTCCCCTTTCTGAGTTCCTTTGGTAGATTCTCCTCGGAGCAATTCGGGAGCTCTGTACATAAGATCTGAAAAAATCAAAATGTGCAATTTTCAAATTTCATTTTTTATATACACATATCCAACACATGACATGCAACGATACCTTCTAATTTTGCTTGGATCTGAGCAGTGTCTACTGGAGGTTCTTCGCCTTTTCTGAAGCTCTCCAATCCAAAATCTGTCAATTTGACGACCCATCTTGAATCCACCAAGCAGTTAGAAGCCTGAAGGCATCCGTGATATCGAAGAGGAGATTCGTGGAGATAGGACATGCCCTAAAATGAGTGAAATCTGCATTTATTTTTTCTGTCATAGTAATACAAAAGCGTTGGAACAAACAAGCGTAGTCGAAGTTTCGGCGTAGGAAAGTTATCTCTTTGTCGTGCTAGGTTTGTCTAACGTGGGAAATGCGAAAAACTCTCTTCGAAGTAAACGAGAGATTCCCAAACAGCTAGCTGTGAATGTTGAAAGTTCGGTATGTGAACAGTTCAAGGAGATACGTTTGAGTTTCGAACTTTTCGGAGGTCATGGAACTCGAGTTAATGTAATCAGTATATATTTTTTTGACAAATCTAACTACTGTTATACTTCTCGTGTTTTGTTTTTCTATCATTATATAATTTAATTTGATTCAATTTTTTATCAAGCAACGTTTATTTATGAGAACAATAATTAAATCAATACTATGTAATCATATTGTATGCAATCTTCATTGTAGTGCAAGCGTTAACCCGAAAATACAAATAGATTGACAAAGTTATACAGCTTTTAGATTGAGGTTAATGTTTACACAATTTCTATCAAATAAAATTATCTGATAATAAAAATGTTCATTTTTAACTAAATTTGTACTCTATTTTATTTTATTGAAACAATACTAAAATATTACCCTTATGATGTCTCCAACTAACGACGCTATAAACATGCTGTCCAATTTTATATCCTCGTTATCCAATATATCCTAAAAGCGTTATAGAAAATTGTAAAATAAGACATAAATGTAAACAAGCAGACAACATAATATAAAAATACTCACTTTTAAACTTCCTCTATTGCAATATTCTGAAACTATACAAATATTAGGCGGCTCTATACAAGCTCCAATGAATCCGTTCAGATTATCGTGTCTCAAATCTCTCATCTGAAATTAAATAGAACGATTTAAAATCTGAAATACTTTAAGATCATTTTTACACTTTTAGTTTTTTATTACTATTTTCAATTCCTTCTTCATTTGCCTGGTGATGTCGATGGATTTTTTGCGCACTCTCTTGATTGCCAACACTCTTCCTCTGTAAACTCCGACTTCCGTGAAGATGGACGAGTAACGGAAGTCAGCTTCAGGATTGGAACTCAACGAAACTTGACTCGTACGAACCGGCTGAAAAAGTCGAGATATTTTCAATAAAAAAAAGGCTATAACGTAAGGTTTTACGAGAAATCGGAAATGTGTACGAAGTGTTCATCCGAAAATAAGGTTTCGATTTCGGCTGAACAATCGAAATTCCTGGCAGCATGACGGTCAAGGACATGGAGAACATCCTGAAACTATAAACACCGAGCAATATATATCGGAATAGAAGGGAAATTTGTTTTTTGCAAGCGTCGAAAAACCAGTCGCACGTGCTTCAGTTGTAAATTCGCTCGATTCGTAAGGAAAAGTCAGAGCACGCGTTTATCTACAGAGATGGGCAACCATATGGTGATTTTATCTCGAAAACTAACCCTACAGTTACTTCATAATGTATTTTCATATCAAATATATTATTTTTGATCAATTCGAATAATTTCTCAGCAATGTATGTGTATAAATTAACAATAAGATGTGTGTGAATTAAGATAAATAAAAAATAATTGGGATTTTTAAAATGATTTTGAATTGACCTAAATGTTTAATAAATATATTCATAACTTGGTAAATATAGGGTTAATCTAGATAGCGTTTTTATGCGAATGTAATATGCAAGTCTTGCAATTGAGATTCGTATCTGAAGCGGGCCATGCATATAATCACGAACGAGCTTTTTTCAAGCTTAAAGATTTCGATATGAAATTATAAGACCTAAGGCGAAATTTCGCGATTAACAATTTGCACGCTTATTTTTATAATTTTCATCTTAATTTGCACTTTTTATTACATGTATTTTTTCTTACGAAACAAATTCTTATGCTATTACGATGCCAGATATTTATATTAACAAGAAGACTATTTTAGTTTAATTTACATTAGTGTAAAATATTTTTTCTATTTTAGGGTGAAATTAGGTAGGTTTACTATTAATTATAGAAATTTAGAAATGATTCATAATTGAAAATTTTGTATAAATACATGTAAAATTCAAGTATTTTGGGTCGTGAAAACAATAAAATGGGAAATTTCAACGGAAAAGTTTTCCATCCCTATCGACGTGACCTTAACCCTCGGACGTAACCCTAGTACGTGTCCCTTTGACGAAATGCGCAACACAAGGGTTAAGTGATTCCCTAATGAAACTCCCTACAAAAACACACGCGAAATGAAGATATACGAACTTTTCTCGCGCGAAAATTAAACAACCCAACCCGGACCGGATAAAAAATTCAAATTTTCAAAATCCCACCGAAAATTATATACGAAAAAAATAAAACTTGTTCCACATCCGATACGGTCTGTGAGACTCGAGATAAGGACCTTTTTCTCGGTTCACAAATGAGTGCCGCCGCTTGACGATCCGGAAAATTACAACCGGTTGCCAAAGTGTGGTCCGCGAAATTGGGAGGCTCTTTTTCCTTATGTGTTTTCGACCTGTTCGATGAACTACGACCGAAGTGTCGAATACGATAAAGCCTTCGGTTTACGGTCGCTCGGTTCCTGATAGCCCACATGTATCAATGGTTCTGAATGTAAGGTTCGCGATTTTTATTTTGAAGTTTTTTAATAATTTAATAATAAATAATAATTTCCGGAAAAAAATGTATTTTACCATTACAGCTAATGATTGTGATAATATATTAGATAGATTAATAGAGTTAGGTAATGTTATAAATAGTTTTTTGGTCATAGATAATGTTGTCAGGTTATGGTCCCAGTTTTAGCTCAGAGGTTTGGGACTCCAAAATATGTTTTTAAGATTCAGAAATGGATGTATTTGTAAATTTTCTGGGATATTATTATATCAAAAATGATAATATCAGTTACAAATTTATACAAGACAATGTGAAGATAAACAATAAAAATATTTTTTCATAGGAAACCAAATCCAAGAGACTTGCGTGTTAGAAATAAAACATTCATAATCAATTCACTTCTTCCCTCTTTGTGTATAAAATTTGTGTATGTGAATGAAAAGTGTTTCACTTTTTCGTTACTATAGAAGCGTTACACTTTTTCCGTTACATTAAACTAATCAATCTATTTTGGATAATCTAATAAACTTATCCAAGATATTAACATCAAGTTAAGTACCACATTTAAAATAACTTATAGATAAAAAAATGCATGCATTTTTACAGTTTTAGAAGCTTCAGTCTCATGCGAGCTGATGCGCCGTAAAGTTAGGCTTCGTTATTTCTATTCCTTATCCAATACCAGCGTAAGGAACAAAAGTGTAAGCTTTGATGATAAGTAATATTACCAAGGGTCTATTTCACACGTAATGTGTTATTCAATGCACCGAAAGCACTTCGTGACCTACATACACACCCCAACATATTCGGGACATAAAAATTTACATGAGAAACGGGCTCTAATATAGGCCGAAGCGATTGTTACAAAGAATATTTTTAGAAAATTCTGCAATATCGCATGCAATTTATGTAACAGAGCATGCGTCAGAAGTGAGTCTGCAGAAACGGCTATATATAATTGCAGTGATCATCATTTTTTAGGAAAAAAAATAGAGGGAATTCAAGAATTTTTCATGAAAATGGGGAAATCATAACGAAAAGAAAACCGCTATATTGATCTTTTCATTTCGGTGAAAATAAATTCTCGCTTTCGTCAGTCTCATAGATTTTTGATAGTTCGTAATTGAAGGATTGCCTGTATATTTCTCTTACACTTTACAACTAATAATCGACAATTAAGTTATAAATTTTGTAAAAGGCACATTTTACATGAACGACATAACAAGCACGTGTTCATTTTGAAAACCATGATTCAATTGTTTCCAAAACACTTTTTTATTTATTTTAAACCTTTCATCAATAACAGATTTTACAAAATAAAGTACGAAATGACATTTTTAGAAAATTAAAAGATGGAATATTGAAATAAAGGATTGTCCTCGCAAATAATGGACATATGGTCGCAATAACAATAATGCGTATTCTCACCTTGGTTATTTTGGAACCAGTCGTCGGATTTTGTTTCTCATCGCTGATTTTGATCTCTCTGAAGTCCAGCTTCCAAAGAAGACTATCCAACTCCTGTTCATATCTCCAATTTCGATATAATACCAAAGAAACGATAGCGAGGAGGAGCAAAACTCCTCCGGCAACTCCAGCGCTGATTTCACCAGTATGAGCTGAATTTTTTATCAAAAATATTATTTGAAATTATAATATTGCATAGTTGATTTGTTTAAATACGCACTGATGCATTTTTCTCCGCGAAATCCGCATAATGGTTCGGATATTGGTGGTCCATTGCCGATCCATTTTATCTCGTGCTGCAGCTTTAATTCCTGCAAACAAAACAATTGAATTAATCCTCATTACAATTGGAAAACTATAATTTGAATATACAAACAAGTGAATTAATGCATGTTTTGAATTCGAAAATCATAAACGTGATGAAAATTGATTGAAATTAATTATGTAGTTTATTTATAAAGCTTTAATCTTCAAATGAAAATATGATGATGTTTTCGTAATAATATTTTAAATTGGGACTATTTTCAATTGTAGAATAAAATTTAGATTGTTGGCCTTTTGCTATTTTATTCTCAGAATAGTTTGAAATTATATTTAAACTGGTATAATTTCAGAGTAGAATTATTAGAATATTACAATAGATCAAAATCCACATCTTAATTAATACAATCGAGCTCAATCACATCTTCAAACATATGTATGTACTTTTCCAAACAAAAGTGTTTAATAAATGACTTTTGAACGTATAGAAATTCAACACAAACTCACAGATTAAACACGTCCCTAACAAATTATTCAAAGATTGTTTACATCAGGACTTAACTATACCTAATATTACAGAATACAACTCGCAACGTTAACCGTGATGCGAATTGATGAGGGCGAAACACTGAGGCAATATCTCAACGAAATTCGGCCTCCTCGAGGCTGTCAGGTGCTTTAAATTAAGGAAAGTTCCTCTTTTGTCACCAGGGTTAGGAGACGACGACAGTGACCTTGGACATCCACACCAGCTCGGTGGTGATTTTCCGAGCCATCGAACCTTCGCAGCCGCCTCGGAATATAAATTTTCACTTTATCGGGTGCGAGAATTTTCTCAGTGCGAAATTGGGAGTTTTTCTATCTGAGATTATTCCGATGTCGTTTCGTCGTCTAGATTTTCAATTTGAAATTTATATCTTTGAGTGATTTGGTTATTATTTTTTATTAGAGTTTGAAATCAAATTTTTATTGAAATATGAATTTTGAGTCGAAATTAGATAGTCTATTTGAATTTATAAATTGGTCAAAAGATTTTTTAGTGTGAAGTTCTTATTAAACTTTTTGAATTTTCTGCAATGTCAAATAAATTGAATATCTGAAGGTTAATAAAAACTAATTTAGTTTTATAAAAAAATATATTTACTAAAAAAATGAATAGAATTGAAAAATCGATATGTATTAAGAAAGTTTTTAACATGCTCGTTAAGAATTTTTAATGAATTTATAATGAAAAAAATGATGTCGATAAACTACTAAACCTTATCGATGTATTAACATCGTTAAACGAATGTTTTCATTCAGATCTCCCAAAAAAATGAAATTGTGTAAAATTCCTGAATAATTCTCAAGACGTCAAAATTGATACATACAACATTCTTATTGATTACAAATAAAATTACATTCTTATCGAACTCTTACATACAATTAACAAACTTTTCCAAATATGTCAAATTCATAAAGTCCATCGTTCAACAGAAAATCCCAACATTTCCATAACACCCAAAGAAACTTCACCCCCGCGTCACATAAGCGCACAAACAAGATTTTTTCCCATGTAAAGGAAAATCCCATCCCTTCGGGAATTCGAAGCGTGAATTTCCGAATTTCCCTCAAACATATTCTTCCAACAGAACACTATTCGAGCACAACACGACAGATCCACCTTATGTTCGGCGTATGAGGAAAATTCCCGATTTTCGTCGCGGAATTTTCCGATTTTCGTTGTTCGACGGGCCGTGATCGCTTTTCCGTTAAATCGAATGGAACGGAAGATGATTGATGAAATCCGAGATAATTTAGATCCCGTCGTTTCGGATTCCATTCTAATTTATTTTTTTGAGTATTAGTCGGATTCGTGATTTTTTTTCGAATTTCGCACGTGACGTTTCGATATCTGATCGCTTTCCGTTTGGATGGATGTCTGATGCATGTTTTTTCAGCTGAAATTTCCATATGTCTATTTTCCTTCAATTTAAATATCAAAAAACAATACTAGATTAATTAATTTATTATTATCTTTCAATTGAATTAATAGAAATGTCTATTTGATAATTAGTTTTTCTTTCATAATTATAATACAATTTTCCTATTATGTTAAGAGTTTTTATGTGTACTTTAATTTCGACAATTTTTCTTGAGCTGTTTTCATTTAGTTGAACTAAATTAGGCTAATCCATCACTTTGAACATTTGTTACGTCTACAAATTAAAACGAAATTCCGACATGTATTAAGGTAAGAATAAATTGTATTATATTAACCACGTGAAAAATCGTATTTTTATTTAACTGGTTATTTGATACATTTTTTTTCGTCAAAAGAATAATTTTTAAGCAATTTATACAATTATGAAAATTTCTTTATGTTCAATGTCGACATTTTATTACAATAATATCTTGCTGGAATAAACAAATTCACATAAAAGCTTCATATCTTATGAGGAATTAATTAATTTTAATCAATTATTCTTCTTTAATGAGATACCTTATGTACATTTTTTTAATACATATTTAAAACGAATATTAATTTTATTAACATGTATTATTTTCGTATTAATATGTGCGTATTTTAATATAATTCAATTTTCAATTTAAAGACATCTATCCATAAAAAGCGATTATAATTTCAACACATATTCAACGCCTAATTCTATGCAATCTTCATAGCATCAGTGTAAAGCGACTTAGAGATTGAGCGTTATTGAGACACACAGATTCATGCTATTATAGTTTTATACAAAAAATATAAAATATTACAACAATTCATGAAATTCGAATAACTCAACGTTAAAAGGACAGTGCAAAATCGTATTTCATCTAAGGCGAAGATTGCTGCTTCCTCACGCGTCGTTAAAACTTCGACAGCGCGCCCAGAAATTAAATTTGAACTAACTTTTCGGAACCAGTGTTGCCAGTGTAACAAACGAGCGAGGCCAGCCAACCTTCTGGGACCCGGAAACTTCTTGGTTAACACGTTCAGTACCGGTCGATTAGAAAACCAGTCGATCGAAATAATTAACTATCGAGTTTTGAAGGATGTTGTTGATAAAATATAAATGTTCATAAATCTATACATTTTCAGTAAATAATAATAAATAATGATTTTTATTACCAATAGATGGCGCTAATTAAGTAACACACACGTGCTACTTTTATTGAATTTCAAAAATATAATTTTAGTTTAGTTTTTTTACTTGCATAATCATATTACATGTTTATTTCAGCATTATTATACTGTAAACATGATTTAACATACCGATATTCATTTCTATGGCTGCTGTTCGCAAGCTTTTGCTAATAAACCTGTCCGTTACTTTACGGCCTCTGATACACATAAAGAATTTTATTTTTTCCTTTGGAAAAAAAGCGTAATAATTTCAAAAGTCGCCAGATTGGAAAATTTCAACGAAAGAAAAGAAATTTCCTTTTGTTTGTGCTTATTCGAAATTCAGGTATACTTTGTTTGTTAGAACGAATCGAAGATTTGACGATGCATAAGGGAGCTTTTTTGTATACGCAAGCTTTTATCGAATATTTTCGAATACAACCTCGAATTCTTTAGATTACAATGATATGAACTTTTTTTGAGCATTCAATACTAGTACAAAATCGAAAAAAAAATACGGAAAAACCATCAAATGATATCAGAAAAGTCCAACGACTCTTTCATTGTAGTTCAACAATTGTAAAAGCTTTCGCAACACATCGTTACAAAAATTTATTTTCTAGCCATTGTAGTATTTTCATTACTTACCGGTAAAGCGCTATCGTTGTGTTTTTTCCTCATCAAAGTTCCAACTGGAAATAAGCCGAACAATCCTGGTGATTTTGAATCTTCCATCAATCCGATCAATGTGTAATTTCCTTCAGCATCCCCATTCTCGTCCATGTAAGCCATATAACTGCAAAATTGGAAAATGTCAGCTTATTCAATAAGATTATCTGCTGTTTATTACATTTTTAAAGAATTATTTCTTTATATTTCGAAAGAAAATCTTTTTTAGGCCTAAAATTATTATGGTATTATATATTGAGTCTTTCAGCACAAAGAGGAACGTAATAAGGGTCATCCTACAAAAACGTATGAATGTGTAGAAAGATATACATTTCTCTTAGAACGACATTTCAATTAAAGTAATACGATAAATATATATATTTATATAAAAATTTCAGTAGAGGAAACACTTGTATCAAGAATCTTTTAAAAAAATCGATTTTTATTTCACTATGCAATCATAGATGTGAAATTTTAAATCTCTCAAAGTATCTTTGACCACTCAAAAATAACTTTTCATGGCTATTTATACGAAACAAAACATACACCCTTTTCGCTCGAAAGGCAGACTAATTAAGCTATAAAAACGAACAATGTTTATCTAAAACCTCCTAGTTACCATCACAATCCATATATTTGAAGTACCCAAAAATACACTACCCTCCAAGCACAACAGTCTCCCAAAACGATTTTTGTCACGGACATTCAAACAACATACCGAATCCATTCAACTCACCCACATTAACAGTTTTCCCGCAGAAAAGCCTATTTTTTTTAACCGACCCTTAATAATTGAACGAACTCGTATGAAAAAAATCAATGTTGAAAGCTCTAGTAGCGGAAACGGCACTTTAACTACCGACCCTTGACTTTGACCCTCCTAAACGGGGTCAGATACTACTTTTCGACAATATGGAACATTTAGTTTGTATACAGATTTATTTTTATGTATTATATGTGTAAACTCACCCCATTGCACTGTGGTAATGCGTGTTTTTGATCGAGGCTATGATATAAGAGCCGTTGCGTGGATTTTGTCCTTCCCTTAAGGCGTTCAACAATGCTCCTGCATACAAATGTACGGCGTCGTATAAAAAAGCGGCTTCGGATCTGATCTGAAATATATTTTCAGATTAATATGTCGTCAATTGAATTCATTTTCGAAAAGGGCATATCTTGTACATTTTTTATGGTTTTTTTCAAGAAAATGTATAGGAAATGTCTGAAATCTTAATGATATTCTTACATGAAGAATTCAATCTATTACTTCTAAATCTCAAATTATGTGAAAAATTTTTTTTTTAATTTTTGTGAAATTTCGCTAATAGACATCGTTTTTTGTTCGAAAATGCACATTGAATTATAAGATATTTAAGGCTTCCTTACCAATTTCATTCCGCCGACTAAAGTAAGAGGATTTTTATAGTTGAAAGGCGGTTGTTCCATGTATTTATTTATTTGTATTGAAAAGTTTCTGAATCCTTTAGGGGCCGAAGGAACAATGCCTAAAAAGCTTCTGAATGCACTGTGGGCTTTTTTTTCGCTAGGATCTATTTCCTTATCCCTCAATAGACCTCTAACGTATTTCTCCGGATAGTTTTCGTCGTATTGTTCAATATCCACTCCCAACACCCAATATTCGCCTACAATAAAAATAAGACCTCATATCGATAAAGTTTCGAATCTCAATCTGTTTATTATCCAAAATACTAACCCTTGTCGAACAGCTTCATGTCTTCCATGGCTATCATCAGTCCAATGTGGTCGTTGTGGTTTCCGAGAGATACGTAAACTGTCCAAAAGTAAAACGTTCGATATTTGAATATATTGAGCATTGTAAATACGATAATGTTGTTCAATTTGTAAAGTTTCAGAATACTAATCGTCGAATCGAAAGCGAAACTTTAGCCTCGCCGTAGAAGTTTAATGCGGATATTTAACAGGATAATTGCGCGGAAAATTCGCAATAGCCTAAACACACTCATCTTTATTGCGAACGTTTTCAAATTAAAACAAATGGTAATTGTGTACTTAATTATGATAGTGGAGTAATTCGAAATGTTGAAAATGTGTGTATTTAGATTTCTTAAGTGATTATTATATGAAAGTTTTACTTGAGTATCGTGAAAATTGTACATTTTTAGAAAAGTCGTAGAATGGGAATTAAGAAAGAGTTATTGTTTGCTCCTTTATATTGATTTCATTTGATGCGCTATTTGTAATTTTCACACAAGTCATATACAAAACACTGAATATTTCGGAACGAAAGAAGCATGACTTACACCATTTTTCTAATTATGGACACAATTTCTCTTAACGACTATAATATATCAAAAAATTTATGATTTATCCATACAATAATATGTAACGCCTAATGTTATTACGGCGTTTACAAACGTACGCGAAACGCAACTTTTTCACACAAACGCTGCCAACGAAAATAATTTGATATTCATAAAAACTTTTCTCAGCTTTTAATGTTGAAAGTTAAAGTAGCACATTACGCAGTACGCACGCATTATTTAAGCTCGGAATAGAATTCAACGTCGTTTCGAATTGAATTCATGGCGAATTTTCGCGGGAAATAAACGGAATTACCATTTGCGAGGAAAAAACGAAACTGTATTGGCTCGTTGGGTTGTATTACGTTTTTTTTTTCGTATGGGTATTGCTTCGATTCGGTGTCAATGCGAACGGAACGTACGTGATTGGACTATTCCTAGTGAATATTGCACGATGTGAATTTCATCGAACTGTTGGGGTGTGGAAAGTTGAAATTCTATCATAAATATGGAAAATGTAGATGATTTCTATTCCAATTTAAATAACTTCGAATTTAAGGTAAATTAAAAAGAAATTGGTTTAAAGTGTTTTGGAATAATTTAGATAATGCGTGCTTTGAATGATTTGATTTAATTTTATGAACACTCAAGTAGAAATGGAAATAATTGAACTTTAATTGAAAATTATTTAAAAGAAAAAAATTATATTTTAAAGTTGGTATATCGGATTTTGAGTTTTATTATTCTGATCATTTTAAATATGTGTGATTGGTCATAGAACAACTGACTTAATGGTTCATATGTAGTTGAAGTAAAGTTTTCATTGTTGACATTCAAATAAAGTGAATTAATTATAATGAATTTAAGAAATTATTTAAATCGTAATTTTCAACATATTTTCTTCATTTGTCGAGTAAAAAAAAAATAATCTATACCTTTCAACATAATTTACCTTTCATATGCATACCACTGAAATTAACTGTGCACACTTCACAATAATCTAAAATTTGATAAATGATACATTTTATTTGAAAAATCATTCTAAATATTAGTTCTAATTGCAATATTAGAAACTGTACTTGTTTATTCTTTCAAGTATAAAAGAAAAAAATGAGCTCAATCAGTAAAAATTCTAGGAAAAGCTGAAAATAAAAATCTATCAAAAGAGTCAACAATTAGTTCCTCCAGTAAAAGTTCAATAAAAAAACTAATAAAAAATCGATAGCTCTGTTCAGAGCATCTGCGCTATTTTTAAAAACCTAAACAAAAAAATAAAATCTAAGTCTAGAACAGCATTCGTTTCGGAAAATCTAGCGAAATTTCCACCAGAAATCTGTGTCAGGTTTTTCGCGAGTCTATTCAGTCCAGTCACGTTCCTTACTACCGTTTTGTAAGAGCAGCCCTGCTAAGTACGTTCAACCACAACTATTTCCTGAATATAATATTGTACAGGAATATAAGCTTGTGAAAATTATACGCACGTGTCCCTGAACATGGCGTTATTAAATCACGGATTCAACTGAATTATACACAGAGTTGATTTAAGAGGCGGACTAATTTCGAGCTTCGAGCGAACCTCATACGTTCCACTTTGCGCTATAGACAAGATTTTTTTTGAAGATCTAGATTTAGAATAGTTTTTGAAGATCTTGGATCAATTTGTAGATCAATGATCGATGATTTATTAATGATTTTTAGAAGATCGAAGCATCGGTGGTTCAGTGGTAGAATGCTCGCCTGCCACGCGGGCGGCCCGGGTTCGATTCCCGGCCGATGCAAACTTTTTTTTAATAAATTTAATTATAAATTCGATTAATGATATGTTTATATGTTAAAATTTTGATTTTAGTAGAAGAAAATTGTTTAGAATATTGAGAAACTGGTTCAGACGTAATCTGTTATTCGCGACTCGTGTTTATAACCGACGACGTACACAATGAGCGAAAATAAAATCGCTTTTTCATAATACGTCTAAATGTTTTGTTAATGGAAAATTTCATCATATTTACTAAAGTGATATTGAATCCGTATGTCTATATATTTAAGCTTCGACGTCGATATAAATATATTTTTTAATATTAGACAATATTGAATTTTTTTCTCCGAATTATTCCGCGAATCTAATATTTTCATCCACGTTCTTTTTTTTTTGAGATTCATAACGGAAATTCATTCCGAATATTAATTTTTCTATACAAACCTCAATTCCTCGAAAATAACATTTAATCAAACGGAACGAAAACATCTCATTTTTGTGTGACATTTGGAAAAATCGTACAAATTATTCGCCGCGATCTGACGTTAATTGGAATAATTGATTAACGCACTTATCTAGGGTGACGAAAATATGTTTCTTTTTGCATTTTTCGCCAAAATAAAACATTTTATTGGGTAAACATCGCCGCGGGGAGTTCTTAATAAACGTCAGCCAGAGATTTTCCCATACTTTGCACAAACGAGATTTTGATGTCGCGCTGCGGGGAACAAACACTAACGCTTTTCTTTTACGTACAAACTCTTCAGACGTGTGCTGTTCGATGATCAACAACTTTTTGAATTGTTTTTGTTGTGAATTTTCTTGGAAAATGTTTAAAAAAAGGCTTGCATCGGCCGGGAATCGAACCCGGGCCGCCCGCGTGGCAGGCGAGCATTCTACCACTGAACCACCGATGCTTGTTTCCTTTGGCAAATTTACTAAAATTGTTCTAATTATGTGTTTAAAGTAATTATAATGACTGAAATATTAACATACATTTGATTAGAGTTAATTTATATAACATATTTTCTGCGTCTATTTTATGCAACTTTCATAATAGAGCCCATTATTGCATACTAGGTGTTACATGTAGATACATGCTCAACTTTGAGAGCGTTTTTCTTGAATTCACCGCAATATCACTTGTACCCCTCTACCTTTTCAGTCGCCATATGCACTTTGACTCTTTTATAACGAAACATCGAGTTAAAGTTAGGCTTCGTTCACATATGTCATGTTTTACATTCTATTATTTAGTAAGCTGCTCTATCGTTGAGTTAGATACAGAACACGATATAATATAGATACGAAACGTGCTGCCATGTGAAAATAAAGTATTATAGAAGTTTATAAATATCTCCCACAGAATATTGTAATGAAAGTGAAAGTACTCATACAAAATTAAGGGTTAGGTTTACTATTGTTATTCATTTGAATTTGGTAAATTAAGGTAGAAAATTATTTTCTAGGATGTTAACTAGAGTCGTGTCATAAAAGATGTCGTAAACGTTGTAGACACTCACGATATAGGAAAAATAACTGTTTTATGTTATTTCGCATTTGTAAACATTTTTCATGCATTTTATATGAAACAGTTGCTAGAAAATTGATTTCCCCAAACACTCGATTGTATTCTTTGAAGTGTTTCAGTCTTCCATGGTTTATTTTACATTATTTACTCATATTTTTCACACAGCATATCTTCGAAAACACCTTTTTTTAACTAAATTCATATATTTTCGAATGAATGCCTCAATTTAGATTTACAAAAAGTATCTTTACGACTGAATCTTCAACGATATAAAAAAAAGTCGCGCGATAACGATTTTATCCCTTGACCGAAGCGGAAAAAAACGTTTATATGTGAACCCTTAAAGAAAAACCCTATGAACTTTTCCAATTTAATTTGCGAGACGTTTTTGTGTTCGATCAGTCATCGATTCTCTTTCGTTTCTGGAAATTCTTCGGGAAATTTCCCGGAAAAATAAATCCTCAACTTATGTTTTAAGAAAAAATGGTTCGAATGCTTTGAAAAGATTTCGTGTCTTTTCGATTGAATATTCTTTCTCTCGAGTTTTTAATATCATCAAAAAGAAAATTTTTGTATGGTTAAATAAAAATATATAAAATTTTCACTTAACGATCGAATTTTTTTATGTGCGTATAACAAAAATCATCTGTGCAAACAACTGTAATACACGTTACGCTACATCGATTAAATTTGCGTTTTATTACGTTATCGAGATAAAATCAACAGTATTATTACACACATGTAGATCGATATACAAACTAGGCACTTTATATTCAAATTTAATTATCAATTATTCGATAAATCGTATCATTCTAAGATTGAAATCTCTGGAGCATTAACTGAAGACGACATCCATTTATCGACGATATAATAGAAATATCTTCGAAATTGTCAACTCAAATTGGATCGTACTTACTTCTCGTATCTTCGTACGTATCTTGAACGATATCAGTGAAAGGATTTTTTGAATATCCTGGAAAATAAGGTTCGTGCCACGCTTTTACTGATCGCACATGAACTCCACTCGCTCTTATTTCACTCACTATTGTTGCTGAAACTTTGGCGAAAGAATTGTCTGGGGCGTCCAAGTATAAAAAAGATACCTAAAATATGAAAAAAATATGTATATGAGGTATAAAGTTGAATATTTCGGGTTGAATAAAACATTTGTTTACGTCTTTGCAAATAGAACACAAACGAATATAAAATTGTTTACACAGTTCGTAATAAAAATGTGTTTTCACGTTTGATTCGGATGAATAGTGATTTTATGCAGATAAAGAAATCATATGAATTTGATTGGTTTTTCTATTTATAGGTTCATATAAAAGTTTCAAAGCACATTTGGGTTAATACAGAAATAAAGTTCTAGCATTTGAGCCAAACTTAAAATTTCATTTAAATTTCATTTTATTCAAACAAACTATTTCAGACAGATAATAGAGAGTATACTGTATTTATTAAAATTTCATACTTACATGAGTCCAATTGAAATATTTCAGTACAGAAGCTACAGATTTAGAGATTTGTGTATCTGGAGGTCTACTTCTAGCAAAAGTAGGAAACTTCCTCTTGTTAGACGTCTCATAATCCGTACAGAACTGAATAAAAATGCATACATATATTATATTATACATGAGAACACTAATAGTCAAAGGATATAAGTAAAAAAATCATATTCAAAGTTGAGTATCTATTATTATTAAAGAAATATTTGAAATTAGTTTAGTGATCTGATGATATAAAATGTCAATACAGATTATAAAATTATTTTCGAAATTCAAAACTTTCACATATAATTTCTCCTCTCAACTTCAGTGATTTGAATTTATAACATACATCCCATGGCTTCTAGCGTTTTCATAAATAAAACACATGAATATGAACAGAATCATTCATCGTGATAGAGAGCGACACAGAGTCGCAGCGAAAAATGCAATATGTAATATTTTTCCGGAAAAACAGTGTGTTTCCGGGAAAACTGATTCAAATCCCGAGAAAAACTGATTCAAAGTCTGAAAATCCAATAACGAGAGATTTTCTGGGAAGTTGTGCAGTTATCAGCTGCAAACTGCATCTGGCCGAAGGCAATTTTGCAAATGGACGTTGGCGTTTTGAAAACACCCTCGGGACTTTATGCAAGAAAATGCTGCTTTGCATTTATACGATTCGAGTGGTCAGAGAGGGTTGTAGGCGGTTTTCATTTAAGAAAGTAGCAAAATTTGAAAAAAATCGTATAAGAAACTTCGTTGAGTGAAAATTTGAATATTTAAACTGTTTTTTGCTTCATATATTTGTGGAAGATCGATGCTTGTGTATTGTCCAATCGGTGAAACACTATGAAATATATTAGATTAAATTGGGTTAAATTTTATGTTCGGTTTAATTATGATTTTTTTTACATTTTTCAATGTTCAGTTAAGTTAATTTACGTTTTAGGTTCGTTTAAGTTATGTTGAATATCGATTAAATACGACAAAAGTATGAATAATTTTAACTTTTTACAAAATGATCGTTAATTTAATTCATTAATTTTGAAATTAAATGTGTTGAAATTTTCTATTATTATTGCAGTTTTAATTGTTTCATTAAAAATACACATATTATTGTGTTCATTTAATAACTATGATAATTTTAAATCTTCTAAAGTTTTAATCTAAAGACATTAAGAAACATTTATTGTGTACTTTCGTACTTACGTTCAAATTTTTAATGACTTAAATGTTTGATTCTTCTTTATGTTGATATTTCGCATAAAAGAGCACTTACATTTAAATTATAAAATAATATAAAAAAAAACGAATTTGAAACCCAATTCTCTGCAAAAAATAATACCTAGATTAAATCCAACATTTTTTTTCACAACCTTATATCATATTTCAAACCTTTATACCGTTTTAATAAAACACCCGAAAACAATATCGAAAACCATTTTACATTTCTAAGATTCCACCGGCGATACCATTACTTACATTAGAGAAAAAAAATAAAACCCAACCGAGAGAAAAAAATCTAAATTTTCCCCCCAGAATGAAAAAGTTCGAAAGCGTAAATTAAATAGATTAAAAAAGCACAAGAGCGCGATAAGGCGGCAATTTTCCGTTTGTTTGACCCGTTGGAAGTTTTCAGTGACATTGCGCACGTAGGGAAAGCTCTATTTGACCGGAAAAGCCGGAAAAGCGGAAACGGATAGCGGCCGAAAGTCAGATCGTTCTGACCGAAGAGATAACCTATTTCGCCTAAACGATTTTGAATATTGTACCAACGGTTCTTATCTTGGGGCTAATGATCAATTATGCGGTTCGTGTGAGCGTAAATAATAATAAATTCATTATTTACATGGAGAATTATTATAGGAGAAGTTCTATAAATATGGTATATTGTGCGCATTTTTGGTATGAATGAGAAGTAATTAACATTTTTATGAATTAGATTAAGGCTAGAAACACTATGACTCTAACTTTCGGTCTTTAGTAACTCAATTCTAATGTTAGCTGTTTTTTCATTATAAATTTTGAACATTTTAGCGATTATAGCTCTATGGGGCTAAAACATGAACTAACACTCAAGTTTAATAACTACAGATAATTTTTTTAGGCCTTATTAATGTGTAATAATTATATAATAAAAAAGAGAAATAATACCGAAAATGTGTAAAAAATGATGTTAACCTAAATAAGATATTTTCAGCAACTTTAAATAGTTACAAATATAGAATATTAAATACGATATAATACATTATATCAATCAAACGCATCACATGATTAGATTTGAAACATACATTTTTTTCCTCTTAAAATTGTTAAAAAAATTGATATATTTTTCAATCTTATATGTTAATCTGATAAAATCTCAAACCCAATGATTTTCTTTAAATACAATACAACAATTTATGATTAATTTCATGCAAAATAAACAGTTGATGGTTCGTTCAATTTTGAGAAATTTTAAGAGCGGTCTTGTACATTAGTGTAATATTCACTATTTATCACATTTCCTCTACGTATCTCGATGTTATCGAACAATTTGTATTATTCAAATTATAACCGAAGAATTATTAAATTTAAGCGATAAGGGTTATCGTACGAAAAAAAAACAAATTTATTCGAGCGATAATTGCTCTTAAAATATTGCGTCGACTTTAAAAGACTCGGATTTTTTTTTGTTCAGTTCACGAAACACTTTCGTATCACGCGATTTGCTCATATTTGAAAAGTTCAACTAAAAATACACTTCTGGTCGTAAGAATTCGCAACGTGTGTGAAAATCGTACGCTCTTTTGAATTTCGCGCGCAATTTCGAAATGATGAATTGTGGCGTCTAAATATACGTTTCTGTCGTGAATTATGCGAATTTTCCGCTGACTGAACCCATTCAACATTGTGGAAATTTCAGCTGAAAATAAAACCTATGTATTTTCGGTGCAAATGAGAGTAAATTGGAGACGTTCGATCGATAATTTATCGTTTTTCGTATGACGTCGGGAAAATTCGTAAAATATGGATTTTTCAGCGTAATATTTTTTCATATCGCTTATTCATAGATCACTTTTACGATCGGAATGTGGAAGTGGATCGATCGCTTTTTTTTTCGCGTATGATTTATGTTTTCGTTATGTTATTGTTTCGCTTAATGGGCTCGCTGAAAGCTTTTTGTTCTTGCTGAATTTCAGATATACATATTCAATTCCGTGTATGCCAAGAAACGGGTAAATTAAGTAACATTTTTTCGTGAAATATTGCATGTGCTCGCGTTACATGTTTCGTGAAATATTACGACCGCCTTAACCTTTCTGCGGTTCGCGTTTTTTTTCGAATGAAATAGAATTCGGGATTTGAATGAAACCTAATTCAAGGCTGGTGTTTCTATCAACAGAAAGAAACTCAATAAGTTTGGTGAGATTAGAATGGGTTATATTTTCGGTGGAGTCATTTTTTTTTGTTAAATTATTATAGACTTTGTTTTATTATAGGTTTTCAATGCGAGTTTTTCATTTCACGTTAATTAATTTTCAATTCAAGTAAAATCCGATAATTTCCATTTAATGTCAAATTTTTCAATAATTGAATTGAATCGTTTACGAAATAAAGACATCAAAGTGTTTGAAAAGCGATAAATAAATGAATTACACTTGAATGAGAATATAAAGACGAATTATTTCAAAATTTATTTTTTTAATGTATCTTACGAACATTTTGACACATGTAGGTAACTTGAATTGAAAATTATTCAGCATAAAATTAAAACCATTTCACTACCTAAAAGACCAAGGGTTACAAGTGACAATTTTCCGAAATTGAGTTATGTACAGGAATCGATTCTATGTAAACTCATGTATTTGGTGGCAAAATGATATAAACGAACTTGGAACGTGTGCCTATATATATTATCAAATCACTCGACCTCCTCCTAATACATGCTCAACTTTGAGCGTGCTTCTCCCGAAAGTCACTTGTACCCCTTGCCCTTTTCAGTCATCATTTGACTTAAAATGAAAAAGTTATGCAACACATAAATATTTCTAATCTATTTATTGACTCACATAGCTTATCATCGGCAAATTGAAGGCGGCGGCCATTCTTCCTTCGTGCACACAACTTTCTTGCGGCCCTATATAAGCCGAAACGTTCTTGGCCCATAGAGCTGCCGTTTGCTTGATTGATGTGACTTCTTCTCCGTAAGTTTCGGCAACTGTGAAGTTCAATCGGTGACCCAAGAGACCCAAGGGACCGGCATTTACTTCGGCCACTGCCAAGGATATAGCTCCTGAAATTCGATTTAATCGAAAATCTATTTTTTTGTATTTTTCTATATTGGATTTGTTCGATAAGAAGATCTTTTAAGGTTAAGGTTATCGACTTTGTTGAAACTTGATAGAAATGTATCTTAAGGGCGAGTTCGTATGTCTGCAATCGAGAGTTTAACGATAAGTTTTGTCCATCATTTGGATGTATTATTGTTTTTGTCTTCATCCCTTCGGTGATGTGATACATAGTTTCATACAAAACAATACTTATCGACATATCTAATGAATATAAAAAAATAACTGTGCTAATTGAAAAACTGTAGTTTGACAAACAATTAAAGTAACCTCCCTCAAAGTATAGAAATTTCATTTTTTGTGTACATTTTAATAGTATTTCGTCTAAGTTTCAATACAATCGATAACCGATGCTTAAAGGATGTTTTCGTAAGAATTATTACCTGATATTGTGAGGCCAGGTCTTTGATATTCAAAGTCTCCAGGTCTTCGTAGAGATCCTGTCAAATATCCGAGCAAATACTCTTCCGATATAACTGAAGTTATTAAATTCAACGTGCATAATATCAGGTACATCCCTATCCATAGCTGAAACAATAATTTTATTTAATATTCGAGTATATTATTGTAAAAGTGTAACTTTCAAATGTAAATGATATTCATTTCATTTTCATAAATATGTATTTGAATATGAAAAGTTCTTAGGAACTTATTGAACGATGAAACATCTCTAGAGATTCAAAGGAAAATCTTCAAATTGGTACGTATGAAAAATTTTATTGAAAAAAAAAACACATCGACGACATTGTAAAGTCAAATCAAAGCAAAATCTGTAAGAAAATTTTCGATTCTGCTCGATTGCGTTACATTAAATTATCTGCCGTTTAAAGTTCAACAATTTTCACAAAGCAAATTCCTGATAGGACTTTTCAAAGTTTATGATGGAATCGGGTGCGACTCGAAAGCGAGGCTTAATACAATTATTCTCGAATAGATTGAAATTTAAAAACCCTTTTTTTCTAAAGCACACTTGAAAAGCATAATATAGATTCATAAGTTTTTTTCTAATTATCTATCCCTTCAACATTTCCACTTTAGTACATCTAACATTTCACATTTTTTCTAGTAATTTTCACTTTCAAAGAAGTCGTATTAATTATAAGACTGAAATTACTTTCAGTTGTATCAAATTTTCTATCCAATAATATTTACTATGAAATCTTATTGCTTTAATTCTTCAACCTATTAAAATCTCAACACCCAACAATCAAACCCAGTTTAAACTCAGCATCAAACTGTCCTAATTCATTCAAAATCAATTAACCCGAATCCCATCAAGTCCTTCCTTATTATATTAGACATTTCAGCCAGAAACCGTGAATCGAGACTCTCTTGAAACCGAATCGAATCAGAAAGCCTCACAGCATCACAATGACGAAGACCCAGAATGCGAAGCCTTAATAAGCCACAAGACTAGCCGATAGTTTCTAGACGGGCTTATTTGTCTATCCGGGCTTATGTTCAGATATGGATCTCGTGGATACATTAAATCTTTTGTGTTCGGAGCAACATGTTCGACGGAGTGAGTTTCTCTCGTATAACGAAACTACTTGTGAAGGAGCCTATTGTTGGAGAAGGAAATCGTTGTTTTATAGAATTGTTTTGTTTCGCTCGAATATGTATTGATTGGTTTGATCAATTTATTTTGATACGATGCCGTTCGGTGTCATCTTGAGTTTGATGTTTCGCCTTGACTCATGTATTATTTTTATTTTTTCGTTTAAAATTTTGATTCCTTTTAGGTTTTTTAAGTAATTATTAAATAATTGATTAATTGATATAATAATTAATGCAAAAAAGATTGCATCGGCCGGGAATCGAACCCGGGCCGCCCGCGTGGCAGGCGAGCATTCTACCACTGAACCACCGATGCTTATACATATAATTACTTATTTTTTATAACATTTTTAAACCTTCATCTTAACTTGAAATAAGTATAAATTTTATAAAAATTATTTAAAAATTAAAATTTCCTAATCTTAACTAACAAAATTCAATTTTATACCTATATTCTAACATAATAAATGTCAATATCTACTACTACACTATTATTAATTTATCACGAATTTGTATTTAAAATTGATATTATTTCATCGAATCAATACTAAAATTGTATTTTCACTTCAAAACACACTAATTATTAAAAAATATCAAACAAACTTATATGACACAATTTTAATCTCAAACGACATCTGTTTCTGTACGTCGACGACAAACTAATTAAACAGCGTGTCTTACCGACATGTAAATTTTGATCAATATTCTTAGCACAATAAAAACACTCAAAATACGACTTCCCGTCACAGCGTTCAGAAGAAATTGGATGTTTTGTTTGATTAATGAAATGTTACTTCCGAGAAGCGAAGTTATTTACATAATATAGATGCAAACTGTGCCCTGAAAGCACTGAAACTACTCTCGGAACTTCAGAGAGAAAGGTTCCTTTACTTCGCAGAACTACAAGCGTAAATCCAACCTTTTGTCCACAACTCGAGATAAATTCTAACCGCATTTTTTGCACCTGACATAACCTACTCAAACTGTATAATTGCGCGAAGAAAATTTCCTCTGTACAAACTCTCAGAATTTCCTGAAAAGAAAACTTATTAATATTCCGAGCCAATTTATAACTCAACAAAAGACCTGCATTGAAAAAAAGATAAATGGTATTAATAGTAGCGGTATAAAACGTTTGTGCATACCGTTCCGTTCTTCAGTAAACTGATGATATTAACTTAACGCAGTAAAAGCCATGTCTTTAGATACCTACATGTCTTTTTTTTTCATTTGACATAATGACTAGATCGTTTCTTTAGAACATTTGATCCATTTAATTAAAACAGAGTGTTAATTTAACACTTTACAAAAAGATTCCTTAAAATGAATCGCCTGCCTTATCTTGTGATTGAATTCGATCGATATCTTTTGTGCGTTGATTACTCTTCAGACTAACTATCCCTAGAGACTGCTTCTTTACTTTAAAGCGAACGATTAATTAAACAAAATTGAAATATTTTTTCAAATAATTAATAAATGTTTCGAAAAAATACATAAAGCGTTGATTGGCATTTAAAAAATGATAAATATTAACATTTAAAGAGCGTTAAACGAGATTCGATTGAGCAACAAGTGTTGGGCGTGTCCGCAACGAAGAGTTCTTCGCGCGATTAATGCCGGTAGACAACTTGTCTCCATCCTGTCTCTTTGAAGTCGAATTCAAAAAAAACAAAAGAACGAAATGGTAAAAAAGAGCGCGAATGGCAATCTAAAAGAACCGGTTTTCGAAAATGAGTCATGATCAGAGGCGTAATCAGAGTCGGATTACCGCATTGTGTTTTGATTTTGATTCGACCTTTCACGAATTCGTTGCAGTTTGTGTTGTGAAATTTGTTAGGAAAGAAATTGTGTTAAAAATGAATAATGTGGGCTTTTAAGAAATGTCATTGTGATAATTTTATAGTGTTTTGTCATTTTTTCGTTAGTTTGTGGTTTAAATATGACATTTCGTTAGGAAATATCATGTGAGTATTCTAAGAGTACTTTAGTGTAAGTGACCAAATTTTGAGATACATATTCATTGTTGAATATTGATTGAAACTGATAAATAAAGAAAAGTGGCAAAATGATCTGATGATACTATCGATTCAAATTCCGAAAGTATTCATATGTTTTTTAAAAACAAACGAATAAACATATTCAGAAAAAAATTCTGCATTAAACTCCAGTGCTTCAAATTTGTCACTTATCCTTCTTGACTTCTAGAGTCCTCATATATCTTCACCTGATGTATTTACGTCCAATTTTTTTAATTTGTCAAGCTACTTAATGTCATGATAAGGTTTTTTTCCCTGTAGAATTTGACAACTCTTATCGCTAACATGTCATTAACACACTATTGAAAGATTTGGTCTGAATTTTTTCATCAATATAATCATATCTTTCTGCAAATAATATATAATTGCATGAGATAATTTAACATTCATTTGTGATGTGTTTACTGTATTATTCTTACATTATATTTAAACACAATTTTGGTTACAAGAAAACGAACTTTGTGTTGTTATTTTATTCAAAGAAACGTTTATGTTTTGTTTTTCTGTCAGACGTTTATTCCATTTTTAATATTTTAAAAGCTCGTAATATTTTCACGGCAAAGTGAGTTGTCTCACTTGATACATTTGCATTGCCAATTTTTATTTATATCTTCTGCGTTTGTATTCTTGGCGCGTTTCCGCCATTATCTTTCAAATTTCCGGTTTTGTGGAAGAAAAGTTTACACGAAAACTGAAGATAACCTTAATTTATTTATTATCCATGTTCACTTTTGACACTTTCCGAACACTAAAGATAAAAAAATACTAAATGGAAAAAAAGTATATAGATTTAAATTTGTGTCAATTCATTTAATTTATTTTAGTAATTAATTTTGTTTAGGAATGGAATTATTTTCTCTTTGAAACCGATACATCGAGAAACCGCTTTGAGAAGTATTCTAGAATTAAGTCTTTGATGGGAAAATTTGTAATTTGTTATTACGAAAAGTCTATTGTTGAGTCCTTTTCATTTTCCAAGTAATTTTCCACTTTGAGAAATAACTATAAAGCGTCTGAAGCAAAATTGTCCTTTTATTAAAGACGAATTGTATTGTGCCTTTCAAATCAGAAGTATTCTCATTAAATCGGGTTCTTTACAAATTTTCATTCATTAAAATATAATATATGTATTATATTTCAGTTCTAATTCATGCTATAAATTGCATTTTTGAAATAGATTTTCATCTGAAATCGTAACAGGTCGTATATTGAATCATTTTGGAAACATCCCAACGTGTTCGTCAAAAAAAAGAGGTCACCGACATTTTTCAAGTGCAACTAAAAATAGTAATTCAATTTTGAAAACCGATGCTAACTCTGGCACGAAAAGCGTTTTCAAAACTTATCGCCCCCGTGACATTTTTGGGATTTTGACTTTTCGTAAATAAGTTCACTTGCACATAATACATTATGGATACATCGAGAATCTTCCTTCTTTATCGAGCGTTACGCAAAAATGCTTTTAAAGGACAATTTAAGACGATTAAGTAATTTGGAAGACGATAAACGCTACCGTCCTTTTTCACTGTTGTCCTTTATTATGTTTTATTATGCAAAATATTCTTCATAGTGACGTCATTTGAACGTTTTTCTAAAGAAAATTAATATTTTTTAATAAAAATTTCTCTTTTAAACAGTTAATCCAATAATAGTGAGAAAATTTGCGTTGCAGATGTAATTTTTTAAGTAAGTTAAAATTATCTGAAAAACGAAGCATTTTCAAATGAGTTTCTTGTGCATAAGGTAAAATCTGAACAGAAATATGAATATTTTCAGTATGAAAATGTTATCTGCAGTATGAAAACGTATTCTGAACTTACATAAAGTTCGCAAGGTTCAACTAGATTTCGTGCGAAGATCTTATACTATTCCAATGCTTTTCAAACATTGCAAAAATTAATGAATTTAATACTATTTGTATTCATTTATAGTTTACATACAATTTAAAAATTAATATTGATTATAAAAAAAATGTTACTATCACATTTTTTTATATAGAAACATATTTTTTCGAGCACAAAATATATTCTTCGTTAATTAAGCAGACTCATGAAAGATCTTAAAAGTTTCCCGAAGAACTCGTTACGAACAAAAGCTTGGAAAGCGCAAGTCTATATTATAGCCCAAGTCAAGACTTCGGCATATGAAAATTTATAGAAAATCGAACTCAGACGCGTTGTACGAATCGGATATCCGATCTTTTCTAGTCTTCTCATAACGACTTATTCTAGAACATAAATAAAAACGTACAAATTCGTCTCGGAGGAAAAAAGAGGAAAATTATTGTGATAGTTCGCTTGTCTCGCGAAACTTGCAAATGTATGAGGCAGATTTATGGATTTTTTCCGAACGCCACAAGTAATGCTTATTCTTGTATTTATTCGTGATTTTTTTCGTTCATAAGTTCGAATCTAGATAAAATATTCGAGATTCTCTCGAAAAAATAGAGTGGAAATGATAACGGATGCGTACTTTGTAAATCGGCTCTAGAAGAAATTGTGTATGTACTGTGTTTTTTTGTTTTTATCTGAATAATATATTTTTTCCGAGGAATTAAACAAATTCGTCGAATGGTTGTGCTACCCTCTTTTTTTAATGTGCTATAAATATTGGGGGTGACTTTTTTGTTTTTTACAAGAAGGCGTAACTCTTTTATTAAATTAATCATATTTACGACAGTGATTTAGTTTTGGTTATCGCATATTGTGCATGCAAAACTTATGAATTATTATAAGAATTATTATCCTTACAATATTATCATAATTTTTATACATTATATAGAAAATAATAATTTCAAAAATAAAAGAAAAATTATACAACTTCCATTCAAACATCTAAAAATTTCATTCATCCAAAAAACATTCTAAAATCGCACACTGTAGCGATTGAAATAGGTCCTGGCCAAAAGGTCTTTGACCTATGCGCGGCTCGTGTTAACGGCGATGTTTGTATCTATTTTCGAAAAAAAATCACCTTATGTCGTTCCATAAAGACGATCCTCGATTCAGTGCTTTCAGCTCTTTCAAGATTTTTCAGTGTGAAGGCGTCCTGCGACGCCCACGCCTAGGACGACGCATCGGATCTGCAACAGAAAAGAAAATAAATACCCACGCCATTTTGTAAAATTGCTAAAGAAATTTATGTGAAAGATCACAACATTAATACATTATAAGAATAGGTTCATATGATGCGCCTTAGATGCTTTTATCTGAGTTGTTTGCGTAGTTGAGTGTCGCTTCGAAGATTGCAGATTGTTGTGTAGTGTATAAGAGAAAGGTAGAATTTCTCAACGTAAATGTCATTTATCGATTGTTGATATATTATATATTTATAAGTTCGACTATTTTCATAATACTACTTAATTTTTATAATAAAGTCACCCAATGAATCAAATTAGAAGCTATCTTATAGACGTTTGACTCACGATATATACTTTTCGAATTTCCTGTAATACGACGGTAATAGTTGTGTCGCAATCTAACGTCTATTTCAGGCCACGTACATCTAAAAAAAACTCGAGCGGGTCGTTTGACCTAAAAAAGCTAAAAAAAAAGACAAATATATATAGAAAAAAAACTGAGGGTATTGATGATGCACGACGCGTCATTGCTTCGAGGACGTGCTTTGAAATTATTAGCACCGATACCAATTTCGAATTGTATAAAAAAGCGCGCCAAAATTATCACTGAATCTTTAGATAGTGTTTTCTCCTAGAAAAGGAAAAGTTTAATAATATATATTGCTTTAATTAAAATAAAATTTATGATATTAAAAAAAACTTAGTTCGTCTATTGACTCGATCAGACCCAGTGTGCAATTTTATGCAAATCACTTTTGAATCCTTACAAAATTATTATTTGAAGTATTGTTAGCAATTATCAAGAAAAAATTAATGATTGAAATTTATAAGCATATAATGCTTAAAATAAGTATATTTTTTAAAGAGTTCATAAACTTACTAAATATGACATATGAAAATGCACATAATTCATCGGCTACCTATAAATTGATACGTCACGTAAGAGAAGTGGTATTAAACTGGCGTAAATAAAACGTTTCGTATTTATTAGGTGGGTCTGAATAATTTCAGCACGCTTAATCGAGTATGTGACACGACATTTTCTAGTCTGTGTGTAATTTTAGAACAACATTTGCATATATTGAAAACCCGCTTCCTTATTATTTGGGTCGATTTCGACCCGCATCTGTTGAATTCGATGAGTTTTAAATTTTCTAAGGTTAATTGCTGTGGCTGAAAAAATTGACACTTTATTCGGTAAACCCATATGTGTTGACGTGTCATGGTACCGCTAGTGCTTAATTGACATCACCTTGTTACTACTTTGAAATTCATAAAATAATTTTTGATCAGATAACAAATGTAACTAAATCTTTCGATGAAGTTTCTCGATTTCTCAGAAACTTACTCAATTATTTTCAGCTTAAGGATTTATATCTGAAAATATAGATAGGATTAAGAAAATATAGATAAAAAACTGAGAATAAATCTACATAGCTATAGATAGAATAAATTTCCCGCCGATACATCTTTCCAAAATAATATAAAACGATCTTAATGCCGAAGGTTTTATGTTTCCATTTTACGATTATAGTGATGTACTTCCATCACAATGATCGTAAAAAGGTTTATAAATAATAAATTGAAGCAGAATTTCATGAATATTGATCGATCCGCTAAGTTTCTCGTTAATTGCTAGATTGAAAAAATATGGATGCAAATTGAGTTCGTGTAGAAAATAAGCAATTTTCCTATCAGAGTTCATCGACAGAACTTTGCGGTCGAGTAAATCGTTTAACTGAGGTTCGACTGATTAAAAATAACTTTCGAGGCTTTCGTCTGCAAAATCCTCTTATCGGATAAACTCCAGAAAGCTTCAGATCCTCTCACAGATTGTATTTATGTATTTGCATTCGTAATCAATGTACTCAGTGCAAATTTGTATACAAAGTATCTATCGAACGAGAGTAGCTCGAAACATGCATAATTTTCACTTAAATCAGGCTTGTAATCTGTTAATATTTTAATCCATATGGTTGATTTATAAATAAATAAATATGATTAAAGCTTAATTCTACACAATCAGTTATATAACAGATCAATATTAGAATTATTACTTTACAAAACTCCTATACCAATTTCATATGATTCATCACTTAATTAAAGGTCTTTAATCCTCAAATACTCATATCACAGCAAAGAATTATTATTTTTTAAACACTTTAAATCTTTTTTATAATATTTTTGCACATTTCTATAAATCTTCACTAGATAATCTAACCATATTAAAAGCATCTGGTAGATCCGTTTAGAACGCACACCCCATTTAGGAGCTAAAGCAAAGGAAATCCACACAGAAATATAAATTACACATAACCTATGGGGATATTGGAATTCTAAAATAATAAATCTGGCGTGTTTGTCGTCGGGGTGCGCTTTAGATAAGGGCTATTATTCGAAAAGACCCTACGATTCCATTATAATATAGTACAGGGTCTGACCGGAATAAATGACGATTTTATCATTGAGTTTGCGATGAAATGATATTGATAAAGTTTCTTAGTTATTTCATATTTGAAAATTTAGTATTGATATGAAATATGTTATACTATATAATAGACTTTCGAAAATAAAACTCCATCTCACACCAAATTTTCATTCGAAAAAAAAATGCACTTAATGAGATCTCATTTTATATAATAGATCACATATCATTCGTTATTAAAATCATCATTTCAAACAAATTTCAAAGATAATAGACATACAAAAATATAACAGATATTTTCCTACAACACCTTATCCAATACAATTCCTGTCCTTTGAAGTCTGAATCTTCATTGTACAATGCGTGAAATGCGCTTTTGTCTTGCAAATTAACAGCCTAATGATCTGCATATACTTAGATTACTCCAAAATATCTGCTCTGAATAGATCTCGGTATGTAAATTACAGTATAATTGTGCAAAATTAGTTTTTACTGTCTGGATTCGTTGTACGTTCGAGATTACATATCGCTTCGAGAGGGGAAGAACAATGGGGTCGAAATTGGGTCGACCTCAATTAGAACCCTCTAATATAATATAACGCATTTCAATGGAGATAAATTTTGTTCGATTTTCTTTCGAAAATTGGGTTATAGCGTTGTGTCAAAATTTCACACAATTCAAACGAGAGCTTTCCGTATTTTTCAGTAATCTGGAACAAACTCCTTTTCCAGATTCATACTTTCGTATATGACTTTAAGGACTCTTTCACACTTGATTAAGCCATTCAGTGCACAAATCGACTAACTCCTAAAAAAGAAGGGATAACGACGATACTTTTTTTTGTCAAAATTCCTTTTATTACTATTCCATTTTTCGTTTAAAATATTATACATAGATGTGAAAATTTTTGACTATACCAAGTGCATTGTAATTTAATTCTATTTTTCCAAAAGTAGAGTTGATTACTTTGTACACTGGGTAATTTAACTAAAAATTTCCAATCCGTACTCAAATAAGCTCTGTCTTATGCACTCTATTATTTACCAATCCAGTTCTATATCAAGAAAAATAATTACCGAACATATCCATACTCTATTGTGATATTTCAAATAGTCTATTATCAAACTATACTTGGATAAATAGATGATAAAAAAGTAAGACAGAGTATGAATAGAAAACGTAAAGTTGAATGAATCAAGCCTTATTAGATCTACTTAAAGCAAAGTGTAAATCTGAATCAAAATAGCTCTAAATGGCATTTGCTCCAGATCGCTGATATTTTCTTCGTATTTAAATTTAATAAAAAAGTTTCTTCGTGTTTATCTAGAAAACAATTCGACTGCGAGTTCACTTAGCCGTCAATAATATGTAAATTGTTTTCCCGAAGAGAGTCTCGTTCTGTATACATTTTTATTTACTTTTCTTCGGTTGACTTTTTTCACCATAGCGTTTTTGCGAACAATGGACCGGAGATGTGGAAGGAAGGACATCACACAGATTTATGAAGCTGTTCATCATCGTCGTGTCGTGGTGAGGGCAAGAAAGAAAGGAAAGATGTCAAATTATTCAGATATAGGGGGACCATGCTAATTTTCGACGTATAATACAAGGTTGTATACATAATATGATCTCACTGAAGCAGAGTCGGATTATTTCAATATCGAAAATTTGAATGCCAAAAGAATATTTTTTCATTTCTTTTGATGGGTCAGATGATTCTTAATGTCAATATGGATGAAATTAATTGAAATTATTATATGTGAATAATTTAATGCTTAATTGAAATATTTTCTACAAAATAACATGAAATCAGCCACAATATGTATCGAATTTAAGTTTGATAAATAAACATCCCATTAATAAAGTTTGTATTGATAGCAGAGAATCAATTAATAAATAAAAATTCCCTGACCACGTTACATTCACATGGAGTGTAATATCACACTTTTTCACTCAATTATCAATATTGTAAACCGATAATTGCTTTTCAGCATTGAATAATTATACATATCTACTGCATGAAATTCAATGGGCTAATTTAAGATTGATATAAATTTTAAATTAGATTAAATTAGGCTAGGCAAAGTTAAGTGGCATGCCAATATTTCTCAGGAAATACACTCGTTGCAATATGAATACATATGACGACTGAAAAGGCCAAGGGGTACAAGTGACATTTTTGGCGAAATTGAATTAAGTACAGGAATCACTTCTATGTACTCTCATATATTTGGTGACAAAAGGATATGAACGAACTTGGAACGTGTACCAAGATATATCATCAAATCACTCGATCTCCTAATACATGTAGGTAAATGCTTTACTTTGAACGCGCTTTTCTCGAAATTACCGCAAAGTCACTTATACTACTTTGCCTTTTCAGTCGTCATATACATATATTATAAATTAAAAACATATCAAAATTCTATCATATCATTTGAATCGAATAATATTGAAATAAATTACATATTGATACCGCACTGTCGAAAACTTCTATCCCACAATTGAACTTCTGGCAATAACGGAGTTTTCCTCATTCGATGCCCAAAAACAAATAACAATTTCAAACTCTCATAATATCCTTCATTTAGATATCCGATCGTATGTGCTCGATTTTAAATGTAGGCTAATGCGAATATAAGAGAGCAGATCTATTACGTTATAATTTATTGTTCGATCCAGTACTTAAATGGTAATACGTAATTGGATAGAAAATGTTCTCTCTATCGTTGGCCGATATTCAAATTGGTAAACCATACATCAATTCGAACCATTTTGTAATGTGAAAATGTTTAGCGGTAAAATTCGAAGAATTAAAAACGTGTAGCGAATATATTGTGCAATGTTTGAACGAAATTTTTAGTCAGTTTCCATATTTGGAGAGAAGCAATTTTAAAATTTTTATGTTATATTTGCTCTAAATGAAAATTTAAAATATTTCATAGTATAAATAGCACTATGCTGAATTTCTCGTGCAAATTAATTCGAATGAACTTAAGAAGTTTAACCGGAACAATAAATCATTCGACTGTTTATAAGAAACATAATTTAATAATCAGAACGTTCGAAACTTTCGCCGAGATTCGGCAACAATATAATCGATGAGGATGCTTAAATTAAAATCTTAATTTAAACTCGGCATCGAGGAAATAATTATCGAAAATTTCTCGCCACACAGACTTTCGATTATATATCGAGAGTTCGAATTAATTGGACGAAGTTTTATTAACGAGAAAACAATAATGGGACGAAATTATTACATACATCATAAAAGAACTCGTGCACACGATACTTAATGACTTTCGAAATCGGAACGTATACACGTGTCATTACATTTCTCGATTATTATACACAAAAAAAGAAACTCGAATTTCGAAATGATATACCTTAATTAGCAATAAATTATAGCGAATCCTCGAATTATCGAGGTCTTCATATTTTTCCTGCAACTTAATTTTTCAATTCAAATATTTTTATGTAAAAAAAATTACAAATGACGACTGAAAAGGCCAAGTCGTCAAATAGTCTAACTGGTGTTTGTATTAAAAATTCACGATTGAAGGAGTGATATGTCATTAATTCAAGTATAAATGGATTTCAAATTAAAAATTGAAGAATTTAAATTGATTTGGAAAATAAAATAAACAAAATAATACAATGGGATCCAATTTTCTCTATATGCTCTTTAAAAATAAATAAAAAGAGGGATTCTGTAAAGTCGGAGGGAAAATTTCACAAAGGCAGTAAGTAATCACAAAGTGAGAGAACGAACGAGGATGAAAATCGTTAACGACGGTTCTCCGTTAAATCGTTAAAACCAAATCGAAGAGAGCCGTTTTTGACATGTGAATTATGCGACATGCTCTCGTAATTAGGAGTCGTTAATAACTGGCTCGTTCTGTTCGTTTCGATTCATTTTTTTTTATATGAAGTCTGATGAAGTTCTCTGGTGATTGCTTAAATTCAAACCGAGGTATGAAATTGTATTTATACATTTTAAAGGCCAATTTGATCTGTCATTGAGTCTATTTGTATTTGTAAATCTCATGATATTGACTCTTGTGTTTATTTTAATTTAAAACGTAGTCCGTTTATATGTCAACGACTCATTTGAAGCGAAATATATTGAAATTCAGTTAAATATATTAGATGCTCGTATAAAACGATCGAAATGGGACGTGTTGTATAAATATTTTGGGATTAAAATTACACAACCTGCATGGTTCATATTTTAGATACATATATTTCAACATAATTTCGTTATTTGAAAACATTTTGTATCATTTTAAAGTAGAATACTAATTCAAGCTCTAACATACACCAGTGAAATTTATTTTGGACACTTTTATTTTTGTTTTAATAACTTTGAAATAATTATTTTTCAAATAAGATTAAATATGTAGGTAGTTTTGTTTTCATATTTAAACAAATGAACCCATATGGTTCCTAATATTTCACTTAACATCAACATTCAGAATGATTATACAAAAAAAAATCCAAAATTGAGAATTTATCAAATTCATAAAAAGTGACCATATTCAATTCCACTCGCGTAAATTTTAACACAATATTTCAACTTTCATAACACCAATTTAATCCCAAACAAACATCATACTTCAAAATATACTTCATATTATAAATTAAACATTTGAACCAAATTTTTGTACGACTAATGCATGTTTTACACCCAAATGTACAATTAACGAACAACACACACTTCCATCATATCAATCGATCGCATCAAAAATTCGAAAAACAGACGTGGGCAGTCGCAGCCGTTTTTCGATTTTGTCAAACGATTAGAAAACTGGTCATTAACTATTCGGGGTCAAGAATCTTACGTACTTTTTCTACGTACAATTTTCATATCACGTGCGACCCGCGACTCGCGAATTCGCTATTTACTACAGCTATTGGCTTGAATCTGACTAAAATCTAGTAGAAAATAGAAAAAGTAGAAAGTGGAGCGTTTTACAGTTAAAAATCCTACTGTCTCCGAGTTCAATAGATCTCGAAACAAGTCCTTGTTTTAATTATCGCATTTGTATGCCGGCTGTATCCGAGTTGTAGCGGACGATTGTATCTGATGTTGATTTCGGAATCATCGTACAATGTGCTTAATTTAATTTTTATTGACCGTTGATATCCTTTTTGCGATGATAATTGTAGGCTTTATCGAAGAGATCTGATTGTGAGCTCTGATGATTTTCTCAGTGTATTGTATTGAGATTTTATTAGATTTTTATTGAGAGAGTCTCGCTTCCTTTTGTGTTTTTGATTGTGAGCTTTCTCGGAATTGTCGTTTCAGATGCGTTCTATTGTTGAAAGATGTTGGGAAGTTCTGAAAACTTTATTTTGTTTAGAAATGTATATTTATTTTCTGCGAAAACTAGGCAAGTTATGGTGAATATAAACAGAATTTCAAATGTGTCAGTTCGCCTCGAAATCAATACCGAAAATAAACTAAAACTGAAGCACTGACTTTATATATTCAGATATCTACCAAATACATTCTAAACTATCAAACATTTCAAAATAATAATTCAAGTAGTAACTATCCATTCAAATTTATAAATGTAATAAAACAATTCAACTTGATTCAGAATTTACAATGTATTGTTTTAACTAACTTATGATACCATTGTATCTATTTAATGATTGATTGTTATACTAATATGTACGTTATATATTACAATCTAATAATTTGTGCATCTGTTCATGACAGTGATGCTAAATTCTCATTATTGTAGAAATTGAATTGAATCGGATGATAACATTCTATAGAATCCATCAAATATTCATAACTGAAATTTGTTAATACTCAACATAATCTAGATATATAATAGCGCTATTCTGTGTGTGTCCATATAACGCTCCAAAACTGTGCGTTGATATATTCAACAAATTGATCCCTAGTTTATCAAATAATTTATATTTATTTTTTTATCATGAATTTAATAACTTCAAATTAATGTTTTTAACATCAACAAGAAGTAACGACCGTTTAAATAAAATACCATAAACTTAAAAATACATAAATAAGAGCCAAAAAAATCACAATTGCCCGATACATGAATCAAGAACGTACAAAAAACAAATAATGGTCGACATTCGAGAATAATTGGAGACTTCGCTTCTTTTCGAGGACCGTTAAACGACCGCGCCGCAAACAAGCAGTTCATTGTTTTTGCGAAGAAACGTCATTTCGGTCGTTCGGCGAGATCAAGAGGGATAATTGACGCTTCAACTGTCACTCCACACCTTATTTTTCCTCTCGAAATAGGGACAAACCCTTTGAGATTGTGAAAAAACGACGACATCCGTGAGAAAGGTAAAAGGTGTCGAGAAATTGGCCGGAAAATGCGAAAAAAATCGATGTTTACATTCTGTGTCGAATCTATAATAAGTATGAATAAAAACGGATATACAGTTAATCAAAGAATTAAGTGTAAAGATGAATTTTTGTAGTAAAAAAATAATTTAACCATTTCGAAATTATGTGTAAATAATAATTTTGGTTTGCTGAAATTTAATATTTACTTTTAAAAATCATTTGAATGCTCGATTCTTTGAGTAACTGTATGTATATTGGTACCTTAAAATCTCCTAAATTGCATATTCTATAACGATGAATCTTTCGAGAATTGTTAGGTGTACATCTGAGAATCTTTCTATGTTATTATAATTGACTAGCAATCAACCCGTTGAATATATCAATGCAGTTTTAAAGCGTCACATGAACAAACACACAGAATAGTGCTATTATATAGTTAGATAATTCAAATCAAATGTTTTAAATTCGACAGTATTTGCTCACCTTTGATATTTTACCGAGTTGCTTTCATTATAACTAACAATAAGCCGTGCAAATATTAAGCACGGTCTACATACATAACAAAATTTAACATATTTCAACTAATAATTTGCATTTCATTTATATTGTATTACGAATTCCACACAATTATTCGTAATCAATAGCGTCTTAAGCAATGTTGGTTCAGAAAATCTAGTAAAAAATACTTGTGAGTACGAAATAAATAAAATTTATATTCTTCGAAGATCACTCGATTAAGCAATGGAATATTTATCAAATAAATACGAGTTTTTATCGCTTAAATGTATCGTCGAAGCCATAAGTCATGAACGCCTCTAAGCGAATCGGAAATATGCGATTATTTATTGCTAATAAAATACGACAGTTATTATTCGCGATTTTTATATGTCACATTCGACGGTGTACAATGAATAATTTCGGTCACTAAAATAACTATAGGCAAGTTTATGCTTCATTGTTCTTCCGCGAAACAAATTACAGTTAAACCGTGAACAAATTACGCTCGAGCATTAGAAATATTAATCTCAATTAACCGCATGCAGCTGCGTGAACAATCTCGACTCTTCTTAGACTATTACTCATCTTTATTAAATAGTAAGTACCTATAAAGAAAATCAGAAACTCAATTTTTATTCAACTTATTCGAAATTTGAAAAAAAATGTACAATTAGTAATGAATTTATGTGAAAACTATGCATATATTTGTATGAATACGTATAGAAAATTGATTGATTATTTATCAGATGATTACTGATTTCTATACTTGTTAGTTTGACGTTTATCATTACCCAACATGACATTATACCTAATTGAATATAAAAAGAATTTTTTTTTATTATTGAAAATGTCTCATCTAATATATTTTTTGTCTTGTGAACTAAATAAAATATTAGTGAATAATTATAAGTAGATTATTTGATTTTGAAAAACAAATTAGTGTCTGAATATTTTGAAAAAAATATGTAGAGAAGATAGTTTAAATTACAAAATTTTGAAGGTGAATTTGCCAAAAATTCAATAAATTAAATAAAATCGCATTTCAAGTTTAATACGATTCAATGAACTCAAATCATTAACTGAATCTGAGACTCATCAGTCAAGGAAAATAAAATTATTCATTCATAATTTTCAACGGACATAATCAAAAAATATATATTTTTGATTAGTTACTGTCAATGAGCATGTAAATATATCAATTAAAATACTAATTAAACATAATTAGTATGCTACAGATTTATGCATAATTATAATTTAAAATTCTATTAATCCACTCGATTTTGCACAGGTAACTAATTCAAATTCGTATGAACATACAAATACATAAAACAAAATTTACTCACAATACAATCAATACACAAATTCATTCCGATTTATCGAATATCAAAATAATATATGTATCTTACTTCCGATAAACCGACACTTCGATAGTTAATTTGCGGTTTAAATAACTATCGTCGTTTCGATTAATTATTTAGAAGCGTTTCCAAAACAAATTCACCATTTCGTCCTCGTGTCCGCATTCTTGTGCTTATACAGCTTTAATGCTATCTTTTAGCAATTAATATCTTTTTTTTTTCCACTCCCATGGGTTTATTGTCGGAATACATCAATACACAATAGGAGCATTAATCAATGATATTAATTAACGACGGCTCATACGTTATTTCTTCGCCTTTGTCATTTTTCATTAGGTAGATATAATATTATTGAGTACATATATCATTATTATAATATATTTACGAAATAAAGTAATATAATATCGATTTTTCACATTGAATAAATCGATCAAGCTTGTATCTGATCGATCGATTTAATTTATCGATCGTTCGAAAATTTTGATCGATGATCCACATCAGTTGACATTATCACCTTGCGAAACTCAAAATGAAATTTTTCTCAAGTTGTTTGTTATAAAAGTTAATCTAAATTGATTAAAACGTATGATGAACTTGTATAAAGTGAAAATATTATTTAAATATTCGATTTAACAGCATAGGTCGTAATAAAAGCCTTAATAGGAAATGCAGGTCAAGACTAACGACCAATTAAATTGTGAATTGTCGAACAATAATGCAACATGAGACAGTTTCGAAAGCAAATAAGCGACTTTAGTTTTTGCCAGATTTTTTATATATAAACTGATTGAAATGTAAACAATCTAAAAAATTGTTCTGCATGAATTGATTTGTCATTTCATTGATTTTATTATATGTATGATATAATAGTTATTACGTTGAGAGAAATTTTGAATGTCTACATAAAAGTTTAGGTTTCATATTTATTATGATTTTATGTAATTAATTTGTATGAAATAAATTGGACAGAGCAATTAAGTAATTGAGAAAATAACTATCATCAAAGAAAATCATGTGAAAGAAACTATTACTTAAGAATTCTGTTCATGTTATTTCAGAAAATGAATTATGAACATATTTCACAGATCAAAGCAAAGCAATAACATTTATATTTGAAAATATTACTTCGATACGAATTCATCATAAAAATAAGATACGCGTAGACATCCATTTTTTTTTAATTAGTTAGATCGAAAGCGAATTTACTCGAGAAAAAAAAGGTTGTAAGCTGATTACGTTTTTTCTCAATACAACAAACAATGTTGCAAATTTGGATGATAGTGGGTGTAAGCACATTTTGTAAGAAAAGCAAATTTGAATACACTGTATCATGAATACGAGTGTCGAAATTCATACGAGCTTATTTGTAATGCAACAGCATATTTCACAAAAACATTACACTAAAAACGTATCATTTCATAAACGACCTGGCTTCGCTCGAGACTTTAAGCTACTTGTGAACCGTTGCATACTATTTATAATATAAAGCAAAAGAAATACAAACCTACGTGCTAATGTTAGAAAAATTGTAGATGGTAATATGAAGAATTTCAATTGTAAAATGAGAAGATGCATTAACACCTCAGATGTGCATTCAATAACTTTGAAAAGTTTCATCGTGAAAGAATAAGCGATTGGGGAGCAGCACAAATCGACATTCATATATTCATCATTATTAATATAAACATAGATAACTACGAATTTAAATAGTTTCTTCTGACATAATAACAATCCTGCACTAATACCGAAATCCTATTCGATCCCAAAAGCGAATAATTGAATAAAAAAAATCCATATTCAAAGCACGAACCTGCGTTGATCCGATTAAGCCTTGCGCTCGAACACAACCTAGTTAAAACCCAACAGAAACGTTTCAAATGTGCCAAAACGAAAAAAAACCTATTCTGAAATATATTCTTCGTTAATTTTCTCTCCAAAAATACATACGAAATGCCAAAGATCTAGATTTATGTGAGAGTTCGTTATTGATCATTGGCCGCTGTCCGAAGAGGATAAGCCAATGCTTCGTCAATGTCGCTTTCGACGAAGAGTATTTCGCTATTTTTGTACTTTTGCTATTTTGGCACTTTCCTTTATTTTTTCTGTGACACATGTGTTTGGAAACGCTGGAGAGGATGTCGAATTTGATGTTAATCGTTTGAGTTTTTTGGATTCGAGAGAGTTTTATGGATTTCTAATTTGGATTCAATTGATTTGTTAAATCGTATTATAGATGCTCTTGTGATATTTTCTATAAATATCTGAATTTTTGTAAATAAAAACCAAATGTTTGTATTGAAAATTGTCCAATATGTTTCAAATATTATCTTATTAGGAGTTATCGTATGTTCTCAAAAATTTATTATTTTACCATAAAACCATATGTTAATATTAAGGTATGGGTATTCATTAAAAATGATACACATTTTTAGAACTTGACTTATCGATTTTCGGGTTTTTTAATGAATTTTTCAATAAAAAAATATTGTTAAAATTTTTAAAAAAATTTCAATTTATTCATAAATTGTAATAGTTTTAAATTTGGTTAGATTGAAAAAAACGATTATTTTCATAAATTTTCAAAATAGTTAAAATATTCTACTTGAAATATATTCATGATTCATATTTTTCTACAAACAAAAGTATCATAACAAAAAAGTCAAACACTTTTGACAATTCAAACTCCAAACAAAAAGTCAAATGACAAACTTTAAACTCTGAAAATTTTAAAAATGCTGAACTCAGTATCAAACAAACGTCAAAATCTCTCATTTTCAACGCACCACACTTTGAGAAACTGCGTACAAGAACATCAAACAAACCGTCAAATTTTCGCATAGTGTTTGGCCCACGCTTCGCCCATACACGTTCTCACTCGACTTTATTATACGCGGTTTTATTTATTTTTTCAAAGTGCTCTCGACTGAATCTCGGTCGCATTTATTTGCACTACTATACGTTCGATAGGATCTTTCATGTGTTTCCAAATATTTTTCGCTAATTGACATAATATACGTAGGATTGTTTGTAATTTAACGCAGCTCGGTTGCGATCTTGTGTTTTTGTATGTATTTAAAGTTTATGTTGATTTTAAATTATTTTATTTTTCATTTAGCCCGATATTTCAATCTTATGTTAAACTTCTTAACAACGTATTTTTTTCTTCTATAGAATTTGAAAGCTGTAATCGTTTAAACTTAAGTGACACACATTTATAAGATCAGTTCGTCAAAAATCAAAATGATGATATCCAAAGTTACAAATTAAACTTATTATTTCATCAATAAATAACAAAATACTCAAATAAATTATGAATTTGGAAAATATTTTGAAATGAAATTATCTTTGTCTTCACCAATTTGTTATTAAACTATATTAAGACTTGATCTTTTGATCTTATGTTAACAATGAGTTAACGATGAGAACTTTCGAATTCAACAAGAAAAAATGTTAACAAATTGATAAGTAGCTTTACGAATAATCAAATGATTAACTCTAACTAATATTAAATTTTATTTTAAGTATGTACACAAAATTACAAAAATATGAAAATTGCAAAGATTAGAATTCAGGTCGACGGGAAGTTTTAATCATATTTAAACACATAACTTACTTTGTTTACACATTCGTTCCAAAATTACAGTAATATCGTAGAATTTTCGCTATATCCAGATAAGATAATATAATTAACACGCCAAATTAATCCTTAATTTGACGAATGACGAGATAATGGTTCGTATGGTCATGCAAATTGCTCGATATCAAATTCGATCGAATCTCATCTATATTCAATATGAATGCGATACTAAAAGGTTTCGAATAAAAAATGAAACATTCGGAGATTTAATACAGCCTATGTTATTTATGACACTTTTTATGAAATGCTTTCGAGTGAGCAAATTTATCGAGACGAGTTCGGAGATAATTTATTTTCTTTTACTAGAATCGTAAAAAATAGCGTAATCAATACAATGTTTATTTTGCTTATAAAAAGCTCTGTTCGAAAAATCGGAGAAAGCGATTTTTTTACGGACGCTCGTTTCGAGTACTTACTGAAATATCATATTTCTAATTGCGAAATAAACTCGACAATATTGACATAACGTGAATTGATTGCATTACGTGCTTTTATAAAAATCGATCAATATTGCAATATCTACTTAATTATTTGATTATTATTAGACTACTTTTCAGTAGTTTAAAATGTAAATATACATATTGTAAGCCGTTATAATCCATATGTCACACTGTTGAATGAACTAATTAATTAATGTAAGTATTAATGTAATTAAAATTTACAATACAAATTTTATTTTAAACTTTATATGAAACCTATATTATTTTCAATTTCATTAATACTATTTTATTCATTGTATCGAAAGTGTGAATCTGAAAACGATGATGCATAGGTTAATCTAATTCAAATGTATGAACATTTTCCAATATGTTATCTAAAAGTTTAATAGATTGATTACATGTTATTCTAAAATTAATAAAAAACAACGATCTTAACTTAATATAGTGACAAACAGTAAAACTGAAATCGACAATCAAAACAATAATATAAAACATTAAACTAACCTTTCCAACAGCAATAAAATCACACCATCAAATCACACCTGAATTTCTTTCAAAATCACATAAACACTCATCAAAAACGAGACTCCGAACACTAATAAAAACCTAAATTTTAGAAAATAGAATAGTGCAACAGTTCAAAAACGAATCTACGATAAACTTTTCGTCGTAAAATTAAAAAACGAGCCAAAAACAGACAACCAAACCGTTTGCCGGCCGAAGCCCGACTGAACTCGAGTGAACTCTCAACACGCGACCGGTTCGTATGGAAGGAGACCGAGAGGAAAATCGCGGGAAAAGCTCTCGGGAAAACTCGGGAAATCTCGGCTGTTTTCGTTCATCGGAAAAGTGCTTCCGGTTTCGGTTTCTATAATTGTTAAGGTTAAGCGGATGTAGATTTGTCAGGTCAATTTTGGGGATATAACTTCGTTAAGTTTTTAGATAAATTGAGCGATTTTGCAATATTCAAAATGTTAGTATTGAGAAGTTAAAAGGACTTAAATTGTTTAGAATTGAGAAATATAGTTAACGTATTTAAGACTGCTTAATTTATTTAATTTTGAGAAAGTCTGATGAAGTTACATTCATTGGCGAGTTTATAGTCATTTACCTTATAAGCTTTTCGCCAAGAATAACAAAATGTTTGTTCTCTATTTGAGCAAGCTGACTATATTTTTCAATAATTAAGATGTCTATTATTAAAAAATATTAAATGATATTTATTTATAGAACGAAATTTCAATTGTTTATTAGAAATAAATTAGCAATAACAGCTGCTACTAAAATTAATACTTTATAGAATTCTATAAAGAAAAAAACTTTATTAAAAATTATATCAATCGACTGAAATATTTGCTAATCTATTGCGAAACTATTACTTTCTGTATAAATCTATATAATATCTAAATTAAAAACATATTTATTTAAATACTGAGCATATATTTGTATATTAATAAATGGATTTGAAAACTTACTTTATATTTAATTGAAATTCTGACTAAACAAATATAAATACTTACCATTCAAATACAAGCTGAGTACGTACAATCGATTTTTCAATCAAAATCTATGTATTTGATACGCGTATTAAACAACTATTCAATTATTTATAAATTATCGCATTTTTACATTTAGCGCACAGCATTAATGACTTTATATCGTGCAAGTTTTTCAACATAACAACTGAACCACTATTAATTACAAACAAAATTTAAACCAACATAACATTTTATTTAAAAAAACATTTATTTACAGAAAAAAAAATCACGATTTATATAAAATAACACATTTCAAGTCAACACCCCACCGGCTCGTTTCTAACTCCTTAAGCTCCGATATTACTTTTTACGCACCCCATAAAATTTCATAGGCAATTCGTCCGAAGTCGACTCGCACAAGGAAAAAGATATACGGATGTCCTTCGGGGAATTTGATTAACCTTGTCTCCTAGGAGATAAAACACTTAGCGAGACGTGAAAAGATAACGGAAAAGGAAAAATATTAAGAAACAGACGCACACAACGTAAGAATTATGTTATTGCGACGCCTCCTTATGTCTTTTCGATAACGTAATTATTTCTCGCGAAAAGATATGGATGGCGAATTACATGTTCGTCACGTTCGGCAGGAGCGAAATTTATCGAAAATTCAAAGCACGTTTTCATATAATGAGAAAGTAAGATTTTGATCGTATAATGTGTTTCGATTATGAAAAAAAATCAATTAGTTTCAAAAATACAATAATCCTTCTCATAACTCGACATTATTTAATAAGTGTTTTTGAATTTTTTTAATATTAAACATATCGGATTGTTTGATCAATGATGTCTGCTTGTTAAGATACAATTTTTTTTCGCATAATTATACTTAATTTCTATTTAACTGCACGAAACTTATTCATAGGAAGGTTGTCATTATTTTTCAAAAGATAGCTCCATTTCACTCCTTTAGATGCATTTAAAGTGCTCATTTATGATTAATCCACCCACAATAGATAACAGATAACTAATCAAATAATCGATAGAAAACTAATTGATGATCACTTAAAAAAAACACTCAAATCAAACTGCATGAAAAATAATATAAAATAAATTAGAGTTAATGACTAAATTACAAATCGTGCTGAAAAAAAGTGTAAATAAAACCAGAAAACTATGCACTATGACATACTGGTATACACTTTAGAGAAATCATAATAGAGATATTGAGAGTATAATCCATTTGACGATCGAAAAGACCAAAGGGTACAAGTTACATTTTCGCCGAAATTGACTTATGCACAGGAATCGCTTCTATGCACACTCGTTTATTTGGTGGCAAAAGGATATAAGCGAATTCGGAACGTGTGCCTCAATATATCATCAAATCAGTCGACCTCCTCCTAATACATGTAGGAACATGGTCAACTTTAAACGCACTCATCTCGAAATCACTTCATTTTCACTTGTACCCCTTGGCCTTTTCAGTCGTCATTTCATAGTTTTCTACTATATCTACACATTTTTGAGCTAATCCTTCAATTCTAGCTATAAATTGAACAACCTATAACTAAACTTCTAAGAATATGCTTTCACTCAAAATACAAATTGACGAATCAATCTATTACTTCTATATAAGTATAGTCAACTATCGATAATTTGATCGAATCGATAGTTTAATTTCCGAGCAGCAAACGATTGAGCAATGATTTATTACCAGTTAACACTTACATATAATAGTGTAACGCGTATCGTATTTCCGTTCGCAGGTTGAATAAGCATAATGTGAATGGAAAAAAATAGGTTACCGCTATTTGAATGAGAGTCGTCTTATTTGGAAGTAGGCGGCTTGTCCGGTTCTAATGATCGTTCTAACATTAATTATTAATCAGTTCGAACTGTCGTTTTATCTGCGAACAAATCGAGATGTGTACGTGATAATTTTTTAATAGGTCTCAATTAATCTATGCGGTTCGGTCGAATTATGTTGATTTGAAGTTCGCTATGCAAATCCGACTCGGAGCTCTAGTTGCATGGAGCAACGGTTCTCAACATTAAATCCAATATTAATTTTGGTTTTAAAATATATAAGACATCATTTCGGTATACTTTAATAGTACAAACTTATTTTAAATATTCTGTAAATCTGCTAATACTTGATGCACGCATTTTAAGAGGAGAAATCTGATCTACAAGTGTATAGGCAAAGAAACATATTATTACTGCAATTAAATATATAATCTTATGCGACTTTTTTAAGATTCAATTTAGAACCTTTTAAGAATCGTTTTGATTGAAAAATATTTGATTGAAACTACCGAAAACTCAAAATTTTCTGTATCATTACAAACGACATTGTTCGAAGTGTTCAACGTAGCGAATTTTGCACGTCAAAGAATAACAAATATACTAAGCACAACCTGCACTCACGATCTTATTTAACACATTTCAACAGATATTTTGCATTTCATATTGTTATTTTATTATGAATATTATGCAACAAGTTCACAACAGCTTAAATTCCATAGAGTCCCGAACAACACCAGCTCAAAATCTAATCACATATAAGAAAAACAATACGTAAACTATCTTTAAAATCTATATGAATTAATTCAAATAATAATAAATCCGAATAGTTTGAAGACAACTGACATCTGAAGTGCAAACTGCAATGAAACTCCACACATCCGATTCAATTTTCAAACAACGAACTTAAACCTTAATTCGCGCAGAACTATCGAACACCTCAAGCGAACTTCTCGAGTTAACCAAACTAATGTGATTCACTAATAATTCACCAGAAATTTACATGATGAGCGTCCAAAACGTGGGCTTGTCTCCATTGTTTCGAGACTTTATTATTAACGAGCCATACATCACTCGAGAAATAACAAATCTGTGTGACGAACGTGGGTTTGAAAAATTTTGAGGGAAAAAAAATTATCTGTATATGAGATCAGGTCGTTGAACTCGAAAATAGAACCTTACAAACGCCTACTAGTTTGAGAATTTTCTAATCTAAAGTTCGCGATCTGAAACCTTGAACTTCGGATGACGAGATCTTTGAACAGTTTTGAACTCGAATTAAGTGTAATGATCGTCTTTTTTTCGATCTAGAAGAGATTTATTAAATCTCTTTTCAATAAAGTTGATTAAAAAGTTGGCATAGTTTCAATTAATTGATATATTTATAGAAAATTGTTGTACTCAGAGCATAGAGTATCGATGTATTCAGTTGTCTTTCAAAACAATACTGATGAATTTTGGATTGTATTTATACGAAAATAACATCTTACATTACTACTGAAAAAGCCAAAGGGTACAAGTGACTGCACGATGATTTCGAAAAAGAAACCTCAAAGTTAAACATCTATTAGGAAGAAGTCAAGTGATTGGATGATATATCTCGGTACACGTCACAAGTTCGTTTATATCCTTTTGCCACCAAATATATGAGCGTACATAGATGCGATTTCTGTTCATAACTCAATTTCAGCAAAAATGTCACTTGTACATTCTCATTGTCATTGTCATTTTTTATGACATTGTCATGTCACAAATGTCATTTAATATGCTAAATTTTCACTCAATTTCAAAATTTTTCGGTAATATTGTTAACGCAACCTAATCTGTTATAAATGTCGACATCTTTTAAACAAAGCCAGTTTAGAACAAAAAAATATATACCATATTCAAAGAACGTTCCACAATTCGATATCAAAAGATCTTATTATACAATAGTTCCATTTTATTCCGGCTCTGGTGTTCTACGAGTCTCGGAAGAGTTATTAAAATCTCCCTAGTAGTACGAAAACCGATAGTAATTAGCAGTTTGTAGGATAAGCTCGTTCGATAAATGCTGTATGAGTTACCTGAGGGCCGAAGATAAAGCTCGTTAATACCGCTTTGTTCTCTGGCTAAGTGCTCGTTGTAAACATCTGCCACTTAATTATCCCTTTTCAGTATTCGCCGAAGCTCAGTTCGAAGCTTTTGTACAAATATCTAGCGGAAAATTCAGAAAAAATATTTTATTTTATACATCTATTTAAAAAAAACTATTACAAATTATTCAATTTACATATATAAAAAATCAATTTTCTATGAAACGATTCAATCATATGTAAGCTTTTCAAATTTTCATCGAAATAAATATTCATTTAAATAATACTGACATCTATCGAAAATTTTTCACAACGAAATTTCGCAAGCTTTGGAAAAACTTTCCCTTTATTTTTGCGAAAAAAAGCTTTCATAATAAGCTCACAGATGTCTCACTTAAACTATGCATAACAATAAAGTTCCAATTGAGTTTTTATTCATTTTATAGCGTGCGATAATTTCAACGAAATATTTTTTACTGTCGACAATGAAAAAAATGGTGAAAGCGTGATTGATGCCTATAACATTATATTATTTTCACTCGTTAAAAACTCAAATATCTAAAATACCCAGTTTCACGGTCAAAAGCATAATGCGACTTTGTATACAAAATCGTCATGTGTTGATATTTTTTTTGAATAAAAACTTTCTCGAATTTTCCTCTAATGAAATCAGAACGAATCACAACTCGTTAAACTAGCAAATTTTCTTTACTATTGAATTGAACTCGTTTACAGAGGTCGACAAATTTCATGGAAATTTATGAAATTACGACTGAGACATACACTAACCGTTAAATTGATGAAAAAGCTGACCTCTGAAAAAAATTTGGGAATCCAATTTTCTGCAGTAATTAAACGAAAATCTGGGACGAAAACATCATTATAATAATTCGTAATAAATAATCAAACGAGGTTCGCGTGTAAATTATAACATCCAATTACAATCACGAAATGAGAAAAATTAGCAGGCATTATATACATACATATCGATCCTTTCTCAAGAAACCTTTCTCAATGCCGTTTCGTGTAAACTATGCGCTTTTAGTGTTTGAGATTTTTCTCGATTTTCAGCTGATAGCTTTTTGGCGTGTCGTGGAAGTGAAAATTCGATTTGGTAAGAAGGCTTTTCACGCGAAGGAAAAATGTCAAATCAAACAGTTTTCCTTCGCAAACGAGTGATATCAGAGTTGTGGAAAAGTTCTCGGAAAAGCTGCGACTTTTCCTAACATTTCGCGACTTCATACTTTCTTCGAAGTTAATCATGAAACGCGATGCATATGTGAATAACGTTTCGCAATCTGATCGTTGGAAAAGTATGACTCAAATTGTGATTTATGACGAAAACTTCGATTACAAGTGAGTAATTTTTAATTTTCTTTCACATCCTATGTACATTTGTTTTTTATTCGAATTCTATAAATTTTCAGATTAACATCGAACGAAATAAAATTTATCACGTTCAAAAATATTTTTCATGTATGAATGAACTATTTTATATTTATCGAAATAAAAATATACAAATCTGAATTTGTACTTTTTAATAATTCGACCTAGATGTATAAATAAAGCCTCTCATTTAAAATTCGACCATATTATTAATCAAACGATAGAATTTTTCGACTTGAGATACAATACAAAGAGACGATATTTTTTCGAACACGTATAATTTGTTTATGAGAAATTTAAATTTTCTGGCAGTTAGTTATTCAGAGGAACGTCACGCATAGCACTAATTACCAGATAAGAATCTAAAAAAGCTTTCCTACGAAACCAGGATATTCATTTCTTATGATAATTTCCGAGGAGACTTATTCCATGAGTCAAAAAGGGGAACGAAGTAAATGATCTGAAATTTAATCATATCCAGGTCAATATAAAAACTAATGAATTAGTTATACTTTCAATCAGTATTTAATTATTAAAATAATCAATATTAAACAAAGTTATACTAAATGATGAGTAAAAAATATGAAACGGACTTATTTTGACAATTCGAGTATGTTTTACAATATTAGAAATGAATTCTATCAAGAGTTTTATATCAATAAGTAGGTGTATTAAACTGAATATTTGATTAGTTCAGATAAAATTATGAATTATTATTTTTAAACACATTTTATTATTTTATGTTTAGACTTACATATGTCTTATTACGATTCGTAATAAAAATAAGAATAAAGCCAGATTTGAACCACTTTAATACATATGTTGATAAATCAAAGGCTCAATGGTACTGACTGATTGGATTTTAAACAGTGATAATTTGCATTCAAATGATCATTTAATAACAAATTTAAGCAATGAACTTTATATATTCATTTTCCATTCTCCATATTAATGTTATGATTTTGAATATAAAAATATTAACGAGAAGGAAATACCAACGTTTACAAGCATTGAAAAAAACTTCCATTCCCGACATCAATCTCCACTTAAGAGAAACTTATGAAAATTACACGTGCTTATGAAATTTTTTCAGCACGCTGAAAAGTCGCATGTTTGCAATGCGAATATTTCCTCTATAGGTTCTTAACCTACTTTTTTGATTTATACGACGTCGATACGAAAAACGACATTCGAGCCGCGAACGCTTCGAATTCTGAAGATCACGGAAACCGTTTTTCCCGCTGAAAAATACAAACCCACATATGTATAAATATTTTTTCAGTCGAAAGATACGCATGTGGAAAATCAGTGTTTTCAGCCCACCTTCTGATTTATTATAATTCGGTTCCGTGCCGTTGAAAAAGTGGCCCACGTATACTTTGATTGCGTCAGCGTGAAATGTGTGCCAATACACGTGGCACGAAAGCTGGCTTTTCCTTTCTTTTTTCCAGCCGAAGTCTTTTTGTTTTGTATGTATCCGAAACGGAAAAACGGCTATTTTCATTACGTATACTTTGTAACGTGCCCTCGTAATGCGGTCGCAATTGGAAGAAATTTGGAAATAATTAGTTAATCCTCAACTGCTGGGTGCGTGTTGGTGTGTGTGATTTTTTTGTAAATCAAACAATTGCATGATTTGAAAATTAGTTTTAATTTAAAATTGCAAGTGTTAATGAGACTTATCATGATGTTAATTTATATTTTGTTTCAAATCAGTATATTATTTATTATATTTATAAGGTGACCATATATATTTTTTGTAAAAATAAATAAATGTAGGTGGGGGTTGTTATAAAACACCAAAAAAAAGCGTAATCATAGGTCCCGGGGTGTTCGCCAAACATGGCACTGCTAGTAATAATAATGTTAACATTTTGAAATGGGACCAAAATCGGAAATGGTACCGAAATCAGAAGTGGAGCTGGAACCGGAACCGGAAGTGAGTCCGGAACCGGAAGTAAGTATGGAACCGGAAGTAGGGGTGGAACCGGAAACGGAAGTGGGACTGGAACCGGAAACGGAAGTAGGCACGGAACCGGAAATGGGCATGGAACCGGAAATGGGCCCGGAAGGAAGTAGGGGTGAAACCGGAAGTGGGCACGGAACCGGAAGAAGGGCTGAAACCGGAAGTGAGCCCGGAACCGGAAGTAAGTATGGAACCGGAAGTAGGGGTGGAACCGGAAACGGAAGTGGGACTGGAACCGGAAACGGAAGTAGGCACGGAACCGGAAATGGGCATGGAACCGGAAATGGGCCCGGAACCGGAAGTAGGGGTGAAACCGGAAGTGGGCACGGAACCGGAAGAAGGGCTGAAACCGGAAGTGAGCCCGAAACCGGAAGTAAGTGTGGAACCGGAAGTGGGGTGGAACTGGAAGTAGGGGTGGAACCGGAAACGGAAGTGGGACTGGAACCGGAAACGGAAGTAGGCACGGAACCGGAAATGGGCATGGAACCGGAAATAGGGAAGGAACCGGAAGTGGGCCCGGAACCGGAAGTGGGCCCGGAACCGGAAGTGGGCCCAGAACCGGAAGTAGGTGCGGAACCGGAAGTGGGGTGGAATCGGAAACGGAAGTAGGACTGGAACTGGATACGATGTGGGGCAGAATCGGAAGTAGAATCGGAACTAGAAGTAGAACCGGAACCGGAAGTAGATATAAAGGAAATTTTGGAATTTTTAAAAATCGGGGAGGGAGTAGTTATTTAACACCGATAAAAGCGTAATTTGAGGTGCCGAGGTGTTCACCAAACGTGGCACTGCTAGTCAATATCAATATCAAAAACATTTCGTACGAAACATATTACTTATTTTATTTCAAGTGCTAATTTCTGCAACGATAAAATAAAATTGTGTTACACTATTTCCATTAAACAGCAATCGATAGAAACGAAACACATTTAAGTAATAAAGCAATCGAGCTAGTAAAAAAATAATAGACACCATAAATTAACGGAGGACAATAAAGCATGGCGGTATCAAATGTAAGCGATGAGATCAGCGCAACCATTTATTACAGCTGAAACGTTTTTACAGCGTTAAATAAGGTCGATTATAAATTGTTTATGTAAATTCACTTTGACGCCGAGACGCTAATTTACAAACAGATTATAGTGCTGGACTCATACCTATAATTTAAAAAAATATATTTGCAACTCGCAAGTGCATATAATTTCAGTGAAATAATCTTTAGCTTTATGTAACTGTATATTGAAAATAATTTCTTAAGATTTTTTTGATAAAAAAAAATTGAATAAAATGCATATGACTATCGAAAAGGCCAAGGAGTACAAGTAACATTTTCGCCGAAATAGAGTTATGCACAAGAATCGTTTCTATGGATGCTCATTTATTTGGTGGCAAAAGGATATAAATGAACGTTTACCGAGATATATCATCAAATCACTCGATTTCCTCCTAATACATGTAGGTATGATAAATGGTTAATTTTGAACGCGCTTTTCTTGAAATCACCGCAAAGTCACTTGTACTCCTTGGCCTTTTTATTCGTCATATAACATTTGATTATGAAAGTATCTAACTATATAATAGCGCTATTCTGTGTGTATGAATATGAGTATAATGTTTATGCAATTCCGATGAAATTATATTATCGATATTGAAATATTTTTTTTTTAATTCACTAAAGAAATTTCACAACTTAAAATACCGTCCTCCTTGGAAATATTTAGCACCCATAGTGCCATAAACGAAATCCCATAAATTCAAATTATTAGTATTTACTGTGGCAACTTTGAGTGTTTCTCGCTGAATCAATTGTGACCGAATCGAGCTCACGACTGAGCAATTAAACCAATACAGCTTTCGCATTGAAAAATCGTTTAATTTTATCGAGATTTGGCACTTTTTCCAGGGGTTCTCAAACGAAACGTCCTTGTTCACCAACTGACCGTTTTATTGGAACCGATCGATATCTGTTCAAACTGTATAAACATGGTTCGAACACGACTCGAACTTTGAGGCTTATAAAGTGTGTTTTTTTATGAAAAATATAAAAAAATACGAAAATTGGTCGAATCGGTTTATATTGTGTTACCGTGCATGGTGAAAATTTTGTATGGTTTTAGATCGAGGTGATAAACGCTTGTTCGTTCTACACGCACTTGATTATTGGAACATGTTTGGAGAAAGAAACGATCTTGACTTTTTCGTTGTTGCTCTCGATTCTGTTGTATTGAATGCTGATCGAGGACATTTCTGTGAAAATTTTGAGAAATGTGAGGTTTTATGCCGATTTTTTTAATTACATATCAAGGTTTGCTTTCGAGTTCTGAGCTGTTAGTTTTTATGCTCGAATTGGTTTCAATTGTGTTTCTAATAACAATTATTTCTAATATGCATACATAATGGGTTTTTTGTATAATAATTAAAGAGGTTCTAAAATAAAATATCAATAATGAGCAAAAAAATACAGGTTACTCTCACATAAAACTAAAGTAGGTTTCGTATAATTTAATACATATAAAAGAAATTAAATAATTCATTGTATCCTAATTTCATCTCATTTTTACAAATAATATTCCATATTTTCGAAAAGAAAATTCAAAGTGTACAACACATCTATCGAAAGAACAATGTTGAAATTTTCATAAAAAGAAGCATCATAAAAATGTGTCCCATAGTTAAGGTTTTATAAAAGGTTTCAAAAGAGTTCTCAACTATAATATTACTAAACTAATCTTATTTATTACAAAAAAAAACACTATTCAAATTAATTCATTAGTTTCAATACCTCATCAAACTCACAATAAACAATTCAAACAATCATCAATCTAACCTACCCCAACAAAACAACCTTAAACAAACATAAAGACAACTTTCACGCAACCCAACCGCCATTCGATAGCCAAATATAGCCCAAAAACACCCAAACAACTATAGGGTGTTTCGATAAGTCTGATAAAATCGATAATTTGCGTCGTTATGACAGTAAACAAGATTGGTCGCGAAGCTTCGTCGAATGCCATTGGTCGAAATGGTTCCGCCTCTGTCACTCTATTGGCTCATCGTCGCATATTTTCACTTTTCCGGAAGTCCAATAGAATCCGCTTTTCCGGTAAACATGTCACACCCTCAAAATATAAGCAATTCAAAATTTCATATTTTCCAAATTTCATACTTTCAAAACGTTTTAATTGCTTATGTCATTATAGACAATCGCTGTCTTGCATCGATTCTGATAACACTTGTTAGAATGTATATACCGAGTGAGTAATTGATTCATCAAATGTCACTCAGATTCCATATTCATCATCTAATTTTGAAATTGTTTAGTGTTTACATGTCCTCAATACTATAGTGATTCGACACTCTTCATGATTCCTTTTCGAACATTCTGACGAAAAATGTCAGCTATGTTACCCTTGAACCTTTTGTCAAGTTGACGTTTATGTCAACTCAAAATTTCATATTTTTCCAAACTTCATATTTTCATAACGTTTTAATTGATATTTTCAACGGTTTCATGGGTCGTCGAGCTTAATTATTTCACCAAGATAAAAATCTGTGACACATTTGTATTCCTATTATAAGATATTTAATTTCTATTCAATATATTGAATCGAATATATATTTTCATTAATAAAAACAATAAATGATTTACATTTCATTAATAATTCATTCGGCAAACGGTCGAGGAATAATATACGACTGATTGTTCTAATCTGTAATGTTATGGTGATTGGCATTTTTTCGGGATAATTGCTTTTTCTGGAACTGGGTTAACAGTCGTACGTACACACGGTGTATAAAAGTCTTATAAATATATTACGAAACGTATAAATATAATAAAAGTGGACTTTTGACGTAGAGGAATGTAAAAGTGTGGTGCGTGTCGCTCAGTAGTTATCACGCAATGAAACTTTTGACTATTGCCTGTTGAGCTTTTAGTCATGGATATGTTTTTTTTTACAGTATTTTACAATTTATACATCGATATATTCTTCAAACTGATAGTCCATGACGTTGGAAAGTCTAATTATATATTTTTAGTTAAAGCTTTCTTGCTTTATAATCGGAAACTAACATTTTATTGGATCATTAGACAATTGACCCTGAATGGTTTTATTTTCGTTCTATCGGGAAATTTTCTAAACGTTCATTAGATTTTTCTGATTTTCCGATTCTCTACGAATGCCTTTTCCGAATAATTAATGATTCTAGGTAAATTATTCACATATAACCCAATGATAATTCATAAAAATTACAATTTATCAAAATTCATAACACCTTTATGTATTTCTCTAAATGTTAATGAATTCAGAACATTCGATTACTTTTATCGCATAGATTTTATAAGCGGTTTAATTTTACGATTGAGCCGAAGAAATTGTGTAAAAAAATTGCATATTAATGTCTAACGCATTGCTTTATTAATACTAGAAAAATATTATTTTCCCGAATCGTAAATAAGACGTTTTAATTAACCATAATAAAACCAAAGTTTCGTATGTTAAAATTTATATGTTTAACTGAAAATGGAGTAATTTTTAATGCTCATTCAAAGCTCAAATTAAAATCGACATATACAATTTTTAAAATCTCGATAACCTAGAAAGGTTATATTGATTATATAATTTGCTAAATTTTTGCACGAAAAGTGTTAATTTTATTACAGTTCAAATTGAGCAATTACTTGACACTAATACGTTTATTTTCGATCAATTCAAACGCTCAATTTCGCGCCATCTCTCACAAACGAACACTATAATAATAAATTTCCCAAAACGATAAAAAACGACGAAAATTACACAGTACGTCGATCGAAAGATAACACACTTCGATTAATATTGCGAACCTTCGAAGCCTTAACGAGATGACTTGCGATACGTCGGTCAGTAGAAAAATTAGCACGAAAAAAGTTGCAATTTTTTTTTCACATTGAGATAAAGTCTCATTGTTGGTGAAAGAGGTATTTCGGTTTATGAACAGTATTTGTTGAGTTATCGGTCCAGGGAATGAAAATTAGCAAAATTCCTCCCGTAACGACCGTTGATAATTTTTCCGGCTATCGTTTATTTCGTTCTGCGTACTGTGTTTATATACCTAAGGGGGGTAATAATTAAAGCCGACGCGGCGAGAAATACTTTTCTGTGAACGAAAATAATGTTAAACTCAAAACAATCACGGAAAGTTCGGGGGCAATAAGTAGGTTGAAGGTTCGCCACTTTCAGCGATCGCAAAGCGGAAAAGCGTCTCGGTTCATTCACAACTACGCTTAGTTTTCTTAAGAAAATTTTATCATTTCGAACTTAATTTTACATCAAAATAATGCCAAACCAACACTTCATATTTGCATATTATAAAAACTTTCAAATTAATTATTTTTACATTCATATTAAATCAATGAAATGAAAAAAATTAAATTTAAACTCTTCACACTTTCTCGGCAATTTTTCCGACTTTTTAATTAAAATTCAATAAAATTTTCTTTTACAGAATTTGAATAATATATTTGGCATTATGAATCAGTAGAAAAAATGAGGAAAATGTGAAAAAGGAGGACAAATGTTGACGATTTCTGATCGGCGGGTCGGCACCCTTATCGACGGCGTGACCGACCGGCGGCACTCGACCGGCGACCGTCGACCAGCGCGACCGCGTTCACATCAAACTCTAATAAATCAAGAATCATCTTTAAAATATATTAAAAAATAAATCAAAACTAATCAAGAGGATCTAAGAGAATAGTTGAATATAAAAAACTTGTGAAAAGTCGGCCGTACGACGCCTAACAGGAAAGGACAAAATGCGACGTCGACACGTCGCGACTTCGTAGTCTTCGAAGCTCCCAAGAACAACACTGAGATGGCTCTTGTAAGTTTTTTTTGATTATAATATATCTCAATGATATATGTGTTAAATCTGCATCATTAGATCCATAAAAAAAGTTTATAAGTTCCATACAAATCAAAATCACGAAGGAAGCCAACAATATCAATTCGTCACAAACATATCGATATATCTTTTAATGTATGAATAAAGCTTCTTATTTAATCATATTTGAGATAAAATGAATGATTGGAACTTGTTGACTTTTAATATGGATGATGGTGTTAAGTGCAAACATCGGTTAAGTGCAATGATAGTCAGTGTTCGTTGTGTGTTTTTGTTCACGTGCATCGGTAACGCAACAGGAAAATGGTTTATCATTCTTTAGTTTTCCTTGTTCGTTCGTATGTGGGTCACAAACGGGGGTTGGTAACCCCTTGCTTTGACAAATTGCCGCGTCGAAATAATAAGTGAGTCTTATGTGCAAAACGTGGTTTTTATTGAACAATATTTTTTAAACAATCAATTTTCCTCGATCTTTATTTATTTTTGAACGAATCCAATACATCCATGGCCTATTTTCTTAATTTCTTGTAAATTAAAATGAATTCTTCTTATAATAAACAATTTGACATGGTCATTTTGTAATGTTTAATTTACTAATAGCCTCAAAGATTAGAATAAATAAATCAAAAATTATTTATATTCATCTAAAATAATTAGAATTGCATAACTATGTTTATGTATTGTTGAAATGGGGGTAGTTTTTGCGTGAAACAATTAAAAATTCATTTGTGAAGTATGAAAACAATGCTATGGGGTAGTTGTTGGTACATGATGACTGAGCGACCTACAAAAACGTACTGCGGCCGCATTTCGCCTATTGGTCAGTTGTTTAATCTGATACGTCGACCAGCGGTTCTCAATTTTTACCCATAAATATATTTTAATAAAAAAAAATATTATTTCCTAAATTTTTGAAACGTTCAAAAATATATTAATTGATTTATAATTTTTGAGATAATTATACACAGCTACATTTTTCAATTTGTAATTTTCACTGATCATTTATCTTAATAATGTAACTACATACATATTTATTAACCAATTGAAAAATATTTATATTTTTTAACTCAAAATATGTGTTTCAATCACGTTTTTCGCTAATTTTCTTGTTTATTATTACTTACGTGTTGAGTTTTCGTTTTATAAATGCCTTGGTGAAAAATCCTTAATTGAAAAAATGCAAAAAACGCAGATGAAAATTGGGTAGATGGTCAGTCATATTTACGTCCTTTCCCTGTGACGGTCAATGAGGGTATGAAAAGTGGTCCACTGTTTGAAAATAAGCCAATGACGTCATCGATACAGTATGATCTCTAATTGTGTTTGATTAAAGGAACACTGTTTTCAATTAAGAAAATATTTTCGTTTATCATTGATATTCAGTTTAGTAATAATATATTTCATATATTTTTAAATTATATTCAATAATGTATAATTTGAAAAAGTTTACTTTTATTTAAGCTATATACTAATATCATTTACTTAAACAAGAGTACTATTTTCAATGTTATTCCAAATTCTTTTTCTCAGTTCTCAACAGAAAATTGTCAAAGTTGAAAGTTAAAAAAGTCTTTTTGAGTAAATACTATTTTACAATCAAACAAAATAAGATTTTCAGTTTATTTGTTTATTGACAGTGATCCATCTGTATAATAGTCACATTTGAGAGAATTTCATTGAAAATGCAGTTTTTTTCTTTTTTTCTCTAAATCAACACATTTTCAATTCAAATTAACATTTTTTTCAATATGAATTTAATTTGGTTTTTAACTTTGTACAATCTAAAAAAAATATTTTCTCCAATTACATCTTAGTTCCAATGTGTATGTATGAAAATGTGTAAATTTGAATTCGAAAAGTGATAATTTGAAATGTAAAGCCAGAATTATTATATCAAAGTTCTCTAAGTCAATGAACGGCCTTTTGTATCCAACTTGAAATAACAAACCCTCACAACACGCACAACTATTTGACTTAATTACCCTAGATCTTCCGACTACGAACTGTCAAAAATCCACGCAAGTGACGAAAGTTACACACAAAAGATAGTCTCAAAATAAGTCCTTCGATCACACACATGAATTTTTGACAGTTCGTAATTTGATGATTAAGGCCCTATGATTTCTTATAAAAACGTGAATCGAACTCATGTGTCCAAGACCTCGCATCAATCGAGAGCCAACTGCACTCACACACTGAACGAACGAACTCAGGCAAAACAAATGAACGAGCTTTGTGGCATTGTCGACAGGTGGCATCGCGAGCGCCGTCGCGGCTCGGCGACGAGGGCGTAGGCGCAGTCGGGGGCATCGGGGGCGTCGGCTCGGGGGGCGGCAGCGCGAGCGGCGACGAGGGGGGCGGGGGAGGCGCGGGGAGCGCGATGCCCGCCGTCAGTGTCGCTCTGGACGCGGCGCGGCGCACGCCAGACACGGACGACGACGAAGTGGGGTCGCGCGGGGGCGCGGGGGGCGGAGGCACCGTCACCGGGGGGTGGAGGGCGTCCAGACCCCCGAGCCCCGCGCCCTCCGCCGCGCCTGCGCCCGCGCACCCGGAACCGTCCAGCAGGTACTCTTTATTTATTTCTGTCTACTGTTTTGGGTGATGAAGGCAATGTTGCCAAATCATATGACGACTGAAAATGTCAAGGGGTGCATGTTGACACTTTTACCGAAATTAAGTTACGTACAATAATCGCTTCTATATATTTGGTGGCAAATGGATATAAATTGATTCGGAACGTGTGCCTTAATATATCATCAAATTACTCGACGTCCTCCTAATACATGCTCAACTTTGAGCAGGTTTTTCAAAAGTCACTTGTACCCCTTGGTCTTTTCAGTCGTCATATGTTCCGTTTATTAACTGTCGTATTTCCATGCGAGTGCCGAATGGTAAAGACGCACGTGTATGATATGCGAATCGTTGACAGTTCGTAAATGGAAGAATGAGTGACATTTGCATGAATCGAAATGTGCTAATTTTTCAATGTGTTCCTCTATAGAAATTGATGACCATAAAATTTGCTTCTATGGTGTATTTCCAGATCTATTTTTATTGTTTTCGTATGAAAATTCTTTTCTGAAATTTTCATTTGATACTAAACAAATGAAAATGGATTTGAATTCAAATCAAATGAAAAATTATTTGTGTTCTGTCGAAACTAGCTCGCATAATTTGTTGATTTGTTTATTGATTTAAAAATGTTTTTAAAAAAAGTTAAAAAGCGAATTATAACTTTCTTTTAAAAAAAATTGATATTACTGTTTTATTAACAATTTATAACTGCACAAATGAAATGAAATAATTAGTTGACCTACATAATTAAATTTTACCCCAAATGTTTAATATTTATTAAGCTTCATTAATTATTTGAATCAAAAGAGTGCAAAAACTTATCAAACAATCAAAACACTGCAAAAAATTTCATATCATTGAATCAACGTGAAAATAAAGAAACCTCAATTTCATTACACCTACATTCAAATTATAATCTTAAGAAATTATTTCTCAATTTTTATATTTTTTCAACACTCTAATTCGTAATTATAACTTCAACCTATTAATAACGAACATTCGTTCCGTACTAATTTATTTTGAGACGTTCAAGTTCGATTTCCACATAGTGTTTGGATTATACGTATACGACCCCATAATGAACGAGCTTTAGATTGGCGATAACGACTGATAAGACCTGTGTTTCTCAAACGGGTAGCAACAACCCCTCTAGATGTCTTAACAAATTTATTATCATCCAAAAAACAAGTTAAATTGTAAAAAAATGACCATTAAATGTATGCATGATTGTACATTTAAACCGTAATTGTCTCAAGTCAGAAAAAGCCAGCTCAATCCATTCAGAGCTTTTATATCATTTTCTATAGATTTTTTTCATCGAAGATTTTTTCTATTACTTTATTATTTGACTTCTGAAAAGTCCAAGGGGTACAAGTGACATTTTTGTCGTAATTGAGTTATATAAAGGAAATTTTCTATGCACGCTTTTATATAATTTTCTATAGATTTTTTTCATCGACGATTTTTTCTATTGCATTATTATTTGACGACTCAAAAGGCCAAGGGGTACAAGTGACATTTTCCTGAAATTGAGTTATGTACAAATATTGCTTCAATGTACGCTCATATATTTGGTGGCAAAAGGATATAAACGAATTTGGAACGTGTACTGAGATATATCATCAAATCACTCGACCTCTTCATAATACATGTAGGTAAATGTTCAACTTTGAGCAATATTTTCTTTAAATCACCACGAAGTCATTTGTACCTCTTGACATTTTCAACTATCATTTAATTTACTAATTGTGAATTTTTTTTTCATGAAATAAGTTTTTTTCATCTTAAATCAATTTTTCTTCGATTTTTTTTATTTCGTTTTGATAATTGAGTGCTTTCAATGAAAAACCCAATACATTCCACACGAGCCAATTCCCGACAAATTCACCAATAAAACTACGAATCGACCAATTGTACAGCCTTGATTAAAACCATATAATAAAAAATCAATAAAAAATTCAAGGTACGCCAACCTATCGTATTGGAGAGCTCGACGCGTCACCTTCTACCGGAACGGAGACCCGTTTTCGCCAGGAGTCGAGTTCCGGTTCCGGCCGGGGAGAGACCTCAGCTCGCTCGGAGCACTCCTCGATCGTCTCTCCACCAGGATCGAGCTTCCAAGAGGGGCCAGGTACCTGTTTTCGCTGGACGGTGACCGCAAGATGAGGCTCGAGGAGTTGGAAGACGGAGCCTCGTACGTCGTCTCGTCGTACAAGCAGTTCAAGGTGAGTTTTGAGATATTTTGTAGTTGTTTAGGTTTTTCGGGTGTTTTCGCTTTGTATGCGAGTCGTTTGGTGGTGTAACGATTTTCGTGATGTGCGATTTGGAAGGTTCTATTGTGTTGTGGTGGTCGGTGTTATGACAGTTTTGCGTGATTTAAGAATTGCGCGTTGATAGGTTTTATTTTACGGTCGTTTCATGCGATTTTTGATAATATTTATTAAGTTAGGATTTTTTTCAAGATTGATTTGTTTTTTTATTGATATCAATTTTGTTTTTTAAATTTATTATTAAAACAAGAGTAGGTACTTTTCGTGAAACTATCAATGTGCTTATAATGATGAAGTCAAAAAATTATCTAGATTGGGTTGGACTACAAATTTTTCAGATTCTTGTAGGAAAAATCATCAGTTTGGTTTATGGTTTGCATCATATTTTTGTTTCCAAAAATCTTTTATTTTGAGTTTGTCTAGTAAGATTTTACTTATTGTTAGAATTATGTAGGTACTTGCGATAATTGCACACATTTAAAAATGTTGGTACATAAAATTCAATTTGTTAATGAAAATTTTTGAATACGTCGTCCTACATAAAAAAATCATCAAATTAATTATGAATAATGAGAACCTTTCACATCATAATTACCGAAAACATTAATTTTAATTTTTATTAATACGTTTCCTTACAATAATTTACACTATCAAAATTCAATCTCGATGTAAAATATTCGCGGCTGCATTTCATTACCTCTTTCGTGTTAATAATATTTCAAACGCTTTTTGATGTTTTCACATAAGCGATTAAGCGATCCGACATTATTTTATTAAAGAGCGAACTGCACTCGAACGGTTATACGACCGACCATTAAGCCGAATTTCAAATAACGACTTTTCCCGCCAAACGGCCTTATCGCCGTTGCCCTACTAACATTTTTCGCAGGGCTAGTATCGGAAATTTTCATTTTTTTTTCCCCACCCTCGACTTACGTATAAAATACTGTAATATGTGTTTTGTTTTGTTGCTCGATCGAAGCGAATTAACCCCATTTTTTATATATGGATATTATAAGTATTAGCGATTATCGCCAGATTTATTGCGGATCGTTTCGGGATCGATCGTAAATGATTTATGACTGCATGAGAATTTTGATTCGTATTGTTCTTATGCGGCAAGGACGATCGGTTTCCGTGTGTTTTTGAGAGTTTCATTAAAATTCATAAGGTGGAAAACGTGTAAAGCTCGTTTATACAAAATGTAATGGGTGTTCGAGGCTTTCGAGTTTGTTAGAGGGAAAATTTTTAAGCCATGACCGATCGTAGGGAAATTTAAAAAATTGGATCAATTTTATTATAATTTTAAAAGGAAACGATATTTCAATAAAGCTCTAACATCTCAAGACAGTAAATTTATTATTTTCATTGAATAACATAATAAAGCTCGCGAAAATAACAATGTATGATGTGAGCTTTGAAAATTTGTAACATTCAATTAATTTCTAGCAATATTTCAAAAAATAAATTATAGATGATTTAGAAAATATTCAATTAAAAATGAAAATAATTCAATATTAAGTAATAAAACTGATTCATAATCACAAGTTCTTCTGAAAATAAAACGATGATCATTATTCCAATACCCGCATTTTGAACACACGCTAATCATATTAAACTTTTATTTATATTGTTTTCTTAGTTCAGCGATATGCTTTTAATTTGTAATTAACAACTCTTACTATAGCCAAAAAAAGCAATATCATAAAATAAACTTCACAATACATAAATCGCTCAACCTTGGTTTAATTAGTAGCCGCTGAAACGTAATACAAAGAACAATCAAAATTTAATATTTCACCGAACGAAATTGTTATAATATTTATGTCCCGAAAGTAACTTACGAGTCATACTAACCTATTATTTAAATTTTACGTTTCATAAATTGTCCCGGAACGATTTTCACGTTCCTTATTTTTTCGGTCAACGCTTTTCGAGTACGTGTTGCGGGTCAACAATTTAATCCGTATAACTTAGCGATAATGTTTCTGTTTGACACGTCAAATATGAAATTCATTTATGCTAATGTCGAAAGTATCGTGTGTCCGACCGGAAAATACATGCATGAAATAACGATTTTTAAAAACAGAGTCGTATCAACTCGAAAAATGCGTCAAAACCTCAAACGGCTACGGAAACGGTGCAAATTGTCAACAATCGGACGACCCAGAAAGAAAAGTAAATAATTCCAATTTAATTGGCATATAATGTGTGGTCTAATTGCAGTTTGCATAATGCAATTCGAATGCAATTTGGGCGGGAAAACTCTAGTTATGTCCGACATCGCGTTTTCGAATCGAGGCCGACTCTAGTTTGCTTTTTTTCAGCTTTTTTACGTAAGTATAATAAACAGGAAAAAAGCTATCGAGAGTTGTGATTTTTTTTAATCGCGCAATAAAAACGGTATTTCGCAAGTGCATCGCACGATACGTATTGTATGTAGTGGGGATTGTTGGAACGCTATGCATACATAAATTATTCGGAAAATTTGCAATATAATTTGTGTGCCGTTTAAGAAATCTAGTTTGCGTGGATTGAATGTTGAGAATGTCGGGAAATTGTCGGTTTGATGGAAACCGTTTGTGTTGAGGGAAAACTGCGATAGATGGCACTGCGGTAGATTCAATATTTGCTTTTCTTTCGGAAAACTTTTGGATTTTCTTTGTATGAGATTTTATTATATAAAATTGATTTGGAAAATTATTTGAAATATTTAATTGAGTATTGATTATTTAAGCAATCCAGTGATTTGAAATTATTTTGAAAGCTTTTCAATCCAATCTATTCTTAATCATAAACTATTTCATTATGTCTCAGTTTGTTTTAGATACACAATTAGATAGAAATTTCATAATGTAATATTAAACATGACATAAAAATTATTCTACTTCAATTAAAAATCATTCAACTTAAAATTAAAAGCTTTTTTTAAAAAAATATTACAAAACAATGCAAAGAAACTGATTGAAATGCTGAAAATTTCTAGTTCGCGTTAAATCATCTGTTGTTAATTCGGATAGAAATGCATTACATTGTACGAATCACAATAGTTTGTTAATATGCTGATATTTTCATATTTAAAATTTCAATTTTATGATATTATACGTGTTTCAAAAATGAAATATTTTTCGCTGAAACGTCACTAATGCGTTTAGGTTATCTTAAAAATTTCAGTGTTGATTTTTTTTTCACAACACGCACGTTACGTTTTCGATCGAAATGCGTATTTGATAGTAGTGAAAACTTATTGCCACAATATGAGATCAAGTTCGCTTGATAACGAAAGGTTGAACACCTTTCAATGTCGATTGTCAAATTAAGTCAAAAATTAATTAAAAACTATCAGATTTACACGAAATAGAATAAAATTACCACGCACGATGCTAAGTCATAAAACAAATCAATCATTTCTACAACCGTTTAATTCGAATCAAAATAAAAACTTTTCCCAACATCACCTTGCACTATTTAGAGTTTATTTTTGTAAAAAAATTATTTGCGTTAAACGTTATAAAGATTAAAATCATAAAGTTAGCGACACGCTTTCACACTCGCACTCGATTCGTCACAAAACCTTTGACGTCCCTAAGGTCGTTCCGACTTTTAAAAATCATATTCATTTAAGGCTATACGTTCTTATTAATATTTTCATTGAATTTTAGATTTAAAAAAACAGTTTTAGAATCTCTGATTTGGTCACATTTGCATTTTCGGCCGGCAAAAGTGGACGCGTCCGTTCCGTGCGATCGATGGACATTGTTTGCGTACAATCTTATGAATTGAACGTAATTTTCTATGCAACTGTTGTTGATTTTGATTATTTTGAACTTAAAAATAATAAGTAGACTATTAAATTTTATATTTTCAATATAAACAAACCAATTTTTCATTTGATTTCTATGATAAATCGATCTACAGAATTCACATTTAATTTTTATGAAATATCTGTATCACATCTCTGAATAATCTTTAATTATTAACTCAAGTTCTTTTTGTGTAATATTTTAATAATTTTATATATTTCAATATTGTATTTACCTTTCTGTACAGGTGTCGCCCGAATTTTCTCAGAAACGTATTGTTTCGTATCAAGTTCAAAGTTACGATAGAGTGACTCACCGTATATTAGCACACTCATAGAAAATATTCCAGATAACATTATCAGATAAGAGCGTGTTTTCCGAGAAAAATATTTTCTCGAAAATTTTCTCGACTAACGTATCGTTTAATTTTCATACTTCTCGCTAGCGTAATTAATTTTCATAACGCAATAAAAAAAATCGTATCGATTCCACACACTGTAGTATGAATTGCGTTTCGCAAACGTTCAAGCTTGTTAACGGTCACGTATACGTTTAAATAATAATAAGGCTTTTATTGATAATTGAGCACTTATATTTCACCTCTTTAATAACACTCGATATGAATATTTCGAATGTACCGCAGTTGTTCAACAATTGGCGTTTACAATGTTCGATCAATGAAAAAATCAATTAAACTACAATCTGACAAATCTTAAACTGTCTTTTGATGTTTTTATATTTTCCATTAGGGTATTTATGAAATAAACCTTCAGCATGATACTCGATCTAACTTTACTTAAACTGAAATTCGATCCAACATTACCCAATATAACATATCTTGGGAAAAGATACTAAAATCTATCTTAATCTTATCTATAAAGTATCTTACTGATAGTCTGCTTTATGAGTATTTATCTCAATTTTTTTCAGAAATCAAAATATTTAAAAAATGCTCAAAATTTTTCATTTTTATCATACAGATGTTGTTGTCCATTTGAGCCAATACTTTTCTAGAATTTGCTCGAAATTGATTTCATCGAATAGACTAAATAAAAATTACGTATTTTTTATACAAATTTCACAACTTTTAACTCATAATTAGAAAATATAGAATGAAAATCGAAATTTTTTAAGGTCGCAAACTCAGGGGCCGCACGCCGGCCAGCGCACACAAACCTTTTTTTCACACGGGGCGCAAATATGAAATTACATAACCTAGTGTCCCGGTTTAGTTACAGTGTTTTCCTGACCCATATACACGTGTATATAATGTGTGTATGTGCTAGTAGGGCACGCCATACACTTTTCCTCGCGAGACTTTCATGTCCGAGAAAGTTTGACGTTCGTGTCACGAGAACGATCGCTTACGAGGGCCGAGTCGTCCCTCTTAGTGTTGGTCACGCGGCCCACAGATTGGAAAGGTTGCACCCCTTTTGTATTACGAGATTGAAGTACGGATTTTATCAGGACGAGGGTTTTTTCTTGATAAAGTCGTTTAGAAACGAGGGATTTCTCTGTTTGATGATATCTGAGTAATTTTTTTGTTGTGAGTTCTGAAAAGTCTGATTGAAATTCGATGAACGGTTTAAGAAAATATAGAGTGCAATTAGACAGAGAGACGAGTATCAATCTTCATTTAAATATATTTAATATCTGTGCCGAAAACTTGAATACATGTTTGTTTATATTGAAAGAATTGATTTTTATGTTGTCGTTTTAATTGTTTAGTGTTGAAAGTTTTAATTGTTTCGTAAAGTCGGTCGAAAATTTCCATACATAATTGGCGAATAAATTGGTGATTACTTTTTAATAAATTCAATAAATAATCCTTTCGTACGATTTTTAAAAAATGCAAAAGATCGCATGCACCGAATTTGACACGCAAAGCTGCTTAATTTATTTTCGTTCTTTTGACTTAGGCGCCATTTTGTTTTTTACACACAACTTTCGAGAAATTGTGAAAAAATTCCAGATATTTATACACCGAATCGATTATTTTACACTACATTATAAAACGTAACAATCACTTAATTTTGACATTTTTTATATTTTACTTAATAACACATTTTCTTATAGTTGAAAATGTACAAAAAAACTGCGGTCTTATAAATCTGTACAGTTCTCACTTTATCTTACGTATTTTATTTATTTATCTATCCTCCTTTGTCTTTTAATGCCTCATTTAAAAAATATCATACAAATGACAAAAAAAACAACTTTCTATTTGAAAATTCGATTTTTAATAAAAAGTTTACAGTATGTATAGAAAACGAGCAATAACTGTGGAAACTCAGATGTGCAATTTGCATGAAATCTCTTAAAATGCATACAATATTCATCAAAAAATAAATTCTATAACGAATTCTCGCCTGTGTAAACAAAAATTAATGTTATGTATCTGTACGTACTCTATATTCTCTTAAACGGTTCATCTCATAACGTCAAACTTTTCAGACTTGTCTTCTACTCATTTGATTCTGAAAGAGTTTCTATACGTTCTCAAAGCTGTTAATACATTCTAAAGTTCTAAAATCATATTAAAACCAAACAATAGCGATAATGGATCTCGGCTAAATTCTCAGATTAGCATCGGACCGATGATGATCGGAAACACATGGGAGCGGCCGCGGACCTCGGCGCAAGGCACAAGGGGTCAATTTATCAAATTGCCTTTGCCGCAACGTTACATTAGCTTATGGGCCGAATGCAGGTTTCGAAATCCTTGGGCCGAGTCGCCAGATTGATGTTATGGAAGGTGTGCCTCGATATTGAGGGCTGAAAATCTCTTAGAGCGAGCGAAAGGTGCATTTTATAGGCGGAGCGCGTTCCGGTTGTTAAATTCGGTGTAGGCATATGTAACGTTATGTCAGAAATCATTAGGAATATGTATGTAAGACAATATTAGAAATAGTGATCAACCCGTTGAATATGTCAACACAGTTTTGAAGCGTTACACAGACACACAGATTAGTGCTATTATATAGTTAGATAAGTAGGCATGTGTGGAATTTAAGTTTTGATGAGTTTAAGTTTCATGTTTAGTTTATATGAGATCGTATTTGTACTCTAAAATGATCCGTCTTCTTTATTCATCTACCTATCTTTTGAAAATTCTCGAAATATTAGAATTAGAATTACTATTCTCAGTTATATCACGAAATTTTCCGATTCAAGTTGGAACAGTCTTTTAATAATAATGTCAATATGTTACTTTTAATATCATGTAGATTGTCTAGAAAAGACTTAATATTTCTATCAATATCAACTGATATTGACAGAAACTTATGTATAAATATTATATTTTCTATGAATATCAATGAAACATATGAATCATTATTGGCAATATTCTTTTAATTAGAGATACAAATAGCATTTTTCAACATCAGTTTCAATATTGAAGCACATTTTCGATACAATAGAAACGACATTTTGACAATATTATCGATCATTTTGTAGGCACAAGAACAATAAAAAAATATCATCAAAATAAAAAACAAAGGTAAACAACATTTTGCATTAATTTTTCATTTTCAAAATCAACATAAGGACATCAGCCCAATTAAAGGGTCAGCTCGTACGATCGAAGCGTTTTATTTTCGGCAACCGAAACGAGATCAAGTACGCCGCACAAATTACGCTACACACCACCTTAAGCCCAATTATAAAGTGACGTACACGCGTATGCTTTTTAATACGAAAAATACATATATATAAACATAATTCCATAATATTTAATCCAGTATAACGTATGGGTGCGTGCTTCGCCGAAAATTTGAATATGTCGTGTGTACGTTCGAGTCCTTGAGTTGAGGTGCGCGAAAAATACTAAGGCGCACCGTAAAACGAAGGCGTTTAGCTTTTCGGGATAGACGTTGAAAAAATTGAGGGTTGTTAATGTTTTGGTCGTGTTAAAATTAAATGGAATTGTTTCGGGTCGTTGGGGTAGGTTTTTGATGTGCTAGATGTTGGGTCTCTAATTTTGATCGGGTGTAATTGCTTCATGTGGGTTGAGGAATGTTGAGATTCAATTCATGGAAAGTTTTCTTTTTAGATGAAATAGATTAGGATTTTAAAATTAGAATCATATATTGTTCATAATATATTTTTCTGTCAATTTGGTTTATTCTATGTATTACTTGCACTAGATATGAATAATCAAAAGAGTGATTTCTATTTTCTATTGTGTTTGACTGACGACACATTGAAACTACAATTTGATCATATTTCTTATGTGATTCTATCGCATTTTTTGAACTATCGAAAAGCCTATTGTTAAATAGATTTCAAAACATTGAATAATAGAATTTTATTGAAAACTCACAAAATAATAAATGAACAAACCTACCATAAAGTACATTATTTTTCTCACTGCTTTTAAAACTAGAACTAAAATCAACAATTTTCCAGGTCGCCGAAAAATCTTACAATTGTCTAAATTCAAACATGTGGCACCTGACTTATACAAAATTATGAAAAAAAAATCATAACGATCACATGTTTTGCTGTAAACGAATTTAAATAAGTGGCGCACTTTTTCTCAACACCAAACTGTTTATATCGAGCCCGAGATAAGTACGAAAATATGAATCGCTTCCGAAATCATCGAGCCGTTTAAGCCATACAATATTATTATAATATATTAAGCACCTTCGTCGATTTCAAGCGTAAAAGCCTCCATTCGTCTGGGTCGCCATATCACAATCCTAAAATCTATGTGTGTCAAACGAACGAGTATGAAATAACAATAAAACACGTTTAAGTACACGGGGGGGACTTTTTTTTTCACAATGCGAATAAAAACACCGCGAAAATCCATCGTGTCATATGTTAAGTGTGTAGGATTTGAATTTCGGCACACACGAATGGCATTATTCATTCGGAAAATGTGGAAAAACAAAGGGTTTTAAGATTCTAAGTTTTTCCACGTGTTCCATGGTGTTTGAAAAAGTGTCGTTTTTCGACCTCGATACATAATGAAATTCGGTTCGATTCGAAAGGATGGTGATTATCATAAAATTATCGCGAGCTTTATTTTTGTTTCGATGTAATTTGATGTAAAAATAAATTTGATTCATTGAAATTTTATGCTTATTCGAAAGTTGTACTTTCAATCTATTAATCTACTTTTTGTTACACAACCTAAATTTTAACTGTACAAATTCACCCAGTCATTGTTTCTCATATTCAGATGTGGAATTTCGTTGCTGGAAAAAATAAATAACTGCATGTTTGATTAATTTATGCTGAAATTATCAGCTTGTGCCAATTTTTTGAAACAAATGTTTCATTCGAACGTAACCTTATTAAAAAGTCGATCAATTTTCAATTGAATACTTTGAAAAGTACACATAGGTTATAAAGAACCTTCAAATGTTGAATGTGTAGAATTAACTCTTTAAAGCGAAAATCGTTCCGCTCACGTTTTTAATATTTTCTTAAGTGAAGCATAAAAATGCTTTTATTCATTTAATAGCTCGAACTTCATAAAACACGAAGCTTTTAAATTCAATTTGGATTAAATCTTAAAAACTGCAAAGATCGAATTGAAAAGTTTTTATGACATTTCAATCGTGGTTATATAAAATTTTACAACTTCAAAATACACTCATTTAACATGTTTACGAATAACAATTGTATGAATAATGAAATACTTGACGAATAACACTCGATTTCATTGAATATTTAACATCATCCAAGACCTTTCGAAAAACTAATTGAAAACGATTATTCGACTCAATTTTCGGTTTATTCATATACTCGGAACACAACGCTAATATTCCGGTACGGAAATTGACCGATAACTAAGCCACGATAAAACTTCGCGAAAAAAAAACCAAACACACAACAGAACCGAGGATTTCCCAGAAGCCTTATAAAGCCTCACCCTTAAAAATTATTTCACTCCATCACTCTTAACCTCCATCACAATCGAACATCAATTAAACGTAGTCTCGATGACCGTTAGACCTCGTTCACACATGTCGAAACGCTTCTCATCACTTTCTGTCTCACACACTCCATTATCTTTATATCCCCTACTAATAGATTCAATATATTAGAAAATTACAAGGTGGGTTCGTCTCATAGATATGTAGATAATTGAATGCGTGAGGCAAACATACTAGAAGAAACAATCCGGAATGTGTGAATGAGGCCTATGAGTCACTATTCAAATTCTCTATTCAAATTTTGTGACCCTGAGGCTCTAATAGAGAACCGTGAACCCCAGGGTCTGAAGGTTTCACCCTTAATCGTTTTTTTCTTTCTTTAAGGGTTGGTTTTTCTCTAATGGCGCGATTCAAGGATGCTCTCGGTTTCGTCCTGCGTGTTTTTCAAATGGAAATATGCGTTTGGTGTGATGAGTTTTTTTTTCGTTTCGGTTTTTGATTTTTTGATTTAATAAGATGCAAAGTTGATGGGAGCGTAATTAAGGGTGGCCTTCATTCGGAAATTGTGTATGGAAATGTCTTTGAGGTTTTTCGTTTTGTATGGAAATTGTTTTGTTTGTGTAAATGCTGATTGAGATTTTTTTTATGGTGTATTTAATTTTATTTGCTGTATTTAATTATCGTGTATTGTGAATCTAAGGTAATAAATTTTAACAGAAAATTCTGAAAAGTACGAAATAATTTCAGAAAAGACATTAACTTAAATCGTTGGTCTTTTACTTAAAACTCTAACGAAATTCAGTCGTCCAACTTAACTACAATTCAATGATGGGAAAGATGTATCCTTGGTGGAATTTTAAATATAATCATATATTCCATATACACATCAATATATTTATCACATAAAATGAAAATTAAATAATTACTCGAATCGTTTCATTATCGAAATGAAAATTATTCGCTTGCATGTAATTCTTGAAATTCTTCATTTATACGAAAATATTAATAGCTTCGCTTATTTCTGATATTATGACGATTTTCACCGTACACAATTTTCCGAATTTTCATTCGGCTTTTCCTCTAATTTCGAAACAGAACAAGGTTGGACCAATTACGTACCGTGGGCGTATCCCGAACGCTCCGAATGCCCACTAATAATATTCACGCGTGATTTATTATATCGCCCTCGAAGAAAAACTGAGAAAAACTCAGATCTGATTTATTATTTTCCTTTCCCCGTCTGAAGATCTGTTTCTTACGAATTCTCGATAGTAAAAATATTAACACGATAGTGTGACGTCTGAAGGGTGTACCTATTGCATTGTATTGTATCGTATGAAAATGAAACGCAGTCTGTCGCGTGACACGCTGACCGAAAAACTTACAATTTTGCAATTCACGGATTCAGATTCGGATCTAGATTTTCGTATGGAAAAAATTAAAAATATATCTGCCTTCTGGGCGAAGTAATAATTGTGTGTTGTTTGCTCAATGGCGAACTGACACGTAGCTCGAAGAATATTAGTGGTGCTCGGTGTGAATAGCGTGAAAGAAATTGTATTGTTCGTGGAAATTATTATGAGTATAGGTTTTAAGTGTCATCTGATATGCTTTTTTTAGTTTTGGAATACTAAAAAAGCTTTCTTACTAACAAACGTACATTGGTGTACATATTATGTACATAAATTCATACGATAGTTACAAATGATCGTAATTTCATTTGGGAAAAAAAACGTTTTGATTTTCTCAAATAAAGATAGTTCAGTATTTCTTAAAACTAAAGAAGGCAAATATACGATAAATAAAGATACATTTTTTTAAAGAGATTGTTAATTCTCTATAACAATACGATACCTAAATTGTGGAGTTGTTTTATAATAAAAGCCGTCTTAGTAGAACATATCTAATACAATGCTCTAATATTATAGGAATGATTAAAGTTCGGATGATGCCAAACGACAAACGGATTATTTTATTAAATTCTTTGTCTATAGTCAGCAAATAACGAACTCAGTTAAAATTTCCACTTTACTTTATTATATCGCTGAAAAATACTATGATCCTATTTTATACTCAATGTACTTAACCTTACCTGGAAGTCGTTTACTATATAATTCGACACCCAAAACTATAGTTACAACTATCCATTGACCTATAATTGAAAAATCAACCCTAAACGAATCTTCTCAATACAAAACCCATACAAAACATACCCACTTTCAATTTCCAAAAATCAAACACAACTTCGACGTAATAGATTTATCCATCTTGAGTCTCGGTCCACGTGAACACGCGAGCCCCCATCGGGGCGCAGACCCTCCCTACACCCTCGACAGCGTCACAGAAAGGGGTGAGGAGGAATACAAGGGGGCCCAGGGGCGTTCGCCCCACGGGCGCTGCGCCCCCCGGCCGCGACCTCGCCGCTTCCTCGGTTCAAGGTTCGCGAAGCCTTCGTCTGTTTGTTTCATAATATTATAATGTGTGCTTTATCGAGATTGATCGCGAAACTCTTTTGTGTTCGCCTATCCGTCGGTATGCGAACGATCTTCGGCCAAAGTAATCAAATTCGTTAATTATTAATTGGGGTTGTGTGTGGAAATGTTGTTTTAGATGATTTTTACGTGTTTGTTCTTGTAAAAAATAGTTTTAATGAATATTTTGAATGGAAATTTATCGAAAGGATGATTTTATAAGGATTGTACATGTATCTTAGGTCGGTAAGTTTAATGACATTTGATAGAAATGCAGTGTTTGTATAAACACAATATCATGAAATGGAGCAAAAATGCAATTTTCGATGATTTTTCGGGTATTCCTGGTTAAAATTTAGTTTATTTAAGTAGATTAAAAAAAAGGCTGATACATTTAATGCATTTCCACGCATCGACGAAAGAACGAAGTTGAAAAAAATATTACCACATGTTGAACTAAACATATGAAATATTTCATATAAAACTTTTTCTTCATAATTTTAACAAATATTATATTGAATTTTGACCTACGATAACTAAAAAAATATTGAAAGTCACATTTTTGCTAATCATCATTATTTTATGTTCTTTACTTATTCTACATTTTTAGCAAATTTTATTGGAATTAACAACTCGAAATATCTGCATAGCCTTTAATAAATTAAATTGAGTACCTTTTTGTATTTAAAATACATCATTATGACTAATATTTTAACCAAAAAATGGCAATCAAAAAATCATCTTCATCACATCAATACCAATATCTATCAAAATTCACAAAAAATTAACCATAATTTATTTCATCTAATATCACATAGCAATATCGTAAATGATTGATTGCGTCGCTTTTCTCACTACGCCGACTTCGCGTGGCCGAGCCATTAAGGAAAAAGCCAATAAAAACACACACACACACACATCCACATAAATACACACCAACTTTATTAAGCGCTCAATCAAAAAACCTCCGAGAAGCGTTTATTCTCCGTTTTATGGGGAATTTTCCATTTTCCGATCGAGATTTTCTCGGATTCGCCATGCGAAGGAATGCGCCGCGCGGAAAATTTACTTTTTTATCGCTTCGCGGTTTTTCCGACTCGCGGAAGTGATGTTTGATAAGTTTTCCATTAAAAAGTAATGTTTTAATTATTGGAATATGTGTTCGGCCTCGAAATGTGGCGATCGATATCGTACGTGTGTATGTTAATTAAACTGGCGATAATTCTTTGAGTGTGCAGATTTTTTTTCCGATGTAAAAATTTATTGCTTTGTAAATTTTCATATAATGATTTGTAGTTTTTTTATTCATTCCTGGAATTTTGTTTCGGCGATTGGTGTGATTCAAAAATTGCCGTCGTTACAAGTTGAATTTTCATTTTCTATGTAGATTAGTTTTCGTGTTTTCTTTATGTGAAAATCTTGAATTCTCTGAAAACATCATCGTTTACATTAGTCATTGAATTTTCAGAAATTTGAAACTCAAATTCTAATAATTCAAAGATCGCTTTTTGAAAAAAATACCTAAATTATTTACATGTGCTCCTTATTATATTGGTTTAGTCCAAAAATTTGAAATGTAATGAGTAATTCGATGTTTTTTCTGTTATCATCATTGTATACTAATTACTAACATCTATCTATCTTAAAATTTTCAGAATTGAAATGAGTAAATCAGTTAGTTTCAATTTGCTTTCAACTACGCACTTGACAAAATAAAATTAAAATGTCAATATTACAATTGTATGTTAAGTTACTTAACCATAATTAAATGTTTTTTAATCACCTATTAAACATAACAGGTGAAATTGAAAATGCTGACTAACAACTGAATATTAAATATTAATATTTCGAAACTTAAGTATGACTTTCATAATTTAGGCTACTTATAAGTCTTTTTTTTCGTTCTAACCAATGAAAAACATCTCCAAAACACCAAAACTAGCTGCAAATCTTTAACAGGTAATAATCTGTGGCTTCTGTCGTAAACAACTCGAGTTTATCTGACGCGGAAAAGTAGCCTCACAAAGTGGTTCTACGATTTCCTAAACGCTCAACAATCACGCTATATTCTGTAAGGGCTTGAAATGTGTAAATTCGAATGCTTTCGAGTGTCAAAAGATCAAGGAGTGTCCGCAGAGTGCTTTTTCGGTGTGACGTTATAGTGGCTTTTGCGTTTTACGGTCGGAAGGTTTTTTGAAGTGGCTTCGGTGCTCTACACGCGATTTTCTTCGATGTAATGTACGTTGAAGATAAGTAGAATCGAATATTATTAGTCGGATGCTTTTAAGGTTATGAAAAGATAGAGGGTGCGACCGTTATGGGCATTTTTTATGTCGGATAATAGAAAATTGAGTTTTTTTATGTCGAGTACAAATTGAAAAGATTTCATAGATGTTTATGGGAAAAAATTGTGAATTAATTTTGCTCGTATAAAATGAAACAAAGTCGTAAAAAGTTCGCTATAATCCTCGTCAACAACGAAACATTCGCTAGAGAATTTCCCTAACGACACACTAATACGAAATAAGCGTGCATTTACTGAAAAAAAAAACCGAAGGAAAAACACACTACATATTTTCCCGTGTAAATTAACACATAAATGCAAACAATCTAAAGAACGTAAAAAAAATTAGAACGTCTCTCGTATGTAGGCCAATCGGTCTATTCCGTTTTTCTCGAAAAATTTTCCCCTCGCTCCGTTTTCGTTCGGTTTCAAATTAATCGGGACGCTTTTCCCGCTCTTTTGTTATTTTCAATACACGCCAAAACGTGAAAACTCATGAATTTCAAATTTACCTCTGATATTTGTAGGTGAATTGGGCCACACATCGAAATTTGCATCGAACGTTGTGCTCCGAGGTAATTGGGGCACTGGTTCATATAAATATTAACCGAACGCTTTGCGGACGCGTTTTTCGGCATTGAACGACGAGAGTGCGAAATAAAAATGTGTATTAATGTAATATTGTAATAAATAATAAGATCGTAAATCAGTCTCGGTAACTGATTAGATTGTAACAGTTTCGATTCGATGGGGAAAATTCGTGTGCAACTTTCTCGCGATTAACGCGCGATTTTATCGGTCGATTTTGTTATGCGAAAAGTTATTGTTGAAGCTTTTTCTGAATCGGCGTTAATAACACCGTTCGACAAGAAAATGGCCAATCAATGAAACTTAATGAACTTTATGTATTTTGATGTTCTGATCACGAATATCAAATCCGTTTTTCTGTAAGACAAATGGTTTTTGAAAAAAATCACATTTTGTAGTTTTTTTTTTGGTCGTTTTTCAGCGAAAAAATCACTTTAAAATCGTCATAACATTTTTATTTATTAATGTTTTTATACAAAACTTTCAGAAACTATTAAATATGAGTGTATTTATATGTTAATGAAAATGAAAAGGTTCTATTGTTTTTACTTTTTGAGAAAATAATTATTAAAAGTGAATTTGAAGAAAATAGTACAAAAACATTTAAAATTGCAAAAATTGCTGATAATAAAATAGTTTGAAAGCATTAAACTGTGCTTAATACATCAATAAACAACCTCAAAAGTCTCAAATTGTAGTATAAAATCAAGTTTTGAAAAAAAATAACAAATAGTATAGATTAATAGAGTAACGCTCGCGTCGAGAATATCCCCATACATTTTGTATGAAAAATGTGCGCTCACAGATATTAACATATTTCTTTTATAAAAAAGCAATTTGTACAAAAATAAGGATAGAACATGTAAGCTAATCACTTTTGAAATATCGAGAAATATATTTCAAATGAAAATTAAGATTGATATATTAATAGGAATGTTTTTAAAAAATGTGTGATTTTTTTCATGAAAATTCGTCATAAATCAGCCAAAAACGATGTTATATATATAAATTATTTTTTGTATGATTTAGTATTAATCATTTTAACGTTTGAAACCAATTTCATGAAAATAAGATTTGAAATAAATTTATAATTTCGATTATACCTTGTATGGAGTTTGAAATTTTATCGAACTTTGAACTCAAATTGTGAGTAAACCAGTTGTTTCATGTAAATTTTGACTTCAAAATCGGATTCTACGTCGTCGAATTTATAATAATTTCTTATTTTTATTGATGGGCCATCAGAAAAGGCGAAATTTGTATATCAGTGTAATCGTGATGTATGTTTATTGAATTGTTTTATTGATGTGTGTTGTTTTTTTGCTTTGGAGAGTTTTTCATGAGAAATTTTGTAAACTTCGATGTCTTCCTATTTAACTTGGATACTTAATACGTTCGAAACATTCATAAAGAAATGCTATTAGTTCTGTTTTTATTAATCTAATACTGAGACACATGATTGATGATTTCAATTAGTTCTAATCTAAATAAATATTTTTCATATTTACGAAGAAATTCATAGTAACGAATTATATCTAAAGATTTTCTACTCTTAAATTTTACTTTCTTTGAAAGTCTGTAATATGCCGAAGTGAAACGAGTCAATTTATAGGTTGTGAATTGTTTCGTTTACTTTTATCAAATCAATAATAATGAAAATAATACGTTAACTGTCTGAAAATTTCAATTCGTTATAATAAATATTCTCTAAAACGATTACTATTATTCTCATTTTTATACATTGGCTTTACATACAAATCCATATTGACAATCACACAAGTACGTAACAATTTAAACCCCATTCTCATTCGAACGCTCGAAAAATCCATATAGACACCACACGAACGCTAAAAACTCGAACGTCGCAGTAGCCCACACAAGACAAAAAACAAAACCAAAACGAAAAACAACAAAATCGCAACACGGAGAATAAAAAAACAACCGAAAAGAGACGCCACTCTCTCGAGCCATTAATGAAAGTAACGTTGCGGTCGGCAATGAAGGGGGGCGCATTCCGCGCGACCTTCGAACCTTCACCGACTTCTTGCCGAAGAAACTAGCGCACAGTCCCCCTTCTGAATAAGCGCCAGAGTCGCGTGTCGGGCCTCAGGGTCGCGCCCCCCTCTAGGGGGTTGGGGGCGCGCGCCCCGCCTCGGAGCCGTCGCCCTAGCGCCAGTCGCGGGGGCTCCGAGGGGCAGCTAGCACGCGCCACCCCCGACACTCTTCTTCGGTCTCGATCGGAGCTGGTCTCCTTGGAGGGTTCGTCTTGTATCGGTTCGGTTAAGAAGCGTTGATCTTCGGTCTCGATCGGAGCTGGTCTCCTCAAAGGGTTCGTCTTGTATCGGTTCGGTTATGAAGCGTTGATCTTCGGAGAATCCTTCTTCGGTCTCGAGCGGAGCTGGTCTCCTCAAAGGGTTCGTCTTGTAACGGTTCGGTTAAGAAGCGTTGATCTTCTGAGAATTCGTCTTTGAAGAGTTCGAAAGAGTTTTGAAAGGTTGATCTTCGAAATAAAGGGATTTGAAGGGTTCTGGTGTTGAAGAGTTCGAATCTGAAGGGTTGATCTTTGAAGAGTTCGGTTGGTGGAACGTAATTGTCTATTCGAAGTGCTTCGTGAAGTCGTTTAGTGCTTTTGTGAAGTTATATTTTTAGTGAGGTTATTTATTTTATATGTGGTTGTGCTAATTTTTCATCTAAATTGAATAGTTTTAATTTCAAATTATTAGTGTCATTTCTATTCATCTTCAGATTTGTCAATATAATATTGTACCTACTAGATATCACTTGTTTCTTCTATTCATGAACTCATGATACATTCTCATTAAGTTGATATAATTTTGTCACAAAATTCAATTTATTATGTTGATATAATTTATAATATCTTTTGATGATTTTTCGTTGATCTTTTCATGCCTACGAAATTCTTTTACTATTTTTTCGATTATTTGTTAATTTTCACTATTGGTGAAATAACTATGCCCCATTTTCATTGTACTTCGGCTATTTTTAATATTTCATTACATCTTAATCGAAATAAATAAATTTCATTACGTGCTACACACTAGCGCATGTTGAAAGTCATTGACGTTCGTTGCATGTGAATTCACTCAACGCTTTGTTTGTAAGAACTTTTAATTTTTTTCGTGCAAAAAACACATTTATATATTTAAACAGATCTTTACAATTTATCGATAAAATAAGTTCTATTCCGTGTATAAAAAAAACAATAAATCGTTGAATTTTATTACTTTCGATTAATGTGATGAAATCATACTAATTTCAACAATGGACCCTAAGATTTTCTTGATCAGAAAATTTATAATCTTACACTAACGATAATCTTTTTGCGTGCCATACTTCAATCGGTCATATGTGGTGTGCATATAATTTATTGAATGAAAAAGCTGTATTTAAGTAGAAGCCATCAATAACAATCTGAACTAACAAAATGTACCTTCGAGCTCGTATCGTTCAAATCAGCTGTTCGCTCGTATTTTGAAAACAAAAAATTATCTTCACCAATCTCAATATTAATAATTTATTTTATTCGAAATTTAATCACGAAGGAATTCAACAATCTCGACCTAACCCAGCACAAACAAAATTAACTTCCTCACTATGAAAATTCGTAGCATTTTTGTCAAAAACAAAACACACTGCGCCGCCACATATGTAGGTACTCTAACACGTAAACACGGTATAAAATAATCCGAAAAAAAACCAAAACGGCCACAACTTTCGTTATTTATTATATAAACACAAAAACGGGGTATACGTCGTAGTTTTGTTTCGATAAAAATCGCGTTGCGTTTCGAAACTCTCTCGCCGAAGAAAATTGATCGTTAATTTTCGCGTATTTTTTCACCCAAATTGAAAGTCGCAATTCATATTTTTCATTCTTTCGGAAAATACGTATTTTACATTCATATATTTACAGTTTTTCATTTCAAGTTGAATATATCAAATTTCGAGTAAAAATTTGCAAAAATTGAATCAATCCGTTTATGGGTAGCTTACGAGTCGATTGTGCGTAGTTTGAACGATTCGATTCAATTTTTGAATATTTTTATTTGAAATTATTTAACTTGAATATAATAAAAATGATATTTATTTATAAATAACTATGCATGAGTAAAACAATATATTTTGCATCAACTGAAAGAAAAAAATTATACTATTCCGAAAATTTCTTCGACCAATAACACATTTTAATAAACTACCATTACTAGTACATTTTTTTCTTTCAGATACATTTTTTTCATAGTCATGTAGAAAAATCAAACACATGCATCATCAAAAAATCAAATATTATAATCATCATATAAATAAAAAATTAAACCACCCATGGATATCAGTTGACGCATCGGTTCTGAACAGATTCAAACAGTGTTTTTTCGAGTGTCGAAGTGATTTTTGATAATTACAAACTATTCGAACAGTAAGTGACTACGGTTAGAGCTGATTACCGGTATAATACCGGTCGTTTGAGATAGCGGGGGTGACAGTAGGTTCTCAAGCATCCTGTGGCGTCGTGGCGGAGTGGTCGGCTACCGTTCACCGGAGCCGTACTTCGAAGACTTCATGATAGACAGCGACGAGGAGGCTGCCTTCGTCGTCGTCTCTTTGCCGACAATGCAGCCTCAGGTAAGGTTATGTTATGGAAAAAAATTTGGGATGATCTGTCGATTGTATATCTAATGCATAATTGTTCAATTTTCAAGTCATTTGACTTGAAAAAGAACTCAAACTATGAAAATTTATGGAAGTTGCATGTCTTATAAATTTCTTTATTTTAATTTTACCAAATACAATTCTCGATTATTGACTCATACCATAGCATACTCATACCATTTAATACCATGAAAATTTAAGATATTTGTTTTTTGTATACCACTGGATGTCTTAATTGAATATCGTTTCTAATTAGTGACTCAAATGAAAATCTGGGGATACTTTTCCTTTTTATACTTGCCATTATCCAAACTCTGCTTAACACGATATCCAATTAGAAATTCAGACTACTTAAATCTGTTCATTAGAATAATAATAATCAACTAACGAAAGTGTACTGGTTTATTGAATCATATAGGAAAATTGGAAAATTCAACATATTACACACGTAAATTTCTGATTTTCTCATTTGACTCAATACATTTAACAGAATGTCTCGTTTATTCTTACACATTAATATTGAAGGTTTATTATTTTTTCCACCTTGATATACATATTTTATTACAGTACATAATATTAATACAATATATTTCCTTAATATATCGAATACTTTTGGATAATTTACTCCAAATTTACAACTTCTACATTTGCGCACAATCTACCCCAGACTTATTGGGCTTATAAAACGCAAGAGAAAAAATCGGATTCGATCGCAAATATTAATAAAACAATTTCTCGTGTTATAAGAATCGATATGTGCGCAATGACTGTAATAAATTCGACATTGTACCGAAAAACTATAAATAACGTAACATTTTAAGACCGTTTCGCATTTAACGACTTTCCACTAAATGACTTAAACTAAACGGCAGTGAGTAATTTTTATCGGGGACCTTGGTCCATTTGGGCTAAACATGATTGGTACAATTTGTTTTATATAAAAGCTTGTTATTTCTCATTTTATTCGATAACTTTCGTTAGTTTCATGTTAAGTTAGATTCGGCTACGTTTCAAGTTCTGTTAGTATAGGTCGAATATCTTGCCAACTTATTTTTCTCAGATTGGTTGTTTTTTTCTGTAACATGAATTATGTTCTATTTGAATCAAATTTTATTAACGTATTAATTTTTTCATTTCAGCCTGCAAGCTATGGCAAGAAGAATGGTGTTTGGTATGGCACACCAAGTGGAGGTGGAGGAGTTGGAGGCGGTGGTGGTGGTGGTGGTCAGGGATGGGGAGGAAGAAATACCTCGAGGAAACCTTCCGTAGTTGAAACTGATCTACCAGCTCCTGGAGCAAAACCTGGAGCTGGTAGAGTCATCCGCATCATCAATAATATGGATCACTCAGTTCAAGTTAGTAAATTCGATTCGATTGAACTAAATTTTATATTCAGATATAGAAATAAGTTTTTGAATCTATCGTTTTCATGTTTCAGTGTCGAGTCTTATTGAATTTAAGAACTACACAACCGTTCGAAGAAGTTTTAGAAGATTTGGGACAGGTGTTGAAGATGAGCGGAGCCAAAAGAATGTTCGCAGTCAACGGGCAAGAGGTTCATACGAAACATTATCATTTTAAAAAATCCAATAGGAAAAGTTCTACATCAAATAATTAGCGGATCGTTTGTTATGATTTATCATATGACCAAAACTACTTGGCATTTACCCGACAATTGATTCGTTTTTCTACGAATTCCGCATTCGAAAACTCAAAGCAATTTCAACTCCCCTATATTACGATTTTTTTATTTGACCTCTAACCCCCGTTGCGTTTATTGAAGATTTTGCGATACTAACTTTTTCAACGCGGTGAATGAGCCCATGTGACCCTACAACCTCGAACTGATATATTATATATTTTTTCAATTATAATACCGATACGAATTTACATCTACATGTATCCCTCATAAAGCATGATTTTCCACATGTATCTATATTATAATACGTTTATTCAGTCTTAGGTTACTTATGCAAATAACATTTTTTTTATTATGTCGAATAGGTGAGGAGCTTTTCTCAATTGAGAAACGAGTTTGCAGACGTGGAAACTTTCTACTTGGGAGTAGGCAGCATAGGTGGGGGGGTTGGAGGAGGAGGAGGAGGGGGCGGAGGCGTCGGGGATTCGCCCTTGAGGCGTTCCAGGTCCAGAGCTGGAGCTGTAGTCCCCGCTGAAGATCCTCCGAGGGCCAGGAGGGCCCGCAGCAAGAGCAGGCCTCGCGTTTTATATGCACCGGAAAATGAAATTTTGAGAAGCTCAGGTGATTGAATTTTTAATCAGGTTATTATTTAAATAAAATTCAATTTATGAGTAAAAGAAAATTTCCATCAATCTAAAAATTAATGATGATTTTAATATGAACATTTTTCACTTTAAATCAACCAGTTTTCATTTCAGATTCAATTTCTGGTTTTCGATTCTATAGTGTAAATGAAAAACAAATATTTTTTTCAAATATAGGATTTTTCAAACTCAGTATAAAGTGATTTAAACCGTCATAAAGCTGTATAGCGGCTTTTATGATTGCAATCTCCGAAACAAACGGTTTCCGGTTTGTCGCTTTATCGCTCGTTCATATCACTATCTATCTGAATTCGTCTGCGACATTATTTTTCCGTTTAAAATTTTCACGCTATCCTATTCAATTTTCTGACTTTTCGTCTTTCTTTACTTTCAGATTATACTCTATTAGAAGTGTTAAAAGAAGAACCGATACGGATCACAATCAGAGGTCTACGCAGAACATTCTATCCTCCTATACATCATGCGCCAGTAGAAAATTCGCCTCCCGAGAAAAAATTACAGTTAGATTGGGTGTATCCTTTATCAAATTCTCATCTATATTTTAATTTTTTTTTTAATTAATCAATCAGTGTGTTTTTATTTTCAATTATGAATAATTTTCTTAACACAAATAATATAAATAGTTATGGATATAGAGGAACAGATACAAGAAGGAATTTATGGGTGTTACCTACTGGAGAATTATTATATTTTGTCGCTGCAGTAGCTGTAATGTATGATAGAGATGAAGAAACTCAACGTCATTACACCGGACACACTGAAGACATTCAATGGTGATTAACTTTTACAAAAAATGTCAAAGTGAAACTTCCATAGATTTGTTAGACACTAAATTTGATAAAGAACAAATTCTCTTTATGTAACAATTAAAGTAAAACACGTGATATGGAGACAAATGTTCCATGAGTTTGTTTCAATTAAATTTTCAGTATGGAACTGCATCCATCGAGAGAATTGGTAGCATCAGGACAGAAAGCAGGACGCGGAAGGAAGACCCAAGCTCACATCAGGATCTGGAGCACGGAAACCCTGCAAACCCTCTACGTGTTCGGAATGGGAGAGTTCGAAGTGGGCGTAGCTGCGGTGGCTTTCTCGCAATTGGTGAAAAATATTTTCATTGCCTATCTATGCAAATTTTGAACACATTTTCGCTCGTGGAAATCAATTTTTCCGAGGCTGGTTCGCTTTAATACGAGCCGCGTATTTAATTCTCGCAGACCTTAATTATGCTTTGACGTGTCAGAACTACGTACGATTTATTTTCATTGTTTTGCGATAGCGCTCTAAATACGCATTCGATGAATAAATATGCAAATCAATCTTAACATTGACAATTTTGAGAAATTCTGTATTAGTAATCAAATGATTTTATCATCATTTAGAGATATTTTTTTCAAACCATACCTAAGCTCTTTGTATATAAAACTCAGATCCAATGGTTTTTGCTAACAAAAATCTAACACACAATTAATAAAAAAACACTTTGAAATTACAAATCATTTAATTTTTTAATCATCCACTAAAAATTGATACCGAAAATGCGGTCGTATCGAAAACAACAAATTGGGGTCAGAATGTCGTGAAATTTCCACTTGTCACGCAGACCTCTTCTCAGCCCTTCCGTTAACTCCTCGTCCGAACCCTTCCCCTTGAAATGAGCGAAAAAAAATTAAATTCAAAACGTATCGCGTGCACGTGTTGATTTTCCAACAAAGGAAAAGTCCTTGATAAGGGCCGAATCAGAAGTTTTCCTTACTTCGGCCGCGCATAAATCGCGACACGCGTGACGTGTTATGACGTCTGACCGGGATAAGGGGGCCAGAAAAACTAGGCCAGAAAACCGTATAATTCCTAATGATATTGATTAAAGCCTAAACGAAACGGGTGGCCCGAAAAAAATACGTACACAAAGAAAATTTGCATACGTGTTTGTTGTGAAGGGTCAGATTTATTTTTCTCTCGATAAGATATTCGTTCTTCCGTATTTTCACGAAGATAGCTCATAGCTCTACTATGGATTTGATAGATGATTTTAATACAAAACCTGTCTTGTATTCGTAGAAATATCATCTGTTTAATTTTTGTCTTTTAGAATGGTGGTAGTTACGTATTGGCTGTTGATGGAGGTCGTGAAAGTATTTTATCCGTTTGGCAATGGCAATGGGGACATTTGTTGGGAAAAGTTGCTGTAAGTATAAAAATGTGTTGGTAAATATCCCTAAAAACATATATTTTATTAAATTTTCTGCAATATAGACATTACAAGAAGAAATGGCTGGAGCTGCTTTCCATCCATTGGATGATAATTTGTTGATCACTCATGGAAAAGGACATTTGGCATTTTGGAACAGACGCAAAGATGGTTTCTTCGAACGAACTGATATTATCAAACCCGTATGTTTGTTAATTATTCTTAATTTATTTATAAGCAATGTCTCATTTTTATTTTTCGTTTAGCCTTCGAGAACTAATGTTACAAGTCTTCAGTTCGAACAAGATGGCGATGTGGTTACAGCAGATAGTGATGGATTCATCACTATTTATAGTGTGGATAGTGATGGAGCTTATTTCGTTAGAATGGAATTCGAAGTATGTTTTTTTTATTACATTCAATTAAACAATTCAGAGTTATATTCAGTAATTATATGAGTTTTTTACACTTTTAAGGCACATAATAAAGGTATTAGTTCGTTGATAATGCTATCTGAAGGTACGTTGCTATCTGGAGGTGAAAAAGATCGCAAAATATCAGCATGGGATTCACTACAAAATTATAAAAGAATCACAGACACTAAGGTTAATATTATTTTATAATAACTTTATTCATACCTGTGATAGAATTAATTCAATAAAATTTTGAATTTATACAGCTGCCAGAATCAGCAGGAGGAGTACGAAGCATCTATCCTCAAAGACCAGGCAGAAACGATGGAAACATTTACGTCGGCACAACAAGAAACAATATCATGGAAGGATCTTTACAAAGAAGATTCAATCAAGTAAAACTAAAATTCCATCTCAACCATGAATTCATCATAAAACATGAAAATTGATTAAAATATTAAATGTATCAGGTGGTGTTTGGTCACGGAAGACAATTACCTGGTCTGGCAGTGCATCCAGACGACGAACTCTTCGCTTCTGCTGGACACGATAAGAGTATCGCTCTATGGAGGAGACATCAACTCGTCTGGTCTACCTTGGCTGGATATGAATGTGTATCTCTCGCTTTCCATCCTCTCGGAGTGGCTTTGGCTGCTGGAAGCTCTGAAGGTCATCTGGTTGTGCTGGCTGCTGAAACTGGAGCATCGGCAGCTACCATCAGGGTGTGCGGGTCACCCCTGAACTGTGTCGGTTACAGTCCATGTATGTGATTCGATTTTTATTATTCGTTATTCATTGGTGCAGTTTTAATCATCCGTTTGTGTTTTTTTTTCAGCTGGAGACATGATAGCAATCGGTTCACAGAATGGTAGTGTTTACCTGTTTAGAGTAACTAGAGATGGATTCAGTTATAAAAAGTGCAATAAAATCAGAGGCAATCAACCTCTAGTTCAGCTCGATTGGAGTTCGGATGGAAATTATTTACAAACTGTTACGGCCGATTATGATCTAGCATTCTGTTAGTATACATTTATATGGTTATTCTATCTAAATTATTTCAATCATAATTCAATATTTGATTTTTTCAGGGGACGTAAAGTCACTTTCGCCTGAAAAGAGTCCTATTGCCATGAAAGATGTAAAATGGTACACGCACTTCTCAACAGTCGGATTTTTAGTATCAGGTAACGAAACTACTTCAAAAAATTCATATATTATTAAATTTTACATTTCTATAACATTTTTTAATTTTCATAGGAATGTGGAACAATAGATATTATCCAATGACATCCCTAGTCACAACTGCGAGTCGAGCATCATCTCATGACTTGCTGATCAGCGGAGACGCAGATGGACACCTTCGACTATTTAGGTACATCTCAGGATTCTTACAATCAAATGCTCCTAATCATTATCTTAAATTGCTAAAATAAATAAAATCGAATTCCAGATACCCATGCGTTAGTCCCAAGGCGGAATACACCGAGCAGAAAGTATACAGCGGACAAGTGGCCAGTGCCAGGTTCCTGTACAACGATAGGTGCGTGGTGACGAGCGGTGGAAGTGATGCTGCTCTGATGCTGTGGGAGCTGGTCGAGGATTAGCAGTCGCTGGCGAGGCGCCGACGCCCGCGCCTGTCCTGGGACGCATCAGCCTTCACCGTGCTGCATCTGACACTGTGAACCACAAGGAAATAACCCCAGAATATATAAAGTGCAATATCCATAATGTATAATAATTGTTCATTCCTCGGCGGGTGGTCGATGTTCTTCAGAATGGAAGTCTCAGACTGTCCGTCGCTCCTTAGCCGGATGTGAAACACTATATTTGTACCTACCGGATATCAGTCTTTGAGCTGATTATACTCTGAATCAAACATTGATGAGGTAATATGGCGGATATTCATTTGCAAAATCTAACTAAGCTGAGTTTTGATAAGATTATGAACTAAGTATTCTATCGGTTCAGATTTAGCTCTCGTTGATTTTAAGTAAATATTTGACCATATAACTTCATCAACTCGTTATCTGAAAACACATGTTCAAATATTGAATATATTATGACAGGTGAAAAAGGTCTTTTACAAAACATTTCGTGAGCATTGAGAATATCAGAAGGTCTATTCATCATAAAATAAATTACACTTGTATCACACTACATTTCTTGTAGCTAAATGATTCTTTATAATAAATCTTTGGACATGCATCAACTTCGAAACTGTAATACAATCGCAATAATTTCTTTTCGTATCATATGGGATCGATAACACAAAATATTTAATGAAAGGTTGATTGTGGACTAGGGCAGATTAATGTTGTTGGGCTCATCATATAATATTTGGTGACATCAATATAATATTTTTTGTATTATTTAAAATACCATAAATAATAAAATTATTGAAAGGTATATCATATCAAATTTCATTACCAATCTATTAGCACTAGTAGAAGCTTTATATACCTAATTATGATAATATGTAAGATCAATATATCCAAATATCTTTTCTGATTATGAAAAAATAAACTTTTTCAATAGTGGAACAAAAATTGTGATTTATATGAATTCATGCAATACTAAATTTATTATTTATGTTGTAATATTCCTCTTTTTCATTTAGATTCGCATATTATGATTATTTTGATCATTGTTCATATTTTAGACATATCAAAGACAATTTGAAATTTGCTGGGCAAATTTTATTTAGAGTTTATGAAGAAACTGCCAATAGATTAGTATTTTGTAGTGAGAAAATTTTTCTAAAATTATAACTTGAATAATTGTTCATTATACTATTCTATCTAACCTCTTTAAAGTCAAAATTATATGCATTTTGAATATTAAGAACATTATTTTTAATTGAATTACAGTTTTCATTTTCTAAAGACTTTGAAATATTTCAGTTTTCATGAATTTTTTTTTTTTGTGGTAAAAGTTTTAACTCTGAATATATTTCTTTTGATGTTATTTTATTTTTGTATTCAACTAAATAGATTTATTGTGCCTTCATAATTGTAGATCTTGTGAATGTTTGTATGTATTTGATACTATATGTGAAGATTTACGGGTGATTTGAGAATTAAAATATAGTTTTCAACCTACAAATTTTGAATATACATAAATACATATTTTATATCTTTAAAATTTGGTTGAAAACATGTGTAATATGAAAAATAATTTTACTATATACTTTTCAGATTCGTTACAATTTATCGTATAGGTATTTATATTTGAAATTAATTTAAGTATAATATTATTAAAGAACCTTATTCTTTTTTTTGAGAATTCAACGAAAAGATAGAAGTCTTTAATAACTTTTGAATTTTTTTTTCGTTTTGATTATTTTAATTGTTAACATAAGTTTGTATTCCTTTCAACTAGGTTCTTTGAAAATACAGATATAACAATTGTATATACGAAATGTCTACGTATATCTGTTTTTTATGTTGATATGATAACTTTGAATACAATAAAAAATGTATCACTTTAAGCACATTAAAAAATTTGCTCTGTCACATGAACTATTTGCAATTATATAGATCTTAATATATAAAAACTCACATTTTCAAATTGAAATGTAATGAAATTAAAATATATCTTTTCAAAAGTCGATGCAGATTTTTATTGTTATGAATAGAATAAATAAATAGGTAGGTATTTATGTCGGATTTTCAATTTATATTAAATGGTCCATACAAATTAGTAATACATATATCTATGTCCCAGAATGAAGTAGGTGTAAAAATAATGATCATTTATTTAAAAAGATATTCGACGTGTATTATTTGTGCATTGTATGATAAATAGTCTTATGTAAATAAGCATACTTTTTAGCTTTATCTAGTTATAATCACATAAAGCGGGTCAGGATTTGTTTCAATGTGAATAATAGTAATATTGATGCCATAAGTAATATTGAAGTGAATATTTTCAGTTGAAATATAAAATCTTATCAAAAAAGATATGAACAATTTATCGAAATCGCTTATTCACGCTACGAAAACAAAACGTTTTCATTGAAATATTATTAAACGGAATAATCCTAGATAATGTAGCTTATCTAATTTCATGATAAGAAACAACTGCGAGAACAATGAGCACATCTAGAAATCTGCTTAAATCTTAACGCTTAAATAAATAAAACTCGTGCAAAATCCTAGCACAACCAATTTATTTTCATAGAATTTCAACAAAAATCACCAAATTGAATAGAAATGAGTAACGGTCTCAATTCGAGCAGTGTGAGCCAAAAGTCCTAGTGTCAAAATTTGACTCTGAGTTGTGAGTGACAGGTGCTAGATTTTGATATATTTCTTGAAATCTGAACGTTATTTTTGTGAAATGGAGACTGAAGATGATAAGCCTGAAATTTTGGAGACGATCAAGAAATGTGGATGCAAAGGCTGCAGATCTTGCATCCACTGCGAAGACGCTCCTCCAGTACATAACCTAAAAGTATTGTATTCTCAGATCTTATCTAGTTCCTAATTTTCATTTCATTTTAAATTCTCTCTTCTGATCATACATATTCTAAACAATTCTATACGATTTAGAAAATTATCACATTTTTCAAATAATTTGCGTCTTTCGCAGAAAAGCAATTATTACCTATGTGTAGTATCTTCAGATATTATCTAATTTTCAACATACACATCAATCTGAAACCCCATTTTTCATCATACATATAATCTGGACATTTCCATATGATTCTAATGAGAATTAAATTTTTAAAAGAATATTTTGTGCCAATTCCAGAAAGACAATTGTTATGTGTACTGTCCCCATTGTAACCTGGCGTGGAAAGGATGGGATGAAAATTCATACTTGGATCATCCTAATCATAGTGGAGAATCGGTGACATTTCCTGGGGTTTATATCCAATTAGATTTTATATCTGAATCTCAAGAGAATGCAATCGTGAAAGGTATAGATGAAATGCCATGGGAACTGTCTCAAAGTGGGCGTAGGAAACAGGTATAAAAATTTTATTCTAATGCAAAAGTTACAAATTTGTGCAATAAGTTCATAAACTAACTATGCATATTTTTTCCTACCTTCCAAATATCTAAAATTATTTACATTCGTAAAATTTATTATTATTTATTAGTCAGTGGTGTTTTTCCACTTATTTTGAAATATCAGATTTAGGTTTATTTATTTTTTTTTGCTATTGATATTAATCGAAAAATATAAAATACTGATACACACATCTTCAAACTTTAGGAAAATGCAATTTTAACCTTTGATCAAAGGAAATATATATTATTGACAACTAGACATTCGAATATAAATTTCCATAAATTTCGATTGGATGCTTCAATGTTCTCATAGACGATCACTGCTCCTTCATCAATATTTGTTATATTTCATTACAATTTCAGAATTTTGGACCCAAAACTAATTTTAAGAAGAAACGCCTTCGAATAGGTGATTTTAAAGGATTCCCTGAGTTCTCCCGTTTCATTCAAGAGAAATTCCAACATGTTCCTTTATTGAGCAATTACCAAACCATAGAGCAATGCTCTTTAGAATATGATCCGAACATGGGAGCTTCAATAGATCCTCACATCGACGACTGTTGGGTATGGGGCGAGAGGATCGTCACCGTGAACTGCCTCTCAGACTCCGTTCTCACCATGACCCCTTACATTGGTGATCTCAAGAGATATAACTTGGAAGACTGCTCGTTGTACAATCGGATTATAAACGATTATGGTCAATTTGTAGATAATACTGATTTGCCGCCTTTTGAATATAAAGAAATTCAGAATAATGATATAGTTGTAAGATTGCCAATGCCTAGGTATAGATATACTTTTAAATGAGTAATGTATTTGTTTTTGACAAATTTTAATTTTATATTTCTTTATAGACGTTCCCTAATTGTGTTATATGGACAAGCACGCTATGTTTGGGAACACCGTGTACTTCGTGAAGATATAAAAAAAAGAAGAGTCTGCTTAGCATATAGAGAATTCACACCACCGTTTTTACCTGGAGGGAATTGGGAAAATGAGGGTAGCGAAATTTTGGATACAGCTAATTCCTTCTGGAACCATTTATATGTAGAAAAAAATAAAAACTCTATACAATCTTAGATTTTCATATTTTAATACAAATATTTTGTTATAATTTTTTTTAAATTAATATTTGAATACAAGATACTTTAAGCACAATTTGTGATTTTACTTTGTATCAACTTTCAATTTATCCAATATATTTTACATTGATATTATTTATGCTTGCGTTTGACCGATGGTCGGAACATAAATGACTGGAGATGGGTTGTCCAGAGTTTTTCCTTGATGAGGTTCCATCGACATGTAAGAATTCACCATTTGTTCTTTTATTTCCCATCTGCGTCTTTCCCTTTCTGTTTTAGTTTGTCTTATAGACTTAGCCAACATGACAGAGAACATAATTCCAATGAGCTGAAATTAAGTTATTTTATTTTCACGAAATAATGTTATCATCAAAAAGTAGCTACCATTATACCTGAATAAAGGCAATCGTCAATGCTCCTGTTCCCAATAACATTGCACTTTGACCTACGATGAATGTCAATCTCGGCAGACAACCTTCACGATAATATTCACCATTTCTATCATAACAAGAGAGTGGTAATGGAATATCGGAAGACAAAGGAAGAGATGCTGGTGTTTGATTAGCGAAGGGTGTGTCTTTCCACTCTCCAAATTCTGTCACTCCACAGCATTCCAGCTGCATAACATTATTTATTTAATTTACACTTCCATTGCTAAAATATTTCATATAAATATGACATTACCGTTGATTGAACAAAATCTACAGCTTCTTGAGATTGTGTATCATTTTTATAAACATTCATCGATTCTCGGAATCTATCTGCTAACATATCCTCTAAACCACCTTTCAGGCAAAATGCTGCTATAGCTGCTGATATTTCCAAGACGAAGATCAAAGTCAAAAGAAGAGCAAACTACGCGAAATATATGTACTTAAATATTATACTTAAGATAATTACTTAGTTATATTGATCCTTACCACATTTATCAAGCATGTGCTTTCTTTTGCTGCTCCAACGCATCCGAAGATGGACACAAGAAGCATTATGACTCCGATAGCTATCAATAGTGCAGCCGGAGAAAAATATCCATCCGAGATGAAATGACTGAAGTCATCGAAGATCGTATATATTGTCGTGCCGATGGAAATCACCAGAAACCCTGTTAGCTATGATGAAAATATTTTTATACAGGTTTCACAAACCCAATTATTTTATTTTGATATACATGTAGATGTACAATATTGACCACAAGTAACACAGGTCAATCAATGGCTATAGTCGAAGGTAGTAGAACTATGCATCATAAGATTATGGAAGCGTAGAAGCAAAAACAAAGACTAGATATTATGCTAACTTGGACAAGCCATTTGGGAAACTATTTTGCAAAGCTTCGATTGACACTTTAATTTAAACAAAATAAACATTCTAAAGAAATAATTTAGCCTCCATATTGATCAATCAATCAATCAAGAAGAAGCACATGTAAATCACCAGGATTTTATGGGACTCAGGAGTGTGATAACACTGAGACCAACATAGTGCACAACATATATTTGGCTATCACCAACAAAATTCAGTATCTGATTATGGTACACATATGTATAGTAAGATTTTACTCACCACAAACATAGCGTTGATTATCAGAAGCATGTATTTGATACATTTCATCCCCAAGTGTAGTTCACTCATCTTGATTTTTCTTTGTTTCCCCTTTTTCGTTAAATTTAGATGTACACGTATGCAGCAGAAAGTTCCCTTCACGTATGACTGTGTTCAGACCTGTTTATTGATTGCTGATAAAGCCGAGATAAGATATCATTCTGTTCTAACAATAAAAAGATTACATTATTCATGGGTGATGATTTTTACAAAACAATATCAGCTCTTGGATTCTTTTATGAAAGAAAAACCTATATACATATGTTAAATATGTATAAATATCGACAAACTAATGTCAAATGTATTTTAAAAATATGATTTTGATAGATTATGAAACTGATCAAACATGTGACATTGCCATAAATCATGTTTCTTTTGTTTCAAGAACATTTAATTTTTTGGTAAGCCTATAAAACAAAATATCATTGAATGAAATTATTTCAAAATTTCAAACCACATCAATTGAGATAAACACTTTTTTTTAACTTATTGACTTACGCTGTACCTACCTATCACAATTGCAGGAACAAATTAAATTTCATTGAGAAGCATTTTTCATTTTTATACAATGAGAGTTTCTATACACTTTTATTATAAGTCATGAAGATTTATGAATTCATATACTGGTTTTGTTTTATGTACTTACATCAAACCATCAAATGGGTACCTATACAATTTTATTTTTCTTATTAACTGAAGAATATGTATTCACATAAGGGAGAGTGGGAACACTTAATCTCCCCTTTTTTTGTGCATCTATTTCCCTTTTGAAAAATTATACTAAAAAAAATGATGTCAATAACACTTTGATGTAAAGGAAACTGTTCAAATGTAAATAATAATAGGCCCAATTTTTCAATCGTTTATGAAACTACTTAGCAAAGCTTTAACATTAATATTTACTCTCTTAACCCAATAGTTTCTTGGCAATTTAACATATTCAGAACAGAATCAATTTTGAGACTATTTTTAATAAAAAATAAATTAATTAACAATAGGAGTTTTTAAAAGTAAATTTTATTACAAACATTTTTACAAGAAATTATTTCTCAATGAAAATATGCTAAACACAATAAAGAAATATATTTTTCGATATTTTAGACCTGATCATTCAATTATTAGTTATTAACCACGAGTTCACTTTTTTTTTCTTACAGAATTCAACAAATGAATGTGATCATGTTCACATATTTGCGCTCATTTATCGAATTCCATAAGAAAAAAAGTGAACTCATGTCGAGTAACTAGCTAACAATTGAAAGATTGGTACTTAATAATATTAACAATTTCAGAAATATTTTTTTCATGATTCCTCACATTTATGTATATAACAACAAACAATACAAATGTAAAAATAATACACATTCTCTCTCTACGATACAAATAATTTATAAATCACTTAAACAAACCCCTGTTAAATACATCGATCAATGAATATGGCAAACTATAATGTGTTCAAACACGTTGTTACACTTTTTTTTTTCATATTTCACAATAAATTATTTACAAAATGTTCACTGAATATAAGATACTCTAAAGTAAGACTATTTAGAGTCTCATCATATGTGTATATTTTATTAATTAAAACTGCTATGGTATATACTCATTTTTAGACCGCTTCGCCAGATAACATGCACAAAGAATACCCAAGATCTGAAAAATCAAGTGAAAATTTATTAAATAAATCATCATTAGATATAAGTACATATTTTGTTCATCTTTCATTTATATCTTACATTATAGATAAGCCAAGTGAATGAATAAGATGTTATTTGTGGAGTAAAACATCAGAACAATACTTGACTGGCTTACTTAAGTTGAATTAGAGTAGGTTTTATGTTTGGTTTAATTAAGTGTCGTACCGATAGTCCACTCCACAAGTACTAAAATCATATTATTATAGAATTCTGAATTTCATACCTGTAATATGGCAAAACAGATTCCAGCAGCCCCCAAACTTGATGCGTGAGAACTGACATAGTCTACGACTTGGGTCACGCATCCTTTACTATACATACTTTCAGTAACACTTCCATTTTCAAGTTTAGTACAAAAGAATTGTCCAAATGAACCTGGAGGTATAGCACAACAACTGATTGGATATGACACATTCCACCGCTCCCAATCGCTATAGTTATTCACTCCACAACAATGTAACTGCAAATATTATTAACAATATAAGAAAAATTAAATGCTTTATATTAATTCACGAAATATGACAAATACATTGTTCTGCATATCGTCCCATAACTCGGTGAATTGTAATTTTTTCGGTTGACCATAATCCTGGAGTGATTGCTGTAAAGTTTCAGTAACGAAAGATTCAGTTCTGTCTCTCAAAACATAACCACTTATTCCAGCAGCGAGTTCCAAAATGAATATTAAAATCAGCAAGATGGAAAACTAGAAAAATGAATGTTTTCTTTGCAATTGATATTTTGAAGTATTTATTGTTTTCATATCAAATACCGTCAATGTCATGCAATAATTTTCTTTCAATGCTCCGCAGCATCCGAAGAAAGCTACCAGGAAGATGATCACTCCAATTGCAATGAGCAAGGCTGGAACTGAAGTATAAGGTTGATCCAATATTGGAGAATACAACTGATATTTGGCTTGTACAGCAGCTCCGACGGATATAAGAATGATGCCGGTGATCTGTAATATTTTTTTATATGATTATTTATATGTATTAATAAAATTATCAAAAATATCTTTTAAAATTATCACATTTTTATAAAATTGCAATTGCAAATAACACTTTTTGTAAACAAAGTATTTCAAGTAAAGCTAATAGGATGATTAATAACATTTTTGTGAAAATCCTGATAAACTCAAACAACTGATAAGATACAAATATTTAGCAAAGCTAAAGCATATAATAGTAAAAAACTGATTAATTTTCAATAATGCAGATCTTTACTAATATTTAATCACATTAGACCACTAGGTAAATTAATATAAGATAAATGCAATATAATGGTAATTATAAACTGATTTGTTCTTTTATTGCACGTACAATGTATAATCAGTTATATTCTATAAATAAACTACCTACCTACCAAAACAAAGTAATTAAACTATCACCTTGTATTAAAATTAATAATAATCACAATCATTAAAAATCAAATGTGTTTCAATTAATAGTTTATGCAAACCACAAATGCCAATTATTTGAATTTTCATATCAATCATAAACATTGAAGAAAAATTAATATAAGATAAAAGATTTTTCAGCATAATCAACTAACAATAAAACAAATTGAATACTAGTTTAATAAGAAGGAGAATAGCAACCCTAATGGACAATTCGGAAAAACATTGACGATAAATATCAAATGAACTCAGAACAATGCCTAATGGGAATGACAAACATTGTTTTACATCAGGTAATATACACACTATCAAATGCTTTTACACAATCACGTGTCTTGTTACACGCTTTTCATTGAAAAATGATAAATTTTCGTCATTCACATCAGAATGAACCCTAGAATGGAAAATGAAACTATAATCTGATCACGTATTTATGTGAGAAATCTAATTAAATCATAGGAGTCCAATCTTACAGAAAGTATCCGATAAGACATCTATGAACAATATTTATACTCATCAGAAATCGTAAGTACCTAATTTAGATTCATGAGTATTGAAAATCATCAGTATCAAAACTTATGCACATTGAAAATTTAATTTAATTACAAATCATTACTGACTTTTTTTATAAAAATTCTTCAGTAAATATTTCTGAACATGAATCAAATGAGAATTCGATCTCAAATTTTATGCAATCTCAATTTCGTAATACGATATTTGCGCTAAACGAGAATGTACATAGTATTGAATTTGTTGTGACAAGTGTTTTCACTTACGATTTGGTATAGGAAATAAAAAAAAGGTTTACAGGAGTGTAGCAATTTCGAAATCTTCATTTCGCCTAAACGTAAAAAACGCTAAAATTCTCTTTTCAGCGAGAAAACAATACTTATGAATTAGCCACAAGTCGCCGGAGAAACTAACAAGAAACTAGCCCAAGCACTCGCAAATAAATACGACATTTGCATTTAAAAATAACCTAACCATTATACTTAGCAGCTACACAAATAAAGATCAGTATAGTTTTCGGTCGGACGAACCGGCATTTTTTTTTCGAGTGTTTATTTTGCGTTCTTTCGGCGGAACAAAGAGCAAAAATTGAGATTCGTATTTTTTTTTTTTGCAATAATTCACTTCGTAGAACGTCAATTATTCATATAATCGAAGTTCAATTACTCTTGATTAGGGTTGACAATAATAAATTTTATGAAATCGAGATGAATCTCTTATCTGATCTGACCTTGATTTTTTTTAATTGCAATCATATAAAATTTTATTTTAAGAAGATATATTTTTCCTCAAATCACAAAAAAATATAATATATTCGAACGCATTTCAGATATGAAGAGTCATTGAAATTATCATTATTTATCAATGAGATTTTTTTCCTATATCTAATATTAATCCTTCCGTATATAGGTACTCGTTTTTTCGTTACTCATCCGTTATATCAATGTTAATAAACTTACTTTGTTCAGCTAAATTTGTTTCCTAATGATAAAATGAACACTTATCCGTTAGTCTGATGCCATCTTCCCGTTTTCATTCATGTGCAAAAAATGTAGAATCTGATTAGGTCAAGGATTTTTGTATTTATATTTCTTTATAGGTCAAATTAATATGGAAGTATGCCTCTAATGAACACGTACCATTTTTTTTCAATGAAAAATCCGAAACATAACTCATCCTTATTTGATTTTTTGAACTACTTGTTATAACGAAATTAAAGACATCAATTCAACTAATTATTGTTTGTATTTAATATAGGTATCCTATTATTTAGTAATTAATATGCCATTAATCAAAATTGGCAGCCTTGATTGTAAAATACATAGTACGTTTTATAAAACCATACACGCATATATCATAAATTGTCTCAATTACTAAAACTCGCACGTATTAAATTACAAGAATTAAAGGTAAATTGCATTCTCATACTTGGACTTCCACAATTTTAATATTGACCAATGTAAAAACCTCGTCAAATCACGATTGAATGAAAAATCGAATGTTTAGAAGTTCTGTAAAATATCAGAGATGTGCAAATCGGAAATGAGATAATAAGACAAATTCTCAAGAATGATTTTTGTTTGACACAAAACTATTTGAGAAACTGAAAAAAAAAGTCGTTTAGAAAAATGTCGAAAGCACTTTTTTTCTAAATTGCATACGTTTAAAATAATGAGCGAAGCTGTTTTATCGTTTTAAGCAAAAAAATACAGAATTCGATGAAATTTAAATATGCATGAAATTGTAAACTGAATTTCTGAGTAAACACAAATTGAAGTAATCATACGAATCAAATATATTAGTACATGATTTGCGAAAATAATAAATAATTAAGTAGTTTAATTATTAATCGAAAGAGTTTCAAACAACACATGCTACATATCTTTAAACTGCACAGGTCAGTGACTCTTAACCTTTCACGTACATAGATACAATTTTTTCTATCAGTTAAATTTAACAACTTCGATATGTTGAATCCTCTTTCCAAATTGACATAAATAAGGAAATTAAAAATGAAAATAAAACTTAATCTAACCCAAACATGCCAATTTTTATTTTATTGGCTTAAATTACAATTTACTGATAAAAAAAACTATCAAAAACTTTAAATTTACCTACTAGTGAACGTAAATGAATAGTAAATTAGCTGAAACTTTAGAAATAAAATAGATTTGATTGATATGTATTACAATCACTATATGTATAAGATTTTATAAAAGAAATAATTGAATATATTGAATGTATATTTTTTTTAATCTAAATGAAATTAGATATTTTATAATCTGGAACAAACTGTAATCCAATGGGTAGGTATATATTGTTACTTTAAAACCAAACTTATATCTGAAAATATGAGAAGAATGATCACCCTATTTATAATTTAATCAACTTCCACCACATTCATTCGACGTAATGAACAGATAACCTAATCTAAAAACAATACACGCGACTCCAACATTATTTACATAAACATTACGCTAAGAATGTGAACCTAGCCTAAAATTAAAAAGAGCGCATACTTATGCACTATCAAGTCAAATCGGGTTAGGTTAGATTTTTTTATTTATGTGAGATTATATTCGATTAGGTTAGGATTTAATCAAGATTAGATTATACGGGGGAACGCTTTACGTCTTTTACTTTTTTAGAAGATATGGGTTCTAACCAGAAAAGAAAAACGTTTCCTGACGTTTCCAAGAAGTAACGTTTATCATTTGACTATGGACCGGTTTTCTCACTTGATCAAAGTTTGTATTTTTTTTTTCTATAGAATTTGACATGTGGCACATGTTTGCGATCTCACAAGTGAGTTAACTAACACGAGTGTTACTAACGAATGAAATAACCGCCCTTTACTAGAAATAATCGCCTTTTCATTCCAACTGTAAAGGCAACAATTACTAGCAAGAGTTTATCTAGAAAAAATATATAATTATAATCAGATATGCAAGTACTGCTGGAAGAAGAAAATGTTGATTTTATTGCTCTTGATCTTGGGAAAAATAAAATAATTCCCAATTAGAGTCTATCTAGAAAAGTTGACCATTTCTTGCACAATATCTCATAATGTTTTAAAAAGTTCTATTAGGTTATGTCGACTGTCACGTCGATCGAAAAAAAAAACAGACGGCATTTAAAAACAAGTCGACAACTCACCACGAAAAAGAAGTTGAACGCGATCAGCGAATACTTGATGCACGAGACGATCGAGTTGACGAAGTCGAGCGCCATTTTGAGTGAGCGCGGGAAATTCGAACGAACGAGTGGGCTCCGGTGCCGGCCTCGCACTGACGCAGAGCGCGCGCCCCCCTTAACCCCCTTAACCCCCTCTTCCCTCTCCTCGCAGTGATAAGCGCACACCTGAACGGGGGGCCCCCGCGCCGCAGACACCTGTTGAGCGATAAACTTCTCGAAAATGCCGACTCGATAGTTAGGGTTGCCAATCGCTGTGTGATGTTGATTCATTTTTTTTTGCAGTGTTGTCGTTTTATGTTTTTTTTTTCAGGAGGGTGGAAAATTTTTCGTTTTAAAAATAATTTTATTTTCTTGTAAATCTAAAAAATGTCATCTATGTCAAAAGTTATCAGACGACCTCGACTACGATTGCTGTTAATTGAATATAATGAGATGCTTTTAATATTCCTGAAATTTAGAGTGATCCATGTGTTCCAAATCTCTCCTATATCTATTCCATTAAAAAATAATGTGTATTTACTTACGAGAATTCTCGTGATTTCGAAGTCATGCACCTAGCGCGGGACATGAGAATTTTCAATTTACATTTATGTCACAAATAAATGCTAAGTTTGCACATCAAAAATAACGCTGTAGAAGGAAAAATTCTTAAAATCTCACTTTCAAAAATTGTAGTTTTCATAAAATATGAAATTTCAAATTGTTGATATAATGATTATTCTCAAAAAAATCCACAAAATAATTATGCAAAAATTATATTTTTTTTTTATAAGAAACGTTTTTACTTACGAGACTCTATTTTTTTATATGTTCATAAGAAAAAATATATTTATATTATCGTTTACCAAGAAAAGAAAAATCTTTTCTATAACCGTTTCTTCTTTTCTCATTGAAGAAAAATCTTCGTGCAATTAACTGCCGCGCCGTTTCTAACAATTTTTTGTGCATATTAAACGTATATGTGATTATATACTTTTTTCAGTGAATCATTTAAATAATCAGCTTTTTTTTTACAAAATATATACATATTTTCCAACAAAATACAAAATCACATGATAATTTCAATATTCGTGTCGTTCTCCTCTTTTTATGAATCGCAAAGAGATGAATTTGAACTTGAATCAATTGATTGATTGCACAATTGATTGAGAAATAAGATCATGCAATTAGGAATCTGTTCAAGCGTTATGTAAATTGATGTAACGCTTGCCATTTATAAATAAGCCATTGAATCACGATAGAAAATTTCAAGTGGAACGTTCTGTTTTATTTCATGTTTTGATTTATGTTATCTAACAGCCAATGTATGTAATTATTCAATAAAATTTCAGTAAAACAAACAAATGAATATTATTCATATGAGAATCTTCCGAAACACATTTATTCAACTGCATAATCAATCCTTAACTCGATTAAAATTGAAATTATTAATTTAACTCTTTTGATGACCCTCGAATCACATATGTACCAAATCGGAGAAACCCGTTTTGTCGTCCAGATTTACAATTACTTTCTCCGCATTGATTCTTTCCAATTTTCGAGAAAAGTATCTGTTATGTATACATAATACTTCACATTAAATCAAATAATATTCTTATTATAAAATAACAGTATTTTTCTTTGTTGAATATTCTAGAGATCATTTACATTTCATCTGGAATTACCAGCATAGATAATAGTGATTGGGATTATTAAATTACTTATTCAGTTTAGTTATTGTTTTTTCAGAAATATGAACTATTTGATACATATTTTCAAGACGATAATCTTCTTATTATCAGTCAATTGTTCATATCAAGAAATGTTATCCATAAAATTAATCATTACTTCCTCTCTGTATGAAACTTAATAAATTGAAAACAATTTTGAAGTTAAGAAAATTTTATATTTATGTACAACAAATATTTTTATCATATGATAGAAATAAAAATATGTATTTCACTTTTGATAAGACTTTTCATATTTCATCTAAAATCACAATGAAAAACACATATCAAACAAGATAATTGAGTTTACGACAATCAAAAAACGTAAATGGACTTTATCTTTTCAACTGTGCATCCAAAATGAGATATTGGATTGTGACTGATTACTTATTATAATAAATTTCAATATTTATCATTTCATAGAATTGTTTCAAACTGAAAAAAAAAGTTTACGAGAATAGAGATGAAAAACTATTATTTATGGCATTGTTCTAAATAACACAACATACAATTCAATAGCTTACATAACTTGGTAATATATTTTCAATGTTAAACCAACAATAACTGTGAATAAATTACATACACATATGAACTGAAAGATTTCAACCGAACTAATTCAGCGACATCTTTAGATATTCAAAAATATTTTGTTTCATACATCTGTATCTGAATTCAAAGTTAAAAAATATCATAATCTTTCAATAAAATATAACGATTTCGTGTTGTATCAAGTTTTTTAATCAAATTGTAGATATGATTAAAATTAATTTTAGGAATGGTTATGATAGTGGTCTAACTGTATGTCTTTGAAAATTTTTGAGATTATATTCATTCTTTTGTTTAGTTTTCTACTTTTTGATGGGTATATCTTTTGAAGTCAAGCCCAAAACATTTAAAATTTTAATTGTAAGAAATGACTTAAATCATTGTCATTATGATAATCTTTGGTATATTATAATTTGAATAAAAAAAAAAACGTCTTTCAGATTGAAATATTTATTTACAATTATAAAAAGACTAGAATTGGTGTTTCATATTATTATAAAAAAAAACAATCAATACACAATTAATTAATTAATTAATCATTACACGTAAATGCAATTTCTTCTCTATATGCACAGAAAACAGATGTTTATACGAATCGTTCACCGAAAGTTTGTTCGTTCAACTCGTTATTCTCTGCCTGAAGAATGTCATTCACATCCTCCAAGACTGAATATTGGACTAACTTCATCATTTTGAAGCTTTCAATTTCGTATAATTCTCACGATGAGCTGCGACACACTCAACGTTCAACGATCGGTGATACTTTTTCAATTGGACTATCCAACTTCACGGTTTCCATCATCTGTAAACAATAAATGAAAAAATTAACAAACTGGAAATGTTATAATGAAAATTATTGTCGAACAAATGATATTTACCATAATAAGCCTATCTAATCCATAGAGGAAACCTTCTTCATAATTTCCCGGTTTCCAAGGTGTTCTATGATTAACAGTAATTCCTTCAGGTACAGCTTGGGTTTTTGCAAAATCTATCAACCACGCTCCAACAGTATTTTCATCGAATATCAAAAATATACTGCTGCCAATAACTTCGTGTGTTTTAAAATAATCACATTGCTCAAATAAAGTTCTGATTTCCTTCAATCTTTTAACGATTTTCTGTCTGATGTGAGTCCTACGGCCCAAGAACTTGCCGATGGTTACTAATACTTGTTCTTGAGTTTTCACTTTTTTCAGATCATTGATTGGAGGTTCTCCGGGCATTTTAATTCCTTCGATGCGGAAGCCTTCACTGTTAGTTGAAGATTGTTGTTCCCTAAACTGCATGTAGCGCAGTTTAGTTACTGCACGAGCTGCATGCTCCAATTCGGTCGGAGCATTAGGATCTACTGCAATCATTTTTTCATATAAATCAGGACGTGCTGTAGTTTTTGAAACTTCCGTCTCCAAGAATGTTCTTGTACCCATTTTGATATCCATAACATGAGGATCCTGAAATAAAAAAATATTTATGTTAATAAAGCATTCTTTTAAGTTTAGAAATAAAAATTCTACTCTAAATATCTAATTGTAATTTATAAGCACCTCAAATCCATGTAAAAGATCTTGAAGTTCAATGAACTTCTCTCCACGATATTCAACTTCTCTATAATAGCGAGGAATTGCATTTTTCATGTGTTGACAAGACGATAGAGATTCATATGCGCATCGTTCAGCGTCTTCGGAATCGTTCTGTCTTTTCCAGACGGTTCCAGGTCCAGCTGGAGCCAGACTATCGGGATGACCAGACAATTGGAACCAGTGAGCTCGTCCTTTTAACAACACATCACTAGCCGGAGCGGTCAGTTCAAGAGCATTCTATAAGAAAGAATTAAATAATTAAGCTTATGCTGAATAAGCTATAATATTACAACTCGAATTGTGAATTTAAGCAAGATGCTTACAATAGCTAAATATTGCAATCTTTCCGAGGGTTGATTAGAAGGCGTAGAATTCACTAATCCGGTTCCATTCTTCTTCCAGCGTTTGAGAGCTGATAGAGTTGTTCCATCATTGCGAGACACGGCAATACCGCTTTGAGGTTTCCATTTGTCATCGCATTTTTCAGGAGCTGGTGTAGTCTGTAAAAGAAAAGAATACTAATTAAGAACAATAATAAATTTTCATTGAATACAAATAATACAATACAAGATTATGATTGTTTCGCAAATTAAACTGTGACATTGGTTTGACATAAGTAATAAACAATACAAAATGTATGAAATCTTAAAATTGTTGAAACATTACAAAATAATGAAAAAAATGTTTATAACCATTAAAGGCTGAATTATAGGACTAGATTTTAGTTCTTCCTCTTTCATTTTAACGAATTATATCAAAAATCCTACGAAATTAAACCGGGATAAGTTTGACAGTTGATGAACACGTGTACCAAACAAAAATGGTAGCACTGCGCATGCGTACAACCCTTTCGCATCAACCCTTAGCCTTTTACGCACTAAATTCACTTTTATAAATAAAATAAAAATATTAATAATTTATTAGTATTAAAAAAGAAATCATAATAATTCTCGATTCACTTTATGCGTGAAAAACAAATATTATCCTTTGAATTTATTATTTTAAATTGAACTCGAAACATGAATTTTTATACATCGTTGAAAATTGCTGAAAAATAGATTTTTCAACTGACGTATAAAAAGTCTATAAATTATCAATGAATAATTAATACGATATCAATTAAAAAAAAAATTCAAACAATTCGTATTTTAAAGCAATTCACACTTTGCATTAGTCCGAATAATAATCGAAAGTACATACACTTATTATTCAAAATTCTCAAAAAAAAGCCGCATATTATTATCCGCAAACGTCGACGACAATCTCGAATTAACAAAGCTTTCTAAATACGCTAAAAAATAACACACAGCGCGCCAAAAGACCTTCAATTTAAAAACTCGTAAATTAACGCAGGGTCGAACCGAACCGAAACGCTTCCTGGTGAACTTATTAATCCGAATAATTTCACTAAACAATAATAAAAAATCACTAAACACTACACGAATTTCAAAGATATGAAATGAGTTCGAAATAAAATTCGGCACTATTTGTATATTATTCGTACCAAGCTTCTGTAAGGGAGGCGCCTGACTATGGCTGTCACTGCACTGCTCACAGTCATGATGATCACTGATTATAGAATTGAAATTAGTGTTAATTGGGTATCGTTAGCGACACGACAGCACTTTGCGACTTGTTAGTGGCAACTGGTCGCCATGTTGCTAGATTCTGTCTTATAAGCCAAAAGCCACTTTCCCACAACGCAAGCAATGACGTCAATGGCCAACCGTGCCCCTGCCGACTACAATCGTGCAGGGACTTTCAATTATTTCAAGACGATTCTGTTCGTGCCATACTTGAAAATTCTTCAATTGGCATAATTTTCAAATTTTTGGTAGTCGAATGTGAGCACTTTTCTGTTGTCCAGTCAGAAAAACACTTGATCCAATTGGGTTTACTCGGGTTGACTTTAAGTTAGGTTTCTGAAATCTTTTCAATTGGCGCAATTTTTTTAGTTAAAAATGAGCACTTTTCTGTTATCAATTCAGAAAGATAGTTGATCTAGTTTTTTTCTCTCTTATCCAACCAAAAGATACATTTGGTAATATTAGGTCGAGAAACTTGCTGACTGAATAAAACAAGTGCTCAATAATGTTTTTGAAAAAAACTTAGTAGTTTTAATAAAAATCTTACATGATTCTAATAAAACTACTTGAAGACTAGGGCTAAACTAAAGTAGTTCTAAAATGCGATAGATCTAGATATATAGTTTTTGTAATTAGAATTCTAATTGATAATCATTTCGAAGCGTCTTTTAAAACCTTGACCACTGATCTATATTTATTATATAATTATCATTTTTTCGTTTAGATAAATAAACATTGCAATTATCAGGTATGCATTTTTGAGATAAATGATATCGACTGATATTCAAAATGAATAATTGAGGAGCAAACTTTTAAGTGGAATTGAGAGAATTGAGAATAAATTGAAATAAAATTACGTTTTTCTGAGTATGAAAATTTAAAGATTTACAGTATGTGATTACAAAAACATATAAAATTGCCCAATCCTTTGAAACTATTGAAACAACATCCCTGACGAGAAGAAAACAATCATAAATCAAACGAAATACAAATAATGAAAATTATTATTTTCTTAAGATTTGTATGCAATCGGCTCAACGATAGTTTAGGGCTATTGATACTAGAATTAACCCGAGCAAACACACAGAACAGAACTAAACATCATATACATAAGATTTGAACAAAACTCACATAGAAAACTGTTTTTCGCATTGAAAGCTGAATGGAATTTTTCTCGACAATAAGCCTCAAGAGCAAACATTGAAATGCGACATTTACGTGAGATGCAAATCGATCATAAATACTTTACACACTTGGAACAAACACTCTTTTAAGACTTATAGAAAATCGCATTATTACTCTTTGTTATAATAGTACATTTTCATTTAATATTCTAAACGTTGTGCGAAAGCAATTGCGGTAGTATCGAATAGAACACGTACGAATTCCAATCGAAATTTGCATATCAATCACATTTTATCGAATTCAAAATGTGTAAAAAATGCGCAAATGCATGTTGAGCATAAAATTTTTAATTTTTAATCGAATTTATGAAATTATTTTGAATCAAAAGTGCTTCTGATATGTTTCGATTTATCGAGAATTAATTAAAAATATTAGAATCACAATTAATTCAATTCAATTTGAATCCACTGTTATGCTAATAGCAACCCGCTGAAAAAATACAGCCTGAACATCAAACACAAGAAATAAGAAGCACCTGAAGAAACAGCGAATCCAACGAACCGAACGTTCGACAAGTAGATTTATTACAATAATTCAAATAGAATAGAATAAATACAAATAATCTTTGAACGTCGCAAGAAAGAATCACATGTACAAATAAATTTAAGCGCGAAGTTCGAACGAAACGTCAACGTTTAATATAAAAAAAATCGATTCTCGATAAATTCATCGGGAAAAAAACTAAATCGTATTATAGAGAATCCTTTAATTGGAAAAATGTTATAATTTCTCGGTAATCGTAAACGTAATGTGATTTTCATTCATTCGACTTTTCCGTGACTAAGTCGACGTCATAGTTCGGTGTAATCCTTTCTGTAAAATTTTAAATTGAGTAATAGAATGATTCATTATGTTGAGTATCGTTTGCGATCTTTTTAATTGAAATCACGTATTTAATCGATTGACATCGTGAAGATGCGATTGTTAATTTTATACGATGCATCATCGTTTCTGACGCATTTATATGTAAAAGTCAATATTGAATTTATTAGTTTGTGATAGAATCGAATTTGGAAACTGTGCCAGATCGAATCTTAAACTTCCGCGATTTCAAAAGTGTCGACTTTATCTCGAACTCGAATCGTAGACAAGGTGAAATAATCGAGGATTGTCCACTTCCTTCAAATTCAAACATATTTCAAATCATTATATGACAAAATGGTTCATTTTGAAATGGAATAAAAAGAATAATTCTTCCAAACGACATTGATAACGTATCGTTATCACCATTCGTAAAACGAGCCATTACAATAGAACTGTTAGCTATTTTTTTATCTCGTGTTTCCGAAACTGATGACGTATTTTTGTTCAATGGGGAAAACTGGATTTTGTGCAGAGACGTAATTATAATTTTGAAGCCCTTTACAATTAAAAAAATATATATTTTCAAGAACAAAATATGAGTTAGTTGATTAATTTTCAATTCAGAGCCCTTTAGATTTATGAGTCATTATAAAATTCCTAGATCCGGCTCTGCCTTTTTTCTAATACATATTATAATATTTATATACGTTTGTCTGCATTTTTACGATTACGGAATGTTAACAGTTCGATTTTTTGACGTTTTGTTTAGTTGGCCTCGGTTTCTAGGCAATCGTTTGTTCTGAACGAGGAACTCGATTAAGAAAATTTGATCTGAGCATTGTAATGTTGTAATGTTTAAATAAAGGGTGTTTAATGAAAAATGAGCCGAGAAGTCAATCGGAAATAATCTATCTATAATTTGAATTATTTTCTAATACAGGTAATTAAGAATAATCATAAGCAATTTATATTTGAACGATCTAATAACCAACCTTGACACGGATGAGAAATCCACCGAAAAAACTGAGAATTCAATTATTCGTTTTGTAATTATTACGTAAATTATATTCTGTTATTTTTTAGCACTATGAATGAATCTTTCGTTTGGAAATATAATAAAAAATATCTGATTGACTAAAACGGTATCTTCTATTGAGACAATAGCAGTATCTCGTTATGGTATCAAAATAATTTCACACATCCGACCTCAAAATGGAATCTGCACCATTTAAAGAGAGGATTCGAAAATTGGACAGACAACAAAATAAACGATCATCACACTATACAAAGCTTCTCAAGCTGTAAATCCACAATAATTATAACTGATCGATTATTTAAAATTGAAATTAGCCATATTATTGACATTTTTTGTGGATTGAAATTAACTTTTCAGTGTATTTATCGATCGAACTTTATTAATTTTATAATGAACAATAAATATGACAACTGAAAAGGCCAAGGGGTACAAATGACTTTGCGGTGATTTCGAGAAAAGCGCGTTCAAAGTTGACCATGTAACTACATGTATTAGGAGGAGGTCGAGATTTGTTGATATATCTCGGCACATGTTCGGAATTCGTTTATATCCTTTTGCCACCAAATAAATGAGCATGCATAGAAGCGATTTCTGTTCATAACTCAATTTCGGCAAATATGTCACTTGAACCCCTTGTCCTTTAAGATCGTCATATATCTACTATTTAAAATGTTACGTATTTATAAGTGAAAAATCCTCAACTCAAAACGATTGCCCAATTTGATTGGAATCAATTGTGGACACTTAATAAATTTGATTCGATTTCAGTCATAAAATCATTCCAACAGCTACTGTTTAGTGCAATATTAAGAACTTAAAAAAAAATATTAAAAAACTGCACCTGTTCATTCTTAAATATACAAAAGAAACAATAATCCCATTTAGTCAAAATTAAATGTACACAATCAATTCCACTAGTGTGAGTAAAGACAAAGCTTTGTCAGCGTATGACTCGATCGAAAATGACATCAAACAAACTTAAGAGAACCGTACGATATAAAAATCATATAAAACATCTAGAACCTCAATAAAAAAGCATAACTCGTGTATATTATAAGCATAGAAGATTCAACGACATCGAATTTGCATGTGCGTCAGAGGCGAGCGGCCGGACGCAGTCAGATATCCTGGAAAAGGACTAAAAACGCAATTAAAACCGAAAAATGCGAATCTTCGGATCGAGAAAACCGATCTTTCCTCCGGTTTGCGTCACTCCGGACAGAAACCGGTTTCCAGATGACGTCACCGAGAGGAAATCGTGACGGCGGCCGCCTTGGACCGGTTAAAATGGCGCGAAATTTCGAAAACGATTCATAATCGATTTTTTTTTTCATTCGTCGTTCTATTTATTGTGTTTAGATTATGTTTCGATCTGAAAAAATATTTAAATTGATTAAAAATAATTTTTTTTTTTTGAAAGATTTGTATCAATGTTTTTGGATTTGATCAAAATCAAATTTCATTTCATTTCATCAGATTTGGATTTGTATCAAAAATTTTATCGACTTGAATTCGATTGTCTAAAAAAGTAATTGTTAAAAATCGTTAGACTTCATATACTAAAATAATTTAACCTTTTTAATATTTCTGTAATTAGAAGTGTTCAAAGTGCCCCAGATCTCCCCTTTTTTGTTATCCCATCGGCATGACACTAAACTAAACATATATTCGAATATAATCAAATTTAATTTAAAATGAAAAAAATAAATAAAAACCTAATCTAACCTAAATTATAACCCAAGTTAACTTTACAAGTTAAATGCAATTCCGAAAGAATAAGTAATAAATAATAATAAGACAAGTTCCATTTTTTTTCTATCAAATTAATGTGAAAAAGGATTTTTTTTTTCTGTATTGTAATCAATTCAGAATGGTAATATTAAATTGGGTTTTAATATTAATTCAATCAAATCTGTACCGAAAAAAAAATACTTTTGCTTAAACAATAGATCTAATTCAATATCGAATGTTTTTTGTAAAAATTTATTGAGTTTTAAGGTTAATCCACTTTTTATTTGTATAAAATTTGAATGAAAAACTAGTTATATGTGTAATGAAATATGAATGAATATTAAGATATTGTTAAAAAAACATCATTTGATTTATGAATGACTTGAACTTTTTTTTTATTAAAATAATTGTCTTCTTAAATTTTCGATTAATTGAAATTATTTTAAGTGTATCGACTTATTCTATGAAATTCTATCAATGTGAACTATTGCGATGAAAATAAATTATTTTTTTGCATATGAACATCGATTGATAAGAAAATCGATATTAATAAAGAATTCACAACATCAAAAGTTCAAAACCACAATTCTGCATTCATAAACGGGGTCATAGAATAACTACGACATTAACTAGTCATTGTGTGTTAAACGGAACAAAATTATGAATTTTCATGAAAACACACATTTCATGAAAATTCGCAAAGAAAAAAGCAATTATAAGATCGATTAAACGTTGCGTGAATAAATTGCAGTATCGGAAAGAGTGACTTTTCGACAATTCTCCGAGGCTACGAATCGATTATTGTATAAAATTATCAACTGATGAGAAAATTACGATAATCAGGTAAGACTGGGTCATTTCAATTTAAGAACCTCGAGGATATAAAGAAATTCACAGTTTTGCACGTACGCCAAAATTTTATGATCCATACGAAAGTCTAATGAGGATGTTCACCTTAAGGAAAAATGCACATGACGATTTCTAACATTTCATTCGAGAAAAAATATTTTAAAATTACTTAACTTTGTATTATATTGTTCAATAAATACAATGTGATGAAATTACTCATAATTCAATTAATTTATTGATTCAGTTAATGTAATGTGTAATTCAGTTAGATAACATTATAACAATTTGTTAACATCTTCGTGAAGTTCATCACCTTGATTTTTGATCAATAAATAAATTTATTTTTACTACCAATTTCTTTTTATTTTATAATAAAACATGTACTTGAGGAAGATATGAAAAAAATAATTATATTTTTCTAGAAATCAATTTTTAATCGTTTCATACGATTGGTCATTAAATTATATTATTCCATGGAAATCGTTTTCAAAAAATTTCCTATAACATAAACGATCAATAAATAATACATTTCGGGTACAAAGTCACCGACTTCGTTAAATTTTTGACGTCAATAAATTTCCACGAACATTTCGAATTCGTTTAACGTTAATGATCTTCGATAAAGGCTTTCTAATTTCACATTCACCTATTGTCACAGGAAAATATCAAAATGGTTAAGGCTTCCTCTTTAAACAGAAAATTCATAAATATTTCATTTTTGAAGCTTCCTTGAACCAACTGAAGTAAAAATAAAGACTTTATAAAAAAAATTAACAATAAAAACCTTCGATTAACTAGCGCTTTATATGTTTCAATAAATTTTCATGTTTTATCAAATAATACATATTCTATAAAATTTATGTTTACAACCTATAAACTATATTGCGATATTGTTCGATAAAACTTAACTATAGAAAACTCATGGTAGTTATCAATTATTAAAATTAACATAGAACGAATCAGAGACGTCATTTGAAACTTTTGCATGGGAGGAGGTGATATTTTTATATAATTTTGTTAATGTTAAGTAATTTTTAAGCCCCCTTACCCCCAAATGACGTCCCTGAAACGAATCAAATCAATCTATTATAAATCGAGATGATTTAGAGCTTCAATCAATTTCATTGAATCAACGATTCATTCGACAGCATCCTAACAATTCATCTGCACAACGAAACGAATCGTTTTATCGACGAACTCTATTTATACGAAACGTAATCGTAATTTTGGATAATTCAAACAATTCGTTGAGGAAAAAAATAAGAAAAAAAGGTCAAACGATAAACGATTTCATATTGGGTGAAGGCTAATCCTATAATAAGCATTGTTGCGATGATAAATTTATTGTTTTGCACCTCGAAAGTTGACCTTTTTTGAACTTTCGAATCCGTTGCGTCAAACGTCTATAAAAGTTGCATCTAAAAAGTTGTATTATATAATATTCGATAGAAATCTCTTAGAGTTATTTAAAAATCTTCAGTTCAAGTACGTAATGTCAATGCAATGTGATAAAGAAACACGTAATATGTGTATAATGCACGTGGAAATTATTTACAGTACATATAGTAGTGTAAAATTTTTACATTTTATTACTTTATAACAGTTTAACAATGTGTTTCGAAATTTAAATGAAAAAAGGTGCATTCGTTGACGAATGGGGTCAAACTCGAATTGCATTCAAGAATGCAGTTCTTTACTGTTTCACGAATGCAGTATGTACTAGTTTTTAAGTTGAAACAATGTCACGTTTGTGTACTTTAAAATTAATTCGATTCATCTAAAAATACTTGCATATGTTAATTTGATGTCATCGGTTATTGGAATCGATTAAAATTAATATGCGATTGATCTGATGAATAATTTAAGTGAAACAATCGAGTTGTAATAATTTATTCTTGTTTAATTCGTCACGTTTCTTATCTATAATAAAATATGATGGATCGAAAATATTTTAGTTTTTATCTCGTTTCTCAATTAACGGTTATTAGTTAAACTGTTAAGCACACATTTGATGGGAAAACATTAGAATAGTCAATTGAATAAATGGCACTCGCTAAATTTAAATTCATATAGAATGGATTGAAATTGAAGCTATCATAATTGAATTTGATTGGAACTAAATGGTTGAAGCTAATTCATTGAAACAAGCAGAAATTCCTCAATCAAATTAGTTGAACTGTACTAACAAATGCACAACAACATACAAGTTCAAATCTATCTTGAAAAAAATAACAATAAGAAATCTTTTTAAAATATTCAAATCAACAAAGAAAACACGTGTATTTTATTTTTTGTTTAATCAGAATTTAATTTGAATTTCATTTATAATATCAACTGTTTGATTCAATTGTAATTTAGGGCCGATATTTCTATTGATTTTTGATCTTCTATAAAGGTTTTTTTTCACTTCAAAGACAACTATCATCGCTTAAAATTTTAAAAATAAGTTAGTGGAATTAATGTTAACCCATTTACTGAAAATTTTTATGAAAAAATTAATCAAACTTATAAATAGTGTCCACAAATAATCGCATTAGTGGATATTTGGAGAGACGAAAAAATCGAACTTTTTAGCGATAAAAATTCAATTGAACTCCGCTTCAATTGAAATTCAATTTGGACACTTAATTGGCACAGATACGATAAAACTCTAAAAATAATAACAAAAAACAAACGAAACTTTTTCGCTAAAACAAAGATCGCACAGACCATCTAATTTCCATTAGCAAACAACCAATTCGACAAACATTCGTACTTTACACATGCACATTATGTTTAAACAACTGCCTCCATTAACACACCATAAGATTAGGAAGCCTGAGGTCGCCACATCCTCATTTTTTCATAAATTTAACCGTATTTTTTCAAATTTTCTCCGCTATTCGGATCGTGTCCATCCTCACAGGCCAAGTGTGTAAAGTGAGGCCGAAAGTAAAGGCTATGTAATGCTGTAGCCCAAGGTCTTCGTTGCTTCGGGTCGACCTTCTGATTTGCAAAACCTCGTGTTCGTAGATGTTTGTTTGTTTGATATTTTATTATGTCGGTTAACATTATGTTATGTTATATGATGTGTTCTGAAATGAAAGCGAGTTTGCGGTTTGAAAAGAAATTAATTAAATCGATTTTAATTATGCTTGAAATATTTACTTATGATACAACGTGACTGATTTTACATGTAAAATATAATAATAAATTGTATTAAAAAAAATCAATATTCAAAATTCGCTTTGCACACGAAGTAGATACACTTCAAATATTTTTTACATAATTTGAAAGACATTTTTGACTAATTACTATCATTAAGCATATCTTATTCATTTTGTTTAAAATGAAGATAATTTTTGACAGCGTTGTATAATATATTATAAAAACTACTGAAAATATTTTCTAAAGATTTTACTAATTCTAATTAATGATTTACTCGAGTTCAACGACAAATATCAATCGTTAAAACGTTTAAAGTTCAACAGTAAAACAAATCGACATATACAGAAAAATATATATTTTTATACGTCAATAAAATATGCTATTCATATTCAACATAATGTATTTTTAACTCACGTATATTTTTTACAATTTTTTAGCAGTACAATATGAAACAATAGCAATAGCATAATTTTAGCGATATAATTTTATACGAGAAATAAAATAAAGAGCGTTTAGCGTTCGAATAAAAAAATGAGAACTCCTTAATTAAAATATTATCAGATTAACTTCAGACGTATAATTTTCACCATTGAATGCAAATCGATAAATTATCAATTCAATACTGAATGAAACGAATATGAATATTTTGTCGTTTATAGGAAAAAAATAGATTTGACGTCTTTTGCGGTCGGAAAAAAATGCGTATTATAAATTAAACGCTATAATATTTCAATATACACAATTTTTATCGTTTCCAATCAAAACATAATCAAAGTGCAATTGTTAGTACATATCAGCACGCAAATTCCGGGAAGCAATTTACTTTATAAAAAAATCGCCCACGCAGCGGAAATCGCAAAAATGCTTAATTAACGAATCACAAAAGCGAACTTCAACTACGATAAAAAAATAACATAATTTATTACTACAGCGAATAAATGACCTATAAAACCAGACTCGTTACTAAGCGCTCTAACGAACAACCAGTTCAAATACACTAAAAAAACGTACTAAAATCGAAAAATCTTTGAACAAAAACGAATCCTCACAATTGTATTCTTGCTCTTGTAACTTTTGAAGTGCAGTATTTTCTCGTATTGATCCAAAGCCCTCAAGCAGAAGCGAGTGGTGAGCTTCTGCAGCCTCGCAGGCGGTTCGCAAAGTCCTCCACTCATCATAAGCGTATTGTATTATCCGAATAATGCGAAAATTCTGTAGAAATCGTGCGTTTTTCAAGGGAGTCCCACTTTTCGGTGAAAGCGTGGTCACAGTATGGGCGCGCGGCACCGAGCCATACAACGGTCCGGACGTCACTGAGGGAAAAGCGGCCGCTCGCGTGCTCACCGGTTCATTACTCGTTAACCCGTTCGGGAGCGGACTTTTTTGTGGTTTTAGGGGGTTATTTAAATTTTGTAGGTTTTTTAGAGTTATTCACGTTTTTGGATGGTTGTTTTATGTTAGGTTTTCGTTGTGTTTTGAATGAAGGATATTGTGCAAATTTGTATTTGGTTCTAATTGATGTGATAGTAGTATTGTTTTAAACGGTTATTTTTTATTAGGTTTTTGTTGTGTTTCGTTTGATATTGTGTAAATTGGTATTTGGTTCTAATTGATGTGATGGTAGTATTGTTTTAAACGGTTATTTTTTATTAGGTTTTTGTTGTGTTTCGTTTGATATTGTGTTAATTGGTATTTGGTTTTAATTGATGTGATAGATGTATCGTTTGGAAGGTTTTTTTAAGAGGAACAATATGTGATATTCAGATCTCATTGCATTTGGAGATAAACGAATATTTATTCTGTCATTTTCTATGAAAAAAAATGAGTTTTTATCGTATGAAAATGTGAATTGGGACTAGTATCATAACAGACTTTTTCTTTATCAAAAGCCCATTCTAATGATGTATAAATTATGACTATTGAAAGGGATATAACAGTCCATACAATTTTCGTTGTCTTTTGGATTTTTTTTTATAAAAAACATGAATGAAATCAAAATTTATGAGTAAATAATTATAATTTTGGTATTTTTGGATTAGGATACTTATGTTAGGTTGAGTTAAATTTTGGTTAAGTTTAACTGAAAATTGCATAAAATCGAATTTATATCTACTTGCACTATAATGTTTGATATGTTAGTAGTACTTACTAATTAATAATTATGCCAAAAATGTGAAAAATTTGATCAAATGTGTACATAGAAAGCTATGTTCTATTTGAGAGTCAGACTTGTTTCGTTTCTTTTAAAAATCGTGCATTATGAGTTGGATTATTTGTATTATTACTACATGACGGGTTGATATAAAAAAATATATATAAAATTTAATTTAATATCTAGTATCGTTTTAGTTTTGATCGTATAATTAATTGATTTCTCATTGGCATGTGTGACAAGATCATTTAAATCAATAAATTATTCATCGTTTAAATAAAAATTATCATGGTACATACGTTCAAGTATTTGTATAACATTTAGTGACGTCAAACGAATTCTTTACATAAGATACGAACAAATAAATAAATTTATTTAGCTTAAACGATGTACTGGATAAACACTTTTTTTCAATGCATTAAAATAAATTCGATCAAACAAACTTGTGAAAATAGTATACGAAACTTTCACTTTTGATTCTCACATACAATTCAAACGTATCACAGAATCGTTGTATGAAATCTAATAAAAATTATATTTAAATGATTTTTAATATATAGTTTGAATGTATTGAAAATAAAACTTCAACTAATGAGTAATTTAGTTTATTAATTTATAATTAAAATATAAAAATAATTAATACATAAAGAATTTCCTTTGCGGCAATTAAAGGGTTAAAAGCAGCCGGATGGTCTCGACTCAACGAACGGGATCAACCAAAAAAGTGTGCTTCTGGTACAAGAATAGACAGTATCCCATAAAACGAATCAGTCTCGAGTTTACTCATCATATGCCCTTATGACACTAATAATACTGTTCACGATATCACGAAACTTTAAACGTATCAAATGGCGTGAGAAACAAATTTTTAATCTCATCCGATATATGTATTTTAAGATCTTAAATCGCAACTGACGATGAGATCGAAGAATTTGATTGCAAAACGTGTAGCATACAGATGATAATTTTAATTTAATTGTAAGTGTTGTTAAGCTAAATTATAACGATGTGTAGTGTTATGATGTTACTGTAATTGAATTGTTGAGAATCGTTATTTTTTTTTTTAATTTTTCAATACTATTTTGTTCATTTTTTTAATTTCAAATATGTGCTCGATATTTTAAATGGGCTTATTTATCACTATAAGAAAATTAATTGCATTTATCCCGTTAAATAAGGAAAACATTAACAATACGCAACCTAGAAACATATGACATTAATTTACGTTTTTGTAATTGTAATTCGATTTCAATATTTGAAAACAAAACTCAACAATGACTTTTCACAAGATTTATTTTTTTTAACTAAAATGCTTAAAAATACTCTTTAAATACAGAAAACCTAACTTAAAATCGATAGAAGTGCAAAAGGTTAACATATTTTCAATGCGTAATCGATTCTGTAATTGCGTTCGCAATGCAACAGTTTCATGATGCAATTGTTTTAAAACGAACGTTCGATTCGTCTTCCTGAATGTTTTTATATAGATTTCATTAGTTGTTGTTTCAAAATGGAATCGAAATGTAATAATTAAAACACGAACGTCATTTAAAGTGAAATTAGACCGAGTGAAAGTATCCCGGTTACGAATTTTGTACGAATATAGCTCTTTTTGTAATTGTGATGGCATTTCCGTCACGTTGGAATGATTCACTAAAGAAAGTGTTACGAAAATGAACAATTTCGTTAAAATTTTATGAATTTGCTTAAAAAAAATCTTAATCTTGGTTTTTATTATTGTGTGTGTTATTAATCTCGGTTAGAACTGTTTTAATCTCGGTTTAAACTACAATATCGATTGTGCGTTTCAAACAAGAAAATACAAATACAACCGTTACTTTGATAATTTGATAATGATTCTATTATAAGAACAAAAACAACCGATCAAAAACACATAATTTCCACAAATATCTATAAAAACATTACGAAACTATAACAAAAACACATTAGAAAAAAATCTAACGTACATAAACAAGGCGCAATTCGCGCTAAACCGTTTTTCCGAAAACATCAGATACGCAATAGAAGATCACTAAATCCAATTAACAATTACAATTATCGGTAATTATGCTCAGTTTTCACTTTTAGTCATCGTCCATAGAGAACGTTCCCAAAACGTTAGCGTCATTCGCAATTGAGGCGAATTAAATTTTAATCACTCGCAGAGTCGAATTGGAATTGAAATGTAAATATTTTTTTGTACGATTTGATAAATAAAAGTGCGTAGAGATCTTATCTTTTAATTCCTGCGGATATCCATTTATATTTCCCGATCAATATGGAGATTATTGGGATTAATTATGAGCGATATTCTTTCGACTTTTGTATGTGGTATAAAGATAATGCGTGAGTTCATTAGACGCACGTCATTAGTCTAACTTTCATCCGAATTTCATTCAAATTTAATAAAAGTCACGTATATAAATAAAAATAAATGTTAAATGAATAAATTAAAATGAATTTGTGCTTAATAGCATGTTCGAATGTGATTTATATACTCATTTACCACTTATCCTATTGCGATGAAAGTTTCCAGATTCATTAGTAGAAAGTTTCTGCATCATTATTTCTTACAATTTACATTTTAATTATATATTTTAAGATTCGATTCTGTACTGAGATGACTACATTCAAGTCAGAGCTCACGTATGAAAACAAAGTTGTTTTTAGCAACGGCTCCTAGTGCATACTTCAACTCAATCACCTGTAATTAATGTTGAAGCACGCGATCGAGAAAAATAATTAAAATTAAATTGATTTTATACACGACACAACACGTGGTCTACAACTCTAACCCATTTAAATCGCATCCAATTAAATTGTAAGATGAACGAACTTCTATTTTTTATCAATAATCTATTTTATTGCAGACACGTGCTCGATATGAAATAGTTTATATAAGCTTTTAATAATGATTCTTGTTTAGTTTTATTATTTCTTATGAAATATAACGACATTTTTATTGTTTTTTTTTTTCATATCAATTGTTTTCATAAATCCTGAAAAATGTAAACATCAATTGAACTTTGTTATTTAAGTTCTAAATTGCTTTTTTTTAATGAAAATATTTGTTTTTGTAAATATTTTCAAATAAAAATATACGTAATAAGTTTTTTTCTATATTTAATAAATTACATTTAAATTTCAAATAATATTTTTATGATGAAATATTTCGGCAATAATACAAAGTTAACTAAAATATGATCGAGTCAATTGAAAAATATTGCATAAAAACACAATAAAAACAATATGCCGACTCTGATTTGATGAACAAATGAGAAATGCATAGAAAATATTAAAAATTGCAATTATCATGCAATCCAAATGTTTTCCGTTGACGTCAATTCACCAAATGTCGTATAAAGCTATATGCGCAATCGAAATTTTTATGTACGTAGCAGAAAAAACGATCAAAATAAAATTTCGAAACACAAATTTCATATAAAAAGATAAGTGAACTATCCGATTAATCAGACATTCGATTAAACTTAAAACTTAACCTAACCTAACTACCCAATAACTGCTTGTGGATAATTTATCCTTTAGAACATTTTCTGTTGGAACTTTTTATTCAAAATAAATAATAGAGCCATCATATCAATTGTCGACTGAAAAGGCCAAGGGGTACAAGTGACATTTTTGCCAAAATCGTACTATGTATAGGAATAGCATCAATGTACGCTCATATATTTAGTGGCAAAAGGATACAAACGAACTTGGAATGTATAGGTAACAAGATATATCATCAAATCACTCGATCTCCTCTTAATACATCAACTTTGAGCGCACTTTTTTCGAAATCACCACAAGTAGCTTGTACCCCTTGGCTTTTTCAGTCGTCAATTAAAAAAAATATATATAACTCTCATCACGACCCAAAAGTAAACTCGAACCCAGCATCACGAAGACATTGACTCGCTATGCACAAACGATTAATTTCGGCTAATAACTATCTAACTATACAATCTGATTGTGTGTATGTGTGTCCAGGTAACGCTTCAAAGCTGCGTTGATATAATTAACGGATTTATCGCTAGTAGATAGATAATAGACGTACATAAAATCAAAAAAAAAAAACTACTTTTGAATAACAAACAGCCTCCAATTGCGAACGATTGCGCAAACGGACCACAACGAGCCGCAATCGCAAAATCAAAAATAAATAATTAATCGATCCAAAATCGATAAATCCTCAATGGACAAGAGACCACACGTAAGAAGCGGCCGTAAGTGGAATTCGAGAAAAACACATTAAACGACGATCACAATCGACGATTAAGCGAATCGCAGCCCAAACTTTATGGCGGTCGCAAAATATAAACAATGAACGATTGTCCGAAAATAAACCTGCGCAGTTGCCCCATATACGGGTAGCATAGTGTACAAGGTGTTAAATGGAGATTAGAACAGGCGCCGCACGTTACATCGGGGGTCAAGTGTCAAAGAGTCGAGTTAACATTCGAATCTCGCGTGAACTGGATCGATGTAGATATGTTGGAAGTCGATGCTTATATTGTGATCGATGACTGAATTTTACGATTAAATGTACAGAAAATGGTTCTGTATCGTATATGATGACTGAAAAGGTCAAGGGGTATAAGTGACTTTGCGGTGATTTCGAGAAAAGCGTGTTCAAAGTTGACACATGTATTAGGAGGAGGTCGAGTGATTTGATGATATATCGAGGCATGCGTTCTGAATTAGTTTATATCCTTTTGCCACCAAATAAATGAGCGTAAATAGATGCGATTCCTGTACATAACTCAATTTTAGCAAATATTTCACTTGTACTCCTTGGACTTTTCGATCGTCATATAGATCCATTTTCTGTACTTAACTCAATATCGATGAAAAAGTCATTTGTGCCCTTTGAGAAATTCAGTCCTCAATTAGTTGCTATTTGGTGTTTCAGTATACATAAGTAAGTTTTTGGTGTTTTTGATTGTTTAATTGGATGAAAAAATGTGATTGCAGTTTAAAAGTAGGTTGTATTAGTCAATTGTTTTTTGTACAAATTGAAAATGAATGTTGTAATAAAGTTTTTTAGAAAGCTTTTTATTAATAGTGAATATCTGGAAAAATGTCTCTTGGTGCAAATCTGAAGCAAAGTAATTTGAAAAGGCAGTTGCTCCAGATCCTTGATTAATATCAGATAAATTGAGTACTTGTTGAATGAACTTTTGACATAATACTCAATTTAACTTAACTTAAGATAAAACATAAACAAAATTGAATCAATAGTCCACTCCGAGAATATCCAGAATTTTTTGATGATGTATTACATTTTTAATTATATAGTAGAACTTTTTATGAAAATTTCCTATTTTTGGCGTCCTTATTACATCATCCTTATTTGGTTCAACCCTTATTCTTACTTGATATAAATTCTAACCCAATGAAAAAAAATCTATTTACCTCTAACCTGACAAAAATATGACAAATTCTATGTTAAAAAAAAAGTTAGTATAAGAATTTGGCAAGTAATCGAGACTCCAAATTAAGTTATGTTTTGATACAACACAATCTTTATTCAAACAATCAGAAATTTCGAAGAATAGATTAACATACACGAGTAACACTAATTGCAAGAGTAACTGTGTCATCAAAATAACGATCTAAAATGAAATTCTGCGATTTTTCAACACGCGAATACAAACAATTCACAATGAGACTCTAATTTATGACGATCGTCAAAACAATAATGAAATCATATGATATCACATCACAACATCATGCCACATTATACAACCTTATTTTCTTGCATAGAGCATACAAACTAGATAAATAAATTTGTTGACATTTCGTAATGTTCTATTTTATATGGCTTAATCGAGATTAACGGCATTGTGTGACACTTGCACAATTTCATCACAAATGCAATATTTATATTTTAAATACATACAATTAAAAACAATGTCGATAAGCAAGCATTTTGCGCATCATGCACTTTTCTCACAAATGCTGCATATTCAATTTGAATATTAACGATTTCCATTAACGGAATGGAAAAGTTAGTTGACTGAACTCATCAATTATGATTTTTTTTTTCATATATGAAAAAATCTAAATTTCATAAATGTACAGACACCTGCTTTTGTGAATCATCGTGATTTTTCATTCGTAAAGAAAATTCCCTAAGATTTTTTCCGATATTGTGAAGCGTGGCTAATATGATTTTATGCAATTCAATACATGTTACATTGCAAATGAATTCTAAGTGATGCAATAATATCGCACGTGCTGTGCATACATATTAAAGCGTTGTAAATTAAAAACTTAGATAAAATTGTAAAAAATATATATCACATGTATCATAAAAAGAAAATTTAACAAACCGATTAACGAGTCGTTTAGTGCATAAAGAGATTAATTCAGCTTTTTGACTAAAATGAGATTTAAAAGTCAAAGCACTTGGTATAATCATAAATTTTTATGCGTGAAATATTTTCACTGAATAATCAATATAGATTCAATTAAATGACTTTGTAAGGCAATCAAATAATAAGTAATTTATTTCAAATCAATTTTAATTAATTTTGTACTCTAACGTGAACTGATTACATCCATAGCTTATTATAAACAAAATTCGAATGTTTATAATTTCAGATAAATGGAATTTTGCAACAAGATATCAAACATGTTTCATAATTTTCCTCGACTTTTTATTTTGGGAAATCAATCACATTTCTCACTAATTGACTCAAATATTTCAAATTAAACTCTCATACATAACAAACATAAATCCAATCGATACGAAATTTACGACGCGCAATAAATCCTACTTAACTTAATTAGAGTCTCGCATCAATAGGCGATTCATTGAACGCACAAACTCATTCATAACCACAACATAAATATACTGAAACACAATTCAGCTGAAAACGAAAGTGTTCAGTACTTTTCCTACTGAGTTTGCCGACTGATTAGCACCGTTTTATATCAAGAACAAACAACTTAAACGGCAATAACACAACACACCTCCGCATATTTATGTTTCTCCACATAATCCGTAAGCAAAGGGACGTATCTTCGATCGAGGTCTGGTTATTTTTTCATTTTTCCAAACAGCCTCATCTTTTATCTATTTAGGTACGTGGAAATTTCCGATTCTAGAGTGCATAGGACCCCGATATTGTTATTGTTAGGGTAAACGTTGGATTGTTATTGCTGCGTTACTATTTCGGTCTATGGACGCTTGTGGAGTTGTGGCCTTCTCGTTATGTGTACGATTTTGTGTTACGATAGTGATGTTGTAATGTGATATTGAAAGTGAAAATTTCAATTAATTAGATTAGAATAAGATTTTTGTTGACATAGTTTCGCGAAATTTCGTTTTTGATGCAAAGTTTATTCATGAGATGTTTCAATAGGTATTGCATTATTTGGTGTTTGAATAATTTCACAAATGAAAAATGATTCTTAAATAATTACAATCAAAATCTTTTATTTGATCAATTTTAATTTAATTAGCTTAATTGAGGAAAGTTGTTTTCAATAAATGCCTTATCTAGCATTTCTATAAACTTCAACTATTTTCCCGAAATTTGTCGAAATAAATAGATGAACCACTATTGATTTGAAAATTTTTAAATAGAAATGAAAATTAAAATGTGCATAAATAGTTCTCAGAGTATTTTCGAAACGTTTAATATTCATTATTTGATAAAAAGCTTAGATCGTATCATTCATAACATTGAATCTAATAATGAAAAGAGTTCAAGTTTGCATGACTATTCAAAAGACTGTATTCATTTACAGAACATATTTTTTCAATCATAATAAAATTGATTTCAATTCATATAATATAATTATTAATCGCAATCATAATAATTTTATTAACTGAATTATTCAGAATACAAATCATACATTACAGATTTACTTTGTATTATTCGTTTTTTAAACAGTCTCTGGTTAAAAATGCGCTTTCTGGCCAAACAATCCTTATCTAACATCGTCCAATATTTATCTGCAACTGTTATTTCCCGCATTTGGGCAAATACGTTTTTTTTTTTACAATCGAACGATTCTGAACTCACTCGAAAGAATTTCAGGAAAATCCGATCGAAAAACCACCGACAAAAAAATTCTGACTAAGAATTTACTAATCGCGCGTTTCAAGCGAAATTTTCAGCCGAACAGCGCATTCAAGGCTGTGTTTTCTCAAAAGATTAAAAGACGCAGCTTCAGCAACAAAAACATAACCTCTGTAAATATTTTCGTTTCAAAGTCGTAAAGCCACAGAGTTAATCCAATGCAATCTTAAGCGAAAGCTCAAAACACTTACTCAGCGTCTACAATAGAGTTTATTATTAATGATTGTATTGAAATTTATGTATTATTATTCTTTTAAAATTGTGGATATGCGTTTTATTAGCACGGTTCATGTGATACGATAAAAGCAGATCGCAAAATCATTTACGATCAATCAGCAAACCGATGACCGCTCGTTTATATCAATATATCGTCCACGAACCGAACGCATGACTATTAAAGAACAGATTCGTGTCATAAACGAATAATACTCTTTTTGTATATTATAAAACGGTATAAGTCATATTTTTGGATTTTGAAATGATGCTTGTAAAATAAACCATCGTTATATACAATTTTCTTGGCGAGTTTAGATGAATCTATTGCCTGTATTAGATTTAAGATTAAATATTTCAAATCTTTATTTTTTCGAGTTAGTTCGAATTGGGTTACATTTTAAATGAGTCAAATGACTTTCAGATCAAAAAAAATCAATCAAATTATTTTCGATGAACAATTAAATAGTATTAAATTTAATGTTATATGTTTCAGTACATGAGTCAAAATATATGAAAATAAGCATTGCGGTGTAAAATATTCAATGAATCATAAAATGATTTCATTTTAAAATCGATCGATATTGATTCATACTATAAAATAAAAAATAAGAACAAACCATTATGGAAAATGAACAATGAACATTAATAAAATATTGATAAATAATATGTATTATGTATGTTAACATCTTCATTTAAGGAAAAAGATAAGAAAATTCAACCACGTTCGTTTTCATTGAGATTAGTACATCGCTTCCGAAAACATAAAATCAAACAATGAATAACTTCATTGAAGACTTTCAAATGATTTAAATCAAATTTTATTTTTATAAAAAAACACAAAATGTGTTTAATGTGGTAATGTGTACTTATGAATCATCACATGAACAATTTCGTTTATCGTCTCGTTGATTCACGAGATGAATCATGAATCTTATGATCTGAAGAACGAAATTTAGTGCTGAAATTTTTTGTTCTTAAATATGAATCACAACAACAAACTGCGCCCGGATGACGTTTATCATAATCGTTAGAAAACCGCGGAAGTCGATTGAGATAAACTGATTTTTTTTTTAGTTAGAAATTCTAATAGATATGACGTGTTCTTGCACATAAATAATGTAAATATTTTTCGAAAAACACACATGTTTTTCAAGTTTTTTTTCAATCGCATCGAAACAGATTCTAAAATCGATCAAAGGAACAGACGATTTTCATTTTCAAAGATTTTCTTTCATCTCTCGTCGATTTGTTTGAATGCAATTCAAAATAAATTGGTTTATTTTAACTTGAGTGCATTCGAAACATAACAATACACGTCAAACGAGAATATCGTAAAAAAACTTGAATTTCTTCAATATTTACAAGTCGATTTTTCTTAATAGTAAACAGCAATTAACGCAATTCTTAGAATGTTAAATTTTATTATTATGGGAACTAATCAATCATTTATCATTATTAAGCACTAAACATTATAATGGATATTACATGTATAGAAAGCTATCACATTATCAACATTAGAAAAGCATCACAATCCAGTACTTTTCCTACATTTACATTAAATTCAAATTAACATCCAGTGACGTGAATTACCGAATTTCTCAATCCGTATCGAAAATTAGAAACAATTCGGAAAAACACATGAAAAAACCCGAAAAAGACGATAGTAAGCGAACGTAATCGTCGTTTATAAACGGAGTTATCGACCGTACGACGACGTTATATGCTTATTTCGGGATTTCTGCTGAATTTCAAATCACTTTACGATAGTAATTTATGATAATTGTGCAAATCGATACTGTTCGAGAGGCGTCTGTTTCGGTTTGGAAAATTCATGCCCCACCTGATGGATTTTTGTGACGCACGAAGAGCATTTTCATTGTGTTTTCAAATTATCACGTCCAGGTATAAATAGAAATGAGAAAAAATGTGACAAGACATGTATTAAACATGTGTAGCTTTCACTTTGATTGATGTACGATTGATAAGTGAGGGATTATCAGTAAATACATAGGTGATATTGTTGAGAAGGTTACGCGATGCTGTAATTATCCGTTTGTTTCTATGTAGATAAATTATATTATTATGTTAAAAAATGTTATAAAATTATGTATTATCTAGTATTGAATATAATTTTGCATTCTTTCTATCAGATAATTGAGTAGAACATTATGATGGGAGGGTACCCTTTTTTACTATTGAGGAAAACAAAATGGCGGACCGACTTTAAAAACTATAAAAAGTAGTTATAAATAGAAAAATAAGTGATTAAATTTGTATTTAAATCAAGATTTCATCATCAAAATGAAGAGAATACGTTGATCCAAAATTTCGAAAGCTTAAATTTGGTTTTGGTATTTTTTTATTTATGGAAATTCTTACATGATATTAACATTCATAACAACTTGTGAAGATAATGATTGTGAGCAGTATTCAAATCTAAATAAGATAATTTATATTACTGTCAGTACTAATCAACGTATACTGAACAAAGATGATTTCAATTCTAACCGAAGGACATTGATTGTGAGCATCAAGTTCGAACATTGACTAGAAAAATATTATAAAAATTTGTAAAAAAAACATATTTTTATATTTATCTACTATGATTACTTAGAACAACAAAAAATTAAATAAGTATCCATCAAAATTTAAAATATTTTCCATAAACTATATTTACAATTGATAAGAAAATAAACGCTATAAATAGAGTCTCGTGACGTTGGCGTTAATATCTATAACGATTCGCATTTTCGCTCGTTCCGTCAAACGAAACGATTAATATTGACATCTTGGAAATTCTCTCTAATCTAACAGGAAAAAAAAACAATTACGAACTATAAACACTTGAACAACTAGTTTCACACTCAATGCGAATCGATTGATTCGAATAGATCGAATAGCACGTGTTTAAATTGAATTCAACTAGGTTTGATGACCTACGGGAATCTGCGCAGTATGCTGCAACGGTTGCATAAAAGATATGCAATTTTCATAGTGCAAAACAAAGATTGAATTGTTTTGTCTGTGCTGAGAATTGTTCGATTCGATTCTCGATCTGTGAATCGATATATTTCCAAGATTTCCTAACTAAATTCTGAGAAATCTGAATAGATTCTATGATACATTGGGAAAAATATTGGTATGATTGAAATGAATTGAATGCTCTTGTTTATATTGATGATTAAGCTTCATAAGCGCTTATGTGATCAATCATCAAATATTATGTCATATTATCTATCAGTCTTTTCTCAAGCCTAAAGAGGAATTCTGAAATAATTTAGACAGGTCTACTTGGAAGAATTTTGAGAAAATAATCGCCTCGACTCTTTTTTTTCTGAATCCGAAAAATAATCTAGAATTTTCATAAAAAAATTCGGTTTCATAATATGTTCCGTTGCTGGAAAAGTTTAGAAAATACTGGGATAGATTGTAATTTGAATGTGAAATATCGCATATTTAAGTTTAGAAAGTTATGCGAGATTAATGTCTTTAATAAAATTCTTGCATTTATTTATGGCTTTATCTAATAAATATTTGTATGAATTTGATTCATTTTGTATAAGATTCGTTTTTAGAATTTCAGCACATCATTTTCAATAATAATTCTCAAGAAAATTGAAATTTTATGTTTGATGAAAAATTTTGATTATACACAATATTTTTTGTATAGATCCTATACAATAAAATTCCAATAATCAACTCTAAACACACGATATCTCATATTATTATTAATCGCAATTTTATTATCGTTAACTAAACCAACTCACAAAACCTATAACATTCCTTTAATCTATTGATAATCCTTATCATATCCATATTATAAATATTTATATAAATAATAATAATTGTATGATTTCATCACATGTATAATAAAATACATATGAAAAAGAACATTTACGCAAATGACCTACGGTTAATCGTTTGTATATGTTTTAAACTATGATAAAGTTAAATTGAATTAAACATACATCGCCTGACTTGTAAAATTATAAAAAAAATCTTTATGGAATAAAACATTTATCATTAATCTTAATTCAAACAAATGACGACTGAATTTCACAAAAGACACAAGTGACCTTTTTTTATCGAAATTAAGTGAAGTACAAAAAATGGTTCTGTATCATATGTATGTATATAGAACCATTTTCATTAAATTATTGAGTTGACAATGAGAGTTGGACCAAGTTAGGAGAATGCTTCTCTTAAAATAAGAAAGTACACATATTTGAATACAACAAAACTTCAATTGGGTAACATTTTATAACGAACAAAGCCTTTTGTTTCAAACATTCGATATTTTGAAAAAAAATAAGAGAATATTTTCTCGATATGAATGCATATGTGGAATTTATTTAAATTTAGCATTTTGTTTATCTCTCGAACGACAGTTATGCGATCTTCATTTGCGTCATTACACTAATGTATCGATTCAATTATATTCGAATATTGACATTTTCAATATATTTTTTCGATCATAATATTCGTGCGTATCTTTCGACATAACCCATATGTCCGAACGAAAAAATAATATGAAACAGATAAAAAAAGTGGCCAAAAACACGCGATTCGTATAATATACGTACGTCAAACGAAACTCAATATAAATAAATATCGGCTGAAAAAATATTTTTTTTATATTATTCGTATAAATATACGTTTTATTACTGCGAAACGTAGAAAAATATACGATATTTTTTATGTGCTGCTTGATTTTTGGTTTTTTCTCCAAAATTGATTATTTTCACTTCGGGATAAACATAATGAATGAATGTTGAACCTATTAATATTTGATTACAAAAAAATGATAAATGTAATTTTGTAAAATGAAAATGCTAGATAACTTCAAGTTAAACTTTCAAGAAATATAGACGTTGGAAAATCTAATAATGCAGTAGGTCTGACTATGTCCTGCAGATGTTTGACAGTTCATAGTTGAAAGACTGACTGTATAAATAATAGTTTTTAATACTTATTTAAAAAGATTAGATAAAACTAAAAAAAAACCGACATTATTATTCGCCGACATCGAAGTCATCAAACTCGATCGAACGAAGTTGGTTTTTTCTACCATTAAACAATATAAATACATATAATTTGAAAAAAGTACACGACATAAATGTCATTTTGTTAATAATACATAACCGGTTCAATGTCGAAGTTTTTAAAACCAGGACAAAACTAATCGGTATATTACAATATCAACATGCGGACTTTGAAATTGTTGAGATATTTTGCGTCACTGTTAAGGAAACTTCATAATATTTCATGTTATAATTGTGTGTATACAGTTTAACCTTATTCTCTATATACGTGATTGAAATATAAGCATATAAAATTTATGTAATAAAAATAAATCAAGAAGTGACTGTGACATGTTGAAAAGAAAGATTACAAAATCATCGACTTTTCTATGCAACTTCTTAACAAAAAATTACCAATTTTCCGCCGAAATTCAAAATTAAACCTCGAGCTATAAAATGACTAACTTCAGTATTAGACCAGATCAGGTTAATCAATTGATTAATACAAATAAAAAAAATGACAAACCCATGCATAATTTATTCAAGGAAAATATATATCAATAAATTGAATTTCCTATCATAGAAAATCCCGATTACACTTTTCAACACCAATTGACGTCAATGGACTTATTCCATCGATGCTTTTGACCACTTTTACAATATCGTGGGATTATTTTTTATATCACCAACATCGCTAATTATTGTCATAGTCATCGATTACCATATTAGACATATTTAGATCAGATAATAGATGACGATTTGTGTCAAATCGAAAAAAAGTGCAATATGGTGACGTGTTGAATGTTATCCATATTGATAAACTTTTGTCAAACGGGTCGTTGGATTTATATATTTTTACAGTATTTTTTTCCACTGGTTTAAAGATATGACGTCACAGTTCGATGTCGTTGAGATGTTTTATCTAAATTTGTAGATGTCTGCCTTTTTTTCAAACACTAAAAGAAAGTGGAATTTTTTGAGTTTTTTTTTATCTGTAAAATGTTTAAATTCATTTGCAGATGTTTTCAGATCAGAATAATCTAGTGATTCATTAACGTGATCATTTCAATGAAACATTGTTGAAAATATGTTTAAATATATTGTAATAGTAGGTATGACGTGAGGATGTGACGCATAATACACCTTTCATCATTTTATATCCTTTTAATTTAAATAATGATGCTACACATAATGAATATGCATATTCAAAACTATAACACACGGTTATTAAATTTAAAAAATCTTTATCATCCACAAAATTGAATCTCACAACGAAAAACACAATTTAACACGTGAAATCGTTGATTTACAAATTTCAAAATCAATTAAGCGAACAAAACCATTGTCAATTAGTCAATAACCAATGATTCAATAATACGAAGGGCACCAAACTCAAAAATTTCAAAAATAAAATCCATTCATAAAGCAACATATACCTACATATAAAAATCGCAAATTTTTCACGATTTCCAACTTAAATTCAATTCTAACCCAACTCTAAACAAAAACAAGAACACAATACGAAAAATCGAAACCATCGACGAAAAAAAATCGAAAAAGAAAGGCTTCAAACCGCACACATAGAAGCACGCACGCTGCATTGAGGTTGCGTCCCATGGCGCACGTTCTGAGCGCTCACTTCACGAAAATCAGTTCGATGCTGCGCTTAGACCGCGATCCACGGCGATTGACGTCAATGGTGACCTCCGACGACCGGAGGCGCGCATTCTTCAACGTTTCTGTCGCACTATCGATATTCAAATGCAGAACCTAACGAAGGGATAATGCCCTTTGCTATTTGTCTATCTGTTTTATGATATTTTGAGGTCGCACTTATACGGGATCAAGTCCCTGTGCCCAATTTTTGTGTTATAATGTTCGATTGTCTCTTGAAAGAGTGCTATTGATGAATTATTTCAACGATTGTTTGTTTTGTAAATAAATAAATATGATTGAATGTTTAGATTTATGTGATGGTTAAGGTTGCTTATTTTTGTGCTCAAAAAAGTAAATGGTGGAAACTTATTCTAATTAGAATTCTCATTTCATATTTGATTTCGCAATACATAAGCTGTTAAAGTTGCATGAATCTGAAAATTCTAGATACACTTTCCAATTATATAATTTTGTAGTATTTTATCTGCTCTTATCAACTTATATTAGTGAGATTTTTTCATAATGAAGATTTGTAAAGATTTTCCTAACCATTAGCATAATTTAGCAAAAAATAAACTTTATTCTTTTATCTAATAACCGTAGATTGTATTTCCATTTTCGTATTATAAGAACTTCTTCATAGCATAAAAACATTACATCATAAAACTTATACAAAAATAGCTTGTATCCTTTTTTACAACTATCATTCCATTCTTTTTTTTTCTCATTACATATTTGTATTAGCAAAGAATTATTTTTTTGCTGATCTATAAATACCTACTCTAACAATTGAATTAAAAAGAAATGATCTTTGTACGCACAATAAGATTATTTTTTTATAACTTCATTATCTTTCTAGTCCAATATTTACGTTCAATCCGTAACGACATTCATTGATCTTTCAGCATACGTTGCAACAAGACTTCGCCCTTCGATAGCAATCAGACAACACTAAAGTACAAGTGGTTTAATGCCCTTTTTATCACCAAAAACCCAAATATTATATTACGTATTAAAAATGATTCAATAAGATCAGAGTCTAACATTTTAACCCATTTTCGTAACAGACAACCGTTGATACTCTAAGAGCTGTACATTCACATTTGTATAAGTTATCAGAAAATTTGTTTAGTGCAATTTTCTATGAAATGATTCTAGGAATATATTATACATATAATGAATCAGGTTAAAAACTTGAAAATGCCATTTTTGTAATAATGACTTTTGATCATTGATTAACAAAATTAACAAATTCTCAAAATTAACAAATTTTGTATTGAACAAAAGACTTTTTTTCCAAATTCTGTATCGATCTCTATATTCCAATATTCGTTTCTTTCTATAATACAGAACTTTTTTATTTTATATTATGAAGGTTCAACAGTATTTTAATAAAGAGCTTTCACCTCAAAAGTAACGATTAAGGAAAAAATGATGAGGAAACAATTTTGCATGTTTAATCTGAGGAAAAATCTGACATGAAGAAGGAAAAGTTTCGCAACACAAGAGTTTAAGTTTAACGTTCTTCTCGAGGTGAATTTGACTTTCAAAAAAAAAAGACTCGAGTGTGTGGAAACTTTATATCGATCATGTTGTATACGATTTGCATCGATTGAGTTTTGTTTTCCTCGTTTACGAGAAAACCACTTGTGTATTGATATACGGAACTGAATATGGTATAAGTACGTGATCATAATTATATACGTGTCCTGAGGTGATGGTTCAGATAATGTCACTTCCAGGATGTTGACGATGTTCAAAGATTCATCGATCGTATGATCTTATTATCATCAGTTTCCTTTTGAGGAATTTTCATGATGAAGAACATCTGTATGTTCTTTGGATTATAATTTTTCTAGTTTTCTTCGGAAAATACATCAAATCTCTCAATATTGGGGTTTGTTTGTAAACGTTTTATAAAGTAAAGGAACATATTTAAAAATTGAAAATAGATTATTTTTTTAATTGACCTAATTTGATATAATAAAATTGTAATATTTTGATGAACACACTTTTCGTTAAGGGAAGATTTATAAAATAAATTTGAATTAAAATTGAATCAATATTGCATCATTAAATAAAATACTAGTAAACAACATCATATTGTCATTACACTTATAATTTCAAGATGTGATTGATAACTAACACGATTGATTGATAACTAGCTTGATAACTTGAAATAATTTAATTACCACATTTAATAGATTTTTCTCTTATGTTTTTAAAATAATTGAAGTAGCTTAATGTTAAATTAAAATATGACTATAAGGATCGATTAACTTTAAAATTATTTTTTATCGATCAACATGTGGAACATACTCATATGTTATTAAGGAAATGATTTCTTAGATATGAAATAATACATAAATAAATACAATAACACGTGTTTATAAATTGCGCGTTATATTTCCAGTAATAACGCGATTTCGATAAAAGTGCGAAAAACTTTCCATCTTTCAGCGCATATTCAAATGACATTGTAACAAAGAGCTGAACAAGTGCGACTGTTATAATTAAATTAAGACGTGACAATCTTAATTTAAATAAGTACAGTGCTAAATTGCACTTGGAGCAGTATAAACTAGTCTCATCCGCTCGTTTTTAGTGTGGGTTTTCATTGTCAAGTTTAATTTTTGCATAAAAAACAACAAAGACTATTTACTCTGAAAACTAGAAATTTTCCGAGACGTCCTAAGAATAGAACAAAAATAGATTTGTATAATTTAAGAGCATTTGAATTGCGTGTTAAATTGAAGAATTCTTTATATAATCTTGCTAATTTGTTCATGTGTTTTCACACAGTTAACATTTGGGTTATAAATGCATTGTACATTGAAGATTGCATACAATCAAAGTTTTATCGAATTTATAATTGCTTTTTTCCATTGATACTCAATGCGTAGTAATTTATTCTGAATACATTGAAATTGATGAAACCAGACGATAGTACAGCAGTATAAATCGTTTGTGCATGCCGTGTCGATTCAGCATACTTGGGATGCATGAGTTCGAGTCCTATCTTGGCGAGAGTCACATATCGTTTTTCTTAATTGATAAAATTGATATGGAGATTTCTTTCGCATATTTGAATCCATTTGATTCGAAAAAAGTTTTAATTTAACGCATTACAAAACGGCTCCACAAATAATCATCACTTATACCTTTCATGTTTCGATTAAATTCGAACTATTTAGTGACACCTATGTATGTGCACACTAACTTACTCTTCGGAGTCTTGCCTTAGGGTTAATTCTCTTCACTATAAAGTGATATAATATGGGTATACAAATATCGAATTAATAATTTTTAAGGAGTTCCATCATCAGACCAAACACTGGATAGACAAGTTAGGAGTTATCTTCGATCTTTCGCTCATCCCTAGTAGGTGGATATCGCATTTCCTAGCAATTGGACACCGAGCCATTTAAAATGTGTCAGTCCACCGATTCAGGACACGTAGATCGCATTTCGCATGACGCAAACCGATCTCGTTTGTGCGCAAATTGAAAACGACAGGATCGTGACCGCGATCCAAGCTTGTCCTTCGCCGACATAATCAGTTCCATGGAAAAAACGAGACTTTCAATTCGGAAATTAGTGACCTAGATTCGTTTAAGGTGCTAATCGGGATAATTCTGTCGAAAAAAATTCGGATTTTTTCTAATTTTGACGAATTAACACTCTGTTGTTGCGCTAAGGAGGCGCTCGAGTGGAATGAATATGCGATAGATTTGATGTAGTCAAAATATAATTAATGATTTTTAGTATTGCATTAAGTGTATTTGATCTATTGAGGATAATGAGAAGGATAAATCTGTCTGCTTAAAATTATGCGAGGTCTTCATTTATTGTTAGTGATATTATCTATTGTTCTTATCACGTTACGTTTTAGTGAAAAATTTTCCTTGATGTTTATAATGCACTTCGATCATTGTTTTGTATACTTTTGTATTAAGATAGTTAACGTATTGCGTGCTAATTTGCTAATTGAATTACTTAAATGAAACTAATGCCATTTTTTATTGACATGACGATATGAAAATTTAACAGGTCCAGTAAAATTAGATAGTCTTATTTTAAGGTAAGTTAGATTTTTGATTCTATATTCATCTCGAATTAAATTCGATTAGGTTTCAGGTAAGATAAGGTAACATCGATTGTATTGCTGATAAAATAACAGACAAATAAGGATTTTTTTATATTTATATCCACAAATAAATAACAATCAACATTCCAATCTTCAAAAACAACCCTAAAAATATCCAAAACGACTCATAAATCCATTCGAAACAGATTATTAGACAAAATCGCCTATTGTTCTTTCGCCATTCGATTCAATTTAACGATCGGCATCACAAAGTTAACTAAATTAAACGATCAGTACATGCAGACTGTTTGTCGCCAAAGCATTCCATTTAATTCTCGGATAAACGAAACATCCATAAATCCATTTTAAACGTCGAATGAGATTTCCAATGAGTGAAAATTTAATGAAATCTTGAAGCCCAGAGGCACAAGTTATATGTATAAAAGATTCTTAGTAAATCTTCTGACGTTCGACCGATTAACTAATCGTTAAACTGCTATTGTATCTGATGTGTGTAATCGTTATAAGTGAGATAACATTTCCGAATATGGATGTTGAGGAAGTTGTGCAGGATATTAATGAGAACAGTAGGAAAAATATAGTAGTTGGATTTTCCTAGGATATATAATATCTTAGAAACGATTTACTGGATTTAATCGTTGAAACTTTTCATGGATTTTATAAGTTATAGTTTGAACTTAATCCTTAAAATTGTTAATAAAGTTAGTGTTAAATGCAATACAAAGACAGTAAATTCTTTAAAATATAAAAGAAAGTAATCGGATTTAGTCAAAATGAAAATGAAAAGTGTCCACAATCAATTCCGCTAGTGAAGATGTATCTAATTAAAAAATGGATAGTCGAATCGGTTTATAAATTGCTGAAATGTAGAAATTATGAAATGATTTGAGAGTTCGTAGAAATATATTAATTAGGTTACAAATTGCACACATGATGCACTTACTATCATTTAAACACAATTAAGTTTCGATATAAATAAAAGTGAATCTATAAATATGTTAATGAGCTTCAATTCTATTTATATGATATTCTGATATAATTATACATGTATAAATAGTATCTTTTGAAATTTCTTTACGTCAAGTTTTATAATTATGAAATTTTATGTTAAATTGATCTAGAAGGTTTTTAGGATCATAAATGTGAATATCTTTTATTTGCAAGCTTTTTTTAACAATATTAAAAAATAGCCTTCTGTTGAAGAATTTCTCTTGTGATTTTACGATCACCTCACGGTTATTAGCGAAAAACTGAATAAATAACGAGTATTTGTATTGACATTAAGATTAGTAGTCGTACAGTATTTACGGTTGGTTATCGTGGATATTACTATTTCATGTTAAATTATATTTTCAATAAAGAAATATTATGAAAATATTTAAATATATTCACTTATTCAATTAAAAAATATATATTAAAATTGGACTTGGATCATATTCTATTGAATACACCCATTTTTCTTTAAAAATATTTTCCTAAAATTGTTGCATTTATCAAGTGAATCTGAAAAAAATTCAAAACAATGGGAACTAATGCAAATCTCTAGAGAATAATTTCCAAATTAGTACTATTATTTGGTGAAAAATTTTAATCTTGTTCACAGCTAATTACAACTGTTAGATACATAAACGTTTACGTTTATTAAATAAACATCAATTAAGAGAATAATACCATTTGCGTAGGAAGCTTAACGAGTTAGTTGCTTTGTACAAAAATGGAAAATAAATGCGTTTCGGATTGAATTGTTTCTGAAAAAATGTGAAAATCGTGATTGACATTTCTGAATTGCCACCTCTGTTCTGAGCATAAAATCTTTATAATTTTCCTGATCTATTCATAGGTGTCTCTATCGGGAAAGTCATGAAAATTTTGTAATTTTCCGGAAGGTTGAATTTTCTTTGTGAACAGAATATATTTGAAATATTTTTCAGTTGTATTAAAAGCGAGTGTTTAAATGAAAATGAGAAATACTTGACAACAGTTTATAATCAGACAATCAAGTTGAAAATAAATTTTTCCATCTGTTGAAAAAGGATTTACAAATATGTATTCATTTATCAACGGTTTTCTATTAATACATACAAGTATGTACAATAATAAAATTCATATTGAAACAAAAACATGTTGAAAATTCACACAACAGTTTTGAAAATATCTTTTTTATTTCTATCAACGGTCTATTTTTTAATCTAAATCGTTTATGATACATTTTTAACAAAACTGTGAACTATACTATTCAGGGAATCAATCGATAGTTATTACATTTTGATAAAAAACATGAAGTTGAACACAAATTCAAAACGAAAAAACAATTGAGCAATTTCTAATTTTTAAAAAATATTGTTTTCTTAGCCTGAATTTTAACCAAACAAAGAATGATTTTCAAATAAAATATATCTTATTCAAACCAATCAGTACTGACTAATACTAGTGTACACAATAGTTGCAATGAATAAATAAGAATAATCATAATTCAATTACAATTCCAACAATATAATTTTACCGATTCAAATATGTACCAAATTCATGAAACAATCAAATTAAAAGTCAAGCATGAATTCATAACCAATTGCATTCAATTGGACAGATTCAATGCAATGTTATCTGAATAAAATCATAAACATGTTTCATACAAAATGGATTTAGAACCAAAAAGCATGAGGAAGGAGACAAGTCTCCCAGATAAATAAAGTCTCCCCATATTGTGTTGTGGACAATTAATCCTATTAAAAAGAAATTATACTCATATTTTTCGATGACATTCTACATGACATTATGCGTATATAATAATATAATTATTAATTGATTTATTTGTTTATTTAATTTCACTTTCGTTTTGCACCATTTTATTTACATTGTTTATCTATTATGCATGTAAAGATATTTAATTATAAATTCAATTTCATAACACGCACATAAAAAATATGCAGATTGAAAAATCCAATGTTATATGTATAACAAACATTAAAATATATTTTACCGAAAAAAATTGCAAAAAACTTTTAGGGAGTCACTAAACAAAACATTGTTAGGGAGTCTAATAAATCAATTTTATTTTTCACAAAAAATATCTTTGAATAAGTATGTAAATTAATGAATTTAAGTTGAAAATGTGTGAATCTGATTTAAAAAAGCCTGAATTTGATTTGAAATAATATGAATTTGATTTGAAAAAATGTAAATTTATCTTGGAAAAGTATGGATTTGAGATGAAAATCTTAATATGATACAAAATAGCATAATTTATAGAATTCCAGCTGCGTTCAAACTGTGGTCCGCGACCAATCATGACCCCGTCTCGTGGCCCCCGTATATAATTCATCATCTGTCAACGGACAATAAGTCACAATTGAACTCTTTTTAACACCGACAGAGAAACAAACCCGAAGATCTTCTATATTGCGAAGGCAACAGTCATATTATCCCAAATGTGGCATAAGTCATGCTATTTTGTACAATTTATTTCATTTTCTTAAAAAAAATTTGGATAATGATGACTTTTTACAGGTCATTCTATTTCAATACTACATACAAATACATATCTCTTAAACTATAAGCAAAATATTGGATCAGGTTAGGTATTCTTATTTAAAAAGACATTTAGCTATCTAGGTTTTGTGTTAAGTCATAATGAGGGTTGGCTCAAAATTAGGCCTTTTCTCAAAAATATCCTTTTACAAGATTTTATATTTTCAAATTGATTTTTATTATGAAATTTGTATTTTCAAAATTAATTTTCAACTGAATATAGATTTATTTTGGCAGCTGCCAAAATCGCAACGTCTAATTTGGGACAATTTTTTCGTCTATTTTTGATAAAATATCATGTTGACAATGACGTTAGAAGGCCGTAAGATAACTTTATGTGAAATTTTAAGATATCTGTAAGTTATTTTCGGCAATTAATTAATTTTTACAAACTTTTATTCACGTAGTACTTTTGCGATTTATCATTTTAATCCTAATCGAAATAAATTGACACATGTTTTTCAAAATTTGTTATTGGACTCGGCTGCAAAAACTTTTTCAAAATACTATATAAAAAATTAAATCGTATTCAAATTTAATACACATATTGTATAATGTGCATTTACGAATCGTTTTGTAAAAGACAAACTATAAAAAACGATAAAAATGTTTATAAAGATCGATAAAGAATAATGTTAGGGTAGATAAATTTCATAACAAACGTGACATTTTTCATACTAAAAAAAATCTACATCACATTCTTCAAATATCTACTGGAAAAATAACAAAAACTGTCACTTCGTGAATGGAAAGTGTCATAATTACATTAATATGCAATAAGTGAACACTGTTAAGTGTAACTAGAGAAACATATAAAGATAAAATTATATGTGAAATGAATCTATAAAATACGGTTTCTTGGTTAAAATAAAGTTACAATAATATTAATTAATACGAAAATTAAAAATTTGATAAAAAAAACTTACAAAAGCACAACAGCGTAAAAGTGTGTTGGATTTGTTTTTATTTTCGCAATCGTCTTTCAATGAATGTTCCAATGATTTTATCTGAAATATTAAAATTGTGCAATTAATACATTTTCGTTAAAAATGTATAATTTTAATAAATGAAAAAAAACTAATTAATTGTTTAACCAAACCTAACGAAATTTTCGATCAATATGATAATAGTTCTTAAAATTATAACGTGATCAGTGATATCGCAACAGAATATGAATAAAATATGAAAAAGCGCATCAATAATTTCAAAACACATCAATCTACAGTTCTGGACGATCAATATTGAATCAACATATTGACAATATCATCGATCATCGATGAGTTATTTAGCAAACGTATAAATTAATTTCTTTGTTTATAAAACCAACAGTTTAACTAAAGCTCGTTTAGATCATTAAAAATCATAAATTCACATTTCAGCAAATAAATATTCAATTCAACGGCTGAATCCAATCATAATATTTATGAATACGATTTTTACAAAATAAGATATGTATGTACATACATATCTAACAATTACGTCAATCGATTTCACAAGAATATGCAGATAATTTCGATCGTATGAAAACTCGTGCTAAGTGCAGTCAATATTATCGTTTTCAATGAAGATGTGTAAAAGTTTCGCTAATTTTATCGATTTGAAAAAATGTCGAATTTCCGCGATAAAATTGTTCGAAACATACCGGTTTTGTCACACCTAAAAAACTGTGACGCAAAACGTCTTATGGTTTCTTTAGTTTTTTCCTCATGTTACTCTTTTCAAATGGTTGACATAAGTTTTTCATGTTTTATCATGTTACTGCATCACTGGCTAAATATTAAATTACAAACTTCAAGTTGACACTTTGCTATGAAAAAATATAGTAAATGAAAAGGCCGTTGTGTTTAAATTCCCATGAGTCAACATTTTGAATGATTTCAACAATGAGTATTTGAAAAATAGTGTCAATATTAGAAAAAGATAGTCAAATAATAAAAAAACAATAGTATCAATCATGTGGAACATGTTTGTTTACCTTTTCTAATTTTATGATTGAAATACATTTTATTAATCAAATTAAAGTGAGATTTTTGTAAATGATTTTCCAAAATTTATCAATAATTCTCGCTACGTTGAGACAATTGCGTGCAAATCTTATCAAAGCACGTATTTCGAAAATAATACTCGACGGGATATTTGTACGGAAAAAATATCATTGATATTGGATTTTATAACTTTCAGTTGGTGATATTTACTTGTATCTTATAAGCACTTATATTAATTATTAACTTACTTGATAATTATTGAAAAGCTATTCGGATATCTATCAAATCATATAAGAAATACACTAAAATAAAAAAAATGTTTTGTGACAACCCTAACCATATGAGATAATTATGTCAAAGTGGCGATGTTATCTTCAGTTTTCGTTTTCAAACATAATGCTGTTTCGATTTTTGTATAGTATTTATTCATTGTATTTACTCAGAATATATTTTAAAGTTCATGATATTTCAAATTAAACGTTGTGAATAAACCTGAAGAATTATGTCATTATGTGCGATTTATTCAATCGCGTTGATTATAATTGTTGATGAATGCAATTAAGTTAATAGTTGCCTACATATTTAAATATACAAATGATTTTACGACAAAAGATATAAAACAATGTTTATAAATACTGAGGAAAAATATTTTTATGAAATTATCACATCTGCATTGTTTAACTACCCTAACTAGAAAATTATAACGAATTAAGTTTGCAACAATAATTGCGAATATTAAATCAATTCGAAAGTTCGTATAAACGAAATTTGGCTTATTTTCCGTAAATCGTCACATTTGACCTTTCAGTTGAAACGAATATACTTTGAATAAACATTTATTAGGTGTAACTTATACACGTTAATTAAAATCAAATTTATTGAATTAATAATTCAAATATCAAAATGAAACAATTTTGATATGAGTTCGAATGCGTATTATAAATTCTTAGAAACCTGAAACGATTTAAATTTCAAATGCCAAACGAAAATAAAACAATCCTCACATTGACCGAGTCGAAGAACGGCAGAGCTGAATACCTCCTGGGAGGAAACCTGGTAGCAGCCGAAGCCATCTAAAATTATTTTCAGATTCCGAAAACGATTCACTGTCGGAAAAAGTAACGGATATTGTTCAAAAATTTAAAATTCGAAACGAAATTTTGAGATTTTCGAAACCACGTTGAGGCGGGCGGCCGCTTCGCGTCGCGGCCGCAACTGACTCGTTTAGCTCGAGATCTATAACAGAACGGGATCTATGCTGGAAAAATGAGATCTATGCGAGTTTTAAAAGTTTTAAATTGTTTTAACGTGCACACGTCATATGCTGGTATTTATTTCAGGTCAACTTATCGTTTTGGTTTGTTGAAATGCTGGGTTTCTGTCGCGTGGACGTTTCGAAGCCGTTTCAATATTGAGTCGAGTGACGTTATGAATTGATTCGTATTCGATTTTGAGCTTTATTGCATTTAATTATAGAGTGCATTTTAAATTGTTACTTAATGAAAAGTTTCGTAGGACGTTGAACCATGTGCTTTTCATTTTCAGATGTTAGACTCTAATAAGATTTTGTTTCACATATTTTTCATAATTTTATATTTACTAAATGTAGTCGACTTATTTAAGCTCAGTTGATACAGCTAGTCTTTTTTTTATTATTTAAATGACAAATTAACGTAAAAAATAAAATAAATGATAAATTAAAAATAATTTATTTTAAAAATATGGCAGCCAATTCATCATTAAACAATATATAATACATACAAATAATTTAAAATTTTGCTATCGTAAATCAATTATTTATGTTATTTTACATTCATAATTTCTAAAACGTATGTCATTATTTGAATTTCGAAATCATTTTCAGCAGAGTCTGATGAAGATTTGATTCGATGAAGGCACTCTGCTAATCGAGAAGTTATTCCGACAGTTTTCAGTGAAAGCTTACTCTGAAATTTTAAAATTTGATAGTAAAAAATAATTAACAAAAACAAAACTTGAAAGTCAAAATATGAAAACCTTATGATTATTAGCGGACAAAGCCCAAATCGCAATGCAAACGTCTATCTTATCAGCCAGAGAACGTTGTCCAGACAAAATGCTGGAAAACATCTGAAGGATCTCGGCTACATAAATAAAATAATGATTTTTATTCCAATATCAATCATCTACAAAGGTAACAATTCAGAAACAATATTAAGTACCTGATGCCAAATACTTTGGACGATTTGCTGAATTGAAAGTGCAATTCCTCAAAACCAACAGCATCAGACCATCAGCCTGATGTACGAATGCACATAGCACACTTAAATATTCACCGATCTTTAATTGTCCTTCTGGATACATGGACATGGTGAGACAAAAGTTCTCCCACATGAATTCTACCCGTTTCCATTGGACTTTCCTTTTGGTAATAGCAGGGTGCAATTTGTTCAAACAGTTGAATACTTCGCTCTACAAGGAAAATTTAAACACTTCTGCAGATCAAAATTTTAATGTTTTTGGTCAAAACTTGCATAAAATAATCAATATAACGATTCCATTGCCATTACTCTAAATAAATATGGACCAAAATTTAAAAAAAAATCTGATTGATCTGATTTGAATTCTAATAATTTAATTAATTCATTCTGACCAAATAATTTGTTACCCAATTAAAATATAATAATATAAAATCAAAAAACATAACTGAATGTCCATTACCTTTACAATAATAGTTCGGCAATGTATATGATTACTGACATTTTTAAGGATTTCCAAACATCCTTCGAGCACCATTAGCGATCTCGTTTGACTAACTGAGTTCATTTCTTTAACGAGAAGATCAATGATTTCTGAAAGCAGAGAGTGAGTCCCCACAGTCATACACATCGAGTGACTACTTTTTGGACATGAATTAGTATAAGATGATAGCATCTGGACAATATGACATCGAGTCATCTCATCAGATATCAACCACGGCCACAGTTTATTGATTGGAATGATCAAGTTGTTTTCTGCACATACATCTTTTCCAGCCGGACAGTTACTTATAACATTACATAATAGTAAAATAGTCCAGTTCATATAATGCATGATTGGAGATTTCTTTCGATTTCTCGAAATGCTTTGAGGTTTCGTGTGAGTCATGAGGTAATATTGAATCTTGTTCAAGTTGCTTATTAAATTTTCTGCAAATTTGGAATTTACAGCAAAAACTTTTGCTGCATTGCTTACTCCTAATACGACACATAAGGCTGTAGCGATAGAGTCAAAGTTTTCAGCTGAAAGTCATTGAAAAATTAAAGATAAAATATGATTTTATGTAAAATACAAATGAAATAAAAATACCATTCACTCTATTGTCGATACTATCAATATTACAGTCTTGATATAATTTCAAAAGATGATGACAAAACTCTTCTCCTAAAACTTCGATGTTTAAATTTCCATCATAACCTTTCCTATTACTGTTACTTTCTCTCACAGAAATCTTTAATTTTTCATTAAAAATAATTTTATTAGGTAAATATTCACAATTTTTTGATTCCATTTCAATTTTTTTATGAACCGTAGTATTATCGAATATATCTTCTAAATTCAGATTAACATTTTGGTTATAAGATACGTATGAATTCACAAAATTCACTAAACAATAAGAAGATGATGGAATGATATCTAAAATGAAAATATTATGATTAGTTTCATATCAAAGAGTGTTACGATTTTTTTTTTAAATATCACACCTTTATATTTGATATCATTAATTGTTAATAATAAATTATGTAGAAATAGAATAACACTTCGTTTTGATAAAATCTCTGATATGCACTTGTATCCTTGAAAAGTTTCTAAAAAGCTTCCGATTAACAACAAACTCCAACGTAACATTTCTTTGTGATATTTTTGTAGCGTCATATCTGTGGTTTTCATTTTGAACATTACTTAAAATAACATAGGTAGGTATTATATATTAAAAACCTAAAACTATATCTAAAATTACCTGGAAAATCATCTAAAATAAGCTCTAGCAAAGCGTTCATGCAATCTTTTATATTTACGAGTTCGTTGAGAACTTCATTTGAAATAATTGTAGCCACATATAGTGTCCTACAAATTGAAGTGCAAAGTAAATATTTGGTTTTGTGTGATGAAATCTTGAGAGAAATGCATCTGAAAAGATTTAACAGTCACATAAATCAATATATGTATGTACCTAGGTAGGTATATTATGTACATTGATGATAAATATATTTAAAAGAAAACAGAACTCACTTAAAGAGTATCTTAAGCACGTTTGAGTTAATTAAATTTTCAGGAACGTGATTCAGCACATTCAAAGAATTATGAATAACATTAGATATTTGAATTAACAAATTAATTGTACACTTGGGCATGCTCATAGCTGTCACTTTTATTGGAATCTTGTTCAAACATTTCTTCGACACAGCTACTTCATATTTTTCTTTGCTTAGTAAAATATCTAAAGGAATATTGTCACCGACTAAAAAAAAAACGTTCAAATGAATCCATTTTTTATAAAATAGGTAGGTACCTATATCAAGTTTTTTTATAAAGGTTTTCCACTTCATGTTCAGTATTTATAAAATTAAATCAAATTATTTAAGTGGAATATCTATATTCTTACAGGAATCGATAGGATCCTCTTCAGTTAAACACACTTCAGTGAGAGTGGCAGATAATTTATCTAAGAAATCTAAAGATAGCAAATATAACAATTCATCATTATTGGTTGAACCTTTCTAAAATTGAACGATGAAAGTAAATTTTCATTATTCATACATTTAAAATTTTGCAAGATACTAAATTTGAAAATTTATTATACCACTTTTCTTTTGCTTTTGATTGCTAGAATATTGCATAAAAGAATTGCTGCTTGCTCACGTAAAATACTTGTTTCGGTTAAATCCGCTAAAGTGATGATGGACATTTCTATAGCGTTATTTCCAGTTTTAATACATTCTATGAATATAAGATAAAAATTGATTGAACTTGCAATACTAAAATATGTGATGTATGCCAATGACAAATCAATAAAAACCTTGTTCTACACATGATGCTAAATCTGACAATACAATTCCACTCAAGGCTTTAAAAGATATGCATTTCAGCATGAAATGACCTGATTTCAACCATGTCAAAAAAACAGGTAAAATGTTTCTACAATTCTCGTCAAAATCAAACTGAAATAAAAAATATAGTAGTTAAACATGACGCAGAAATTTAAATAAAAGTGTATTGAAAAAAAATGTTGACTACCAAAACATCTTTCAGATCTTTCTTAAAAAGATATATAAATCTTGAAAGTATCATTAAAACGTTTACAATAAGTGAATATCCTTTGTAACAATGATACTCATAATTTGTGCTGAATCTTTTGGATAAATTGATCAAATTGTATATCAACTTTTTTTGATCATTTTGATTCTTATCATTTTCTAATCCATTATAAGGAGAATGAATTAAATTATTTAAACATTCAAGGATTTGTGCAGTATATGCTGAAAATAAATAGAAGATAATAAATGTTCGAATATCACAGATTTCATTGAACAAAAAAGTGTTCATACCTAGACTATTCATATTGTTGATTTCTAGGTTCGAAAGACATTCATTCAAATAATAAATTACATTTTTCCATGACATTTTACCGTCAATTGAAGACGAGACCTTTTCTAGCATTTCAGAATTAGATTGAGAACAGCATTCACAAATCAGTTTAAGTATCTTAGCCTTTAGCTTGTAAGAGAATAAATCACAATTTTCAGTCCAATCTTCATCATCATCTTTTTTCAGCAAAGCGCATATTCCATACGGTGCTTCTAATAGAGACTCAACAATCCATGCGACATTAGAAATATCTTGTAAAGATGAACCTTAATATAAAATCATATAAATAGATATGTATCCATCAAAATGACAATCGTACTTCGAAAATAGTTGATTCTCATGAAAAAAAAATTACCATTCTGAAACAGCCTTAAGTACAAAGGTATGAAATCCATAAAGCACAACAAAAGACTCAAATCTTTCGGACTAGCCGGAGGAGCAGAAATAAAACGATGCAATGTATCATTCCATGGTAAAGAATCATAATACAAAGTATTCATTTTACAGTTCAGCGTTAGTGAAACATATCTGAAATCATGTAAAATAAAGGCACAATTAGCATAGTACGCATAAAAGTCAGAAATACAACAAGATTCATATTAAATAATAAAATTTACTAACCCTTCGAGTTTGCTTATTCCATTTATAACTATCTTATGAGAATTTGCATTTTGAATCTGATACAAAGCAGAAACACATCCTTGTACTGGACTCATTTCTTTGAGAATGGATAAATCAGAATTTGTGATCATAAGCCGTGAATCGAATTCATCTTCGTATGAATTTTCAGGTACATAAGGCCAATTCAAAACTTTATTTAAGCCACCAAAATAAACGATGCTCCAATGTATTCGTAGATAACTACTCGCATTTTGTCTAACCATTATAAAGCCTGAAAAAATATCAGTATACAGAAATCTGTGATATTTTAATTCATTAATAATCAAAGTGTATTATTACTCTCTTTATTCTCTAAAGTATATGAACTCGTACGAGAATGTATAAAATGTTCAAATGGTAAATTCGTTTTTTTTGCTATTGAGTTGTGAATCGACATATTTGTATGATGAGGATTCGATGAATCAGATTCATGGGAGTTGATTATGAAATTGGAAAAAACTAGTAGACTCAAAACTTGGGACGCTGAGACGACAAAATTATCTTCGTTTGGAAACAAAAGTATTGCTATAAATTAAGACATTTTCTTTTAAATGTAATATTTAAGAACCAAAAATTCACACACTTTATGCATACATTAACAATTATAATTTGATTGTAATAAATACCAAAGTACCTCTAATAATATTGAAAAGAACACTAATATCTTCAGCCAATCTATGTCTAATTTCTGTATTGGAATATAATAAACTATTCAATATTAATACACAACTCATTGCAGATTCAGGAAAAGTAGAAAATTCCGATGAAAGAAGAGACATTCTGAAAAGTAATTACATTTTTCGATAGACCATACAATAAATTAAACCTATTCTATTAAAAAAAAAATTAAAGGCACCTCAAATAATAATTCACTATATCACAACCATCTTTGTCAATGAAATTTTGATGAAGATTTGTCTGTTGCAGGATTATAGCCAATTGAGACAAAGCAGATCTACAAAACGAAGGATCCACTTGTGATGGACTATCAGCTATACTGTTGGTACTATTCTTGAAATCAGATTTTAACAAGTTGACTATTTGCAACAACGCTCCATCCTAAAAATTATATGATTTAAATATCGTCATTTTCACAATTATACAGATGAAAATCATACATACTTCATAAAAATTTGGATCTTGCTGTTTGTTCACATTAAAATTTTTAGGCTTCACTGTTCTCAAAGCTGAACAAAGTATATCTGGACGTATGAATTCATTTTTCGGTAACATTACATTATTATCTATAAATATAATTATGTAAAATTATTCAATTACAATATAGAATGATGTAAAACACATGAAAAACCTTCTTCTGAATGTAAAAATTCCAGTAAATTATTGGCTCCTTCCATTTGTGCTGAGAAACATTTGGAATATAATAATCTGATGTTTCCTTTAACCAGTTCGATCTTTGGAATCAACATACATTGACCAATTTTTGGATTGAGAGTCTTAATGATAGATTTACCTGAAAATTGAGGATTTAAAAAAGATTTTATAAATGTTAAAAATCAACTAGGTAGTTAATTACCAAAATCATCATCATGAACAGCGTGCATATTCAATATTGGATAAGATGGAAGAACAGCTTCTAAGAACATCCTCCAAGTTGTATCAGACATGAGCAGTTTCCCTTTCAGCAAATATTGGATTATGGAACATACATGATTCCTAGACTGTATCAATTTATTATTGAATTAAGATAGAGATGTATTAAAATTATATTCAAAGCACAGTTGAGCAAATTAAATAGTTCAAATGAGCAAATACGAAAGGTGAAAAAATAAATTGATGTAGGTAAATAGTTTTATAAAATACCCTTGCTCTTTCCATTTATAATTATTAGTATTCACTCATTTCAATTACTCAATACATTTAGCCGCTTTATGTATCAATCATAAAACTTACTTGTTCTGACTTTGTTTCCAAACCAAAACAGCAAATTTCCAATAGTATAGTCGGATCCAAAAAGAATTTTAGAGAAGACTCATCATAAAAATTTGTATCAATACTTGTTTTGATCAATCCACCTAAAACGTGCTTTACTACTTTATGTAAATGTGCATAAAATGCACTTTTAACCCATTCGCAACAATGTGATACTAGCATTAGAGTGATATTTTTTATATCATGTTGCTGTTGATGAGAAAGTTTCCACTTTGGAGATTTCAAACAGAATATTTCTAATGCGAATGTTATAACATTGATATTTTTATGAAACTCCAAAGATGGAATGGACATTTTCAAAGTGCTTATGACATCGGGTGATTTATTCTCTTTGTCCAGACATTTGAGGATTTCAATAGCAAAATTCATACTTTCAGCTATTTTTTTCATCTCTATATATATCTTTAGCCTATTTTGATCATCTAAATTGTTATGAGGCTGAAACTAATAAAATGTGTTGAATATAAATGACAGAGAAAAATATAATTAAATGAATAATGTACCTCTAAATATCGTAGCAGTTTATTGTGGATTTCTGGATAAATAAGAGCAAATGAAATATCATCAATACAACTGTATAGACTTGAAACAAATGTTTGTGGAAAAACAGGTGAGAAATCACTCCATTGTGCAAATGAAATGCAAAACATAAGCATACGTATGTATAAAATTTTATGGAAAGTATATTTTTCGTCATTTGCAGAATCAAATATTCTAAAATGAAATGACATTTTTGTTTATTTGGATACTGTATTGAATATGAAAACTTAAATAAATCTACCAAAAGAATCATTATAAAGAACAAAACATGATTTACCTTAATCTTTGTAATAAATCACCGCAAGAGCGTAATAATTGTATTTGTTTCTGTAAAATTTCTTGAACAAACCTATTATCTTTATCTACTTTCCAAAGAGTGCTTTTGATTGTACTAAATAATATTTTCAACAATTTTTCACACAGACTCATGATAATGTTGATTTCACCCTAAAACACAGTTTTGATTCTTCTTAACAACATAACATACATGCATAATTGAAAAAAATCTACAAAATTACCATTAAGCTATAAAGTTCTTGTTCTATAACAGATTCGGATAAGGTTTGACTCAAAAAATTCACAATAATATACATAGTTTCTAAACAAAAAATTGGCAGAGGCAATTGATTCAATGCAACTGCAGGATCACAAAAACTATTGCTGGTTTCATTCAACAATTCAACACCATGTTTTTCATGTTCAAAATGCTCATCACTTTTATAGAAGTTTGAAGGTAGTTTCTAAAATAAAATAAATGACAAATAATAATATTTAAAACTTTCTGCTATATTCACATATTGATTTGACATAGGTACTTTATGGTGTCTTAGAGAAGGATCTTGCAATTGTCTTATTCTGATATTGATACCATCACAAAATGCAGACAATGCTTCGATAGCCAATATATTGAACTTAGGTCTGTTGATCATATTTTGAAACGTCTAAAATCAGGAAAATGTCAAATGATAGAAATAAAAACTGATAATATAAGTATGAAAACAATACTTTTATAGTGGTGGGCCTGTTAAGAAATACATCAGCAGGAAAATCTTTCAGAAGAACATAGATGAAAAAATAAGATGCTCTTTCAAACGAGTTGCTCGTACGAATGCATTCTTCATTCAATAGAATTTTTTGAATATCTGATTCACACAAATGTATCCAAGGCATCAAATATATCATGACTCCTTGAGAAGGCCTAAAATAATTCATCAACAATAAATTAAAATCTGCTAAATATCGTGAAACCGTATAATACAAATACACATACAAATCTAATACATCTCGACAGCTGGATTGATTCCAATGCTTTGCATCAATTTTTTGGGTTAATTTTGAATTATCAAATAAGCTATTGGCATCAATATGAGAATCAATATTTTCAGATCTGAAATTACGAAATAAAACACTAAATTTGTGTAAATATACTTATAGCATTACAAATTTAAACCAAAACCTTATGCTCGAAGGCATATTCAATGAAGGAATACTCAAGCATTCTTTCAAAGGTATGTTTTCAAAAGTTTTAATATAGTAAATCATATTATCAAGCAATTCATGATATTTAAAATTGATTTTTCTTTTTATATTTAGCAAATTGCTTATCATGTTGCTAGATCCGATGAGTTTTATCAATGAATGCCCCGACGAAGACTAAACAATCAGAAAACACATAAAAGTCAGAAAATGAGAAAGCTTGTTTAATTTTCACCATTTACTTAATTTTATTCAATTAATACTTGTTTTTTGAACATTTACCTTGAAAATAAAGAATAGAGCTTCAAGAACTTCTTCTTGATAAGCGGAATCATCATATTCAAACCATTTTAATAGATATACGAGTAATTTTTTCAAGCCATTCAATTCTTCATCAAAAGCAAAACCATATTTTACTTTCGAAATCAAAGATAACAAGGCTCTTTCTCTGATTTCTTTGATAGGGTGTCCTAATTGTAAATTTTATGTACATTGTATAATTGCAATTGTGATTGTAATTAATGTGATAAAATTGAAAAATTATCCAATAATTTACCCAGTTTTTGTATACTCGACGTAGATATGTGATTTTTATGCATTTTTTAACTACAAATACAACTTCATAACAATTAACGAACAAACATTCAAAGAACTGTCATTTGATCGGCAGTACCAACATATTACTCAGCGAACGAATTATTAGGTAATTCTATACACATTTGAAGGAAACTTGATCTTCCCTCTCTCGTCTTACAAAAAAAAAAAACAATAATATCATAAACGTTTTTATTATACCTAATTGATTAAAAAAATAATATTTATATTTTTAATTATGGGATATTTTCCGAAATGTAAAAGTAATACCAATACACAAATGTGCAAAATAACAAACGCCATTGAAAAGATGGCGTCGAACTTGAAAACAACATAAACTTCAGGCTCGTCGTTTTTTCGTTATAATTTTCTACATAAAGCAGATATTCAGGTACAAAATAGATTAAGTAACGTAACGGATACTCGTTTTCGGAGTTTTCTGCTGTTTTCAGATACATTCATAACTTTTCATGAAAATTTTTCATCTGAAGCGTCCATTGTATGCGGATGTGCTTAATTTTTCCAGAAAATCTTGTAATTGAAAATCACGACAATATGAACTCCAATGGAAACGAAAAAAAGCGACCTTTTCCCGAAGACACATCTTCGCAAGATATTGTAAATCCCAAGTATCAAATGCTGGAGCTGATAAAATCTATGGTAAGTATCTTATATTTGACGACTAAAAAGGTCAATGGGTAAAAGTGATTTTGTGGCAATTTCGAGAAAAGAGCGCTCAAAGTTAAACACGTACCTACACGTATTAGGAGCAGGTCGAGCGATTTGATGATATATCTCTGTGCATGTTTCAAATTCATTTATATTCTTTTGCCACCAAATATATGAGAGTACATATAAGTGATTCCTGTACATAACTCAATTTCAGCAAAAATGTCACTCGTACCCCTTGGCCTTCTCTCGTCATTTATGATATGTCACAGTAAAAGCATAAAATACAATACATATATTATTCTGATATTTTATTTTTGATGTGTTTATATAAGGACATGAAGGATGAAAAGTTAAGACAACATCGGGAAACTCTCAAATCTCTTAATTTAATTATTGAAAAGCTAAATAAAGAGAATCGACAAAAACAGATAGAATATGAAAAATTGCAACTTGAATTCCAACTCGAAAAGGATCAACGGCAATATGCGACAGTTCAGTAAGTATTTTTGTCACTTTCAAAGTTTTTTTGTGTAATAAGCTTTGTTTATTAATCAAATGAAATTGTATCATAGAGTAAACAGTATAAAAGCGAAGTTTAAAAACATCTCAGAACATTCTGATGCGATTAAAGAATTTCTTGAGTTGGGCCGGAAAGATTATAATACTCTGAATGAAGCTTTTAAGAAAGCTATCAATGTCTCGCAAAAAAAGAACGAAGAACACTCATCGATAGTGAAAGATTATAAGTTGCAACTTTCAAATGCAAAACAAGAATGTTATTATTTTATCTTTATTTCTAAAAAAAAAATTATCAACTACTGAATGACTTTTTGTTTTGATTTCAGTCGAACAAGAGAAACAGCTTCGTACTGAATTGACTTACAGCTACAACCAAAATTTCAATGTGATAAAACAATCTTTAGAAGGTTATAAAAAGAGCGTTCTTGGGTTGGAAGACACGGTAAGAAACTTACAAAATAAGAATGATCAGTATTCGACCGAAATAATGGAATACAGGAGAGATTTATCCAATTTATTACAAAAAGACGAGAAGGTAAGAAATTTTTTCAACTACTTACTTCAATTTGAATAAAATTATTAAGTATACATAATTTAAATATGTATGTTCATTTCGGTGGTTGTAGAAAGATCAGATAATTTTCGATATGAGAACGGAATTCAAAATATTTTTTGAAAATAATATTCAAGAAAAAGCTGAATTGTCTAAACGTATTGATGAATCTCAAAGGAGGTAAAAAACAATGTCAATTTACCATACAGGTTTTCCACTTTATGTTGCAACACCGTAAAATTTGTTAAACTGATTTAAAATAATATTGTGCACAAAATAATCTTATTCACTTTTCAAAATGTTTATTGAACATGGAATTGAAAAACCTGAATCATTGGATAAATTAAATATTCAGCAATTAGTCATATTTTAGATTGATTTATTTTTCTTTACGTGCAATTTATCTTTTTTTATTGTTGAAGAATCGCTGAACTTCAAAATATGTTGGAAGATTCAAAAGAAAATTTTGAAACCCAAAAAAGACGCCTGTATGACTCGTTACAGGAAATTGAACACATGAAAGGAGACGCTGAATCTTTGCAAAATGAATTCACAATGTATAAATCTGAAGCTGCGGTAAATTTCACATAAAATTGATATATTTTGATTCATTATAATTTTCACACTCAATTTTTTTATGTGATTTTATATTTTTTTCTGAAATTCACAATTATGTACTCAAATTGTTGGAGTGATTATTAATTTCCATAAAAAAAATATAATAATATGTTTTCAATAATTATAGAAGCAACTTGATAATTTACAACTCGCAAAAGTAGAGAATGAAATTAATATGACAATGTTGCAAAGAGAACTTAACATTTGCAAAGAAGAACGTGATAACTTCCAGCAGGTAAACTGAAATTTTTATACTTGTTTACACTGTTTGATATAGTAATTATAATTTTCAATCATATAAAATATAGATTATTCAAACTAATTTGGAAGAATATCAAAATGTAAAACTTACTCTAGAAAATAAAATTTATGAACTAGACAAAATTGCCATTGAAAATCAAAATGAAGCCGATTCTAAATTGAAAGCACTCCAAAACAATTACGAGAATAAAATACAAGACCTAATATTGCAAAAGTAATTTATTTTCATATGACAACTAAAAAGGCAAAGGGGTACAAGTGACATTTTTGTTGATGTTGAGTTATGTACAAGAATCACTTTTATGTATGCTCATATATGTATTTGGTGGCTAAAAGATATAAACGAATTTGAAATTTGTGCCGAAACATATCATCAAATCACTTGACCTCCTTCTAATACATGTAGGTACATGCTCGACTTTGAGCATGCTTTTCTTGAAATCACTGAAAGTCACTTGTACTCCTTGGCCTTTTCATTCATCATATGTATTAGGTTTTTCTATTTTTTTAACATTTTCATTAACTATGTGTTACTAATTTTAGAGATAAACTTAGTGAAGAAACTGTTCGCAATATGGAATTGCTTCAAAATGAATATGAGAAAAAAATAAGAGACATAACATTGCAAAAGTATTTTTTTATAATTATACTTATATCTATTGAGTTTTATAGAATGCTACATACATTTTTCCCATAATAATTTCAGAAACCAGATTGCTGAAGAAGCTGAGCGTAATATGAAGTCCCTTCAGATTGAATATGAGGAAAAAATACAATTCATGACATTGGAAAAGTTATTTTTTTCTTAAAATATGTATATCATATGTTTAGTTTTATAGCATTTGCCAACTCCTATTTTTTTAATAATAATTTCAGAAACAAACTTGTCGAGGAGACTGGCTGCAATATGAAATTACTTCAAAATGAATATGAAAAAAAAATACAAGACATATCATTGCAAAAGTATTTTTTTCTTGATTATATATTTAGTTTTATCGAATTGATTTTCTGCTTTTTTCCAATAATAATTTTAGAAACCAGATTGCTGAGAAAGCTGAGTGTAATATAAAATCTCTTCAGAATGAATATGAAGAAAAAATTCAAGATATAACATTGCAAAAGTATTTTTTCCTCATTATATATTTAGTTTAACCTAATTCATTATAGTTATATCTACTTTTTTTTTAATGACAATTTCAGAAACAAACTTGTTGAGGAAACTGGTTGCAATGTGAAGTCACTTCAAAATGAATATGAAAAAAAAATACAAGACATGACATTGCAAAAGTATTTTTTTCTTGATTAAATATTTAGTTTTATCAAATTGATTTTCTTTTTTTTTCCAATAATAATTTTAGAAACCAACTTGTTAAGGAAGCTGAGTGTAATATGAAGTCGCTTCGAGATGAATATGAGAAAATAGTTCAAGACATGACATTACAAAAGTATTTTTTTCTTGATTATATATTTAGTTTTATCTAATTAGTTTTCTACTTTTTTTCGATCACAATTTCAGAAACAAACTTGCCGAGGAATCTGATTATAATATGAAGTCACTTCAAAATGAATATGATAAAAAAATACATGACCTAATGCTACAAACGTATTTTTCTCAGTTAATCATTGAATTTTGTTAGATTTCTTAATATTTTATTTCAATATCAATTGTAGAGACCAACACACTGAAACAATTAGTATTTTGAAAAAAAATCTCAGCGAAAAAACAGAACATATCAACCAATCAAAAATAATCGAAGAAGAACTGATTAAGGAATTAGGAAAGACTAAAGAAGATTTAGAAGTATTTTTTCTTGCTTATTTGATTATTATTCATTTTCACTACATGAATTTTGCTTTTTTTTTAGCTTCAGATTGAATTAGAAAAGAATTTAAGAAAATTCATGAAGGAAAACGTTTGCGATACTGTCAGAGCAATATAATCAATCACAATATTAAATGAAGCAAAATACTCTATTGATATTTCAAACATTTTCAGAATATTATCGACGAAATAAGAAAATTGAAGGAAAAGTGTAATATCCAAACAGAAGAAAACAATCAATTGCATTGTACAATAGAAAAAGATCGTAATAATTACCAATATTGTGACAAATTTCAAGAGTTATTAGATTCGCAAAAGAATCATTTACAGCAACCTGTTATGTGTCACTCGTATCAAGTATGTATTTTGATTATTATTCGACTGATATTAAATACTTACCTAAATATTATCAAATAACCATATTGACGCACTTTTGACGAAGGATAAGAGTGAGACACCAAAAGAAAACATTGTAAGAATTAAAAAGAAGCTTTTCAATAATGATATTTATAATTTTGGTATTTCTGATGCCGAGTCTAATGTGAGAAAACATAAAAATGTATATAATATTTTTTTCCTAACATTAAACGTTACAATAATAAATGTTCTGTTTCAGACTTCTTCACCCCCAAAAGAAATCAGCATCGTTGGTAAAAAAAAAGCGGCAGTACCGGTTAAAAACACTTATGTGAGGAAATACCAGAATAAAAGCCCTCGAAATAAAAAATAGTTAATCCAATTCAATCTTTTTGTTTTAAGTAGAAAGTAATATTAAACTTTTCTTGTTTTAAATAAATATTGAACTTGGTACACCAAAGACTTCTCGATGTGTATCAATTGATTAGAAATATTAATCCTTTAATATTATGTTAATTTATGATTTTTAATGTAAAAAGTGTCATTATCTAATGAATGATGCACAAATTTCTATCATCAAACATACTTTAGTGTTATATGTGTATTTCCCTTACACAATTTTTGTTCAAAGCAGTGCTTTTATAATTGGTAAAATAACATGTGCTATTTTTTCATGTTAATTGAAAGCCAATCTTTTCATTTTCATGTTAGTCAATATTTTTTTCTTTTGAGTTCGACAGCAAACTATTGTTAACTTAATACTTAACTACAAAAAAGAAATTTCACTCGCATGAGAGTTAAAACAAGCGAAAAGATAACTGTATCTGCTTTACAGAAGTTTAAAATATATTTATTATTTAATTATCAGCTGTGTTAATTAATTATAATTCAAATGAAATATATTAAAAATTTATTATTTTTTTCTTTTCAATACGTATGTACATTCAATAAATACTTTCTTATATTTCCATAACTTTTAAAGAAAATGAAATATAAATGCGGACACAAAACTTTTTATTTCTTCAAAAATATACCATGCGTTATAAACATGAAACACTTCATTACATTTTTTTTACAAAAAGTACAGGCTTGAAATGACCAAGAACTTATTAATTAATCAGGTTACCTAGTTCATATATATCTTTGGCGGTAACGACTATTGACGATAGAGTAATTTTGTGTCTTCAAAATTTGTTCGAAAAATATGTTTCACTCGTTGAAAAATCTCTTACAAACCTTAAATTTAGAGCCATACACATAATTAAAAGTTAACATTTATGTGAATTTAAGACAATTATCACATTTACAAAAGTCAATAAAGTAATGTTAATTCTGATTAGATTATAAGTTATGAGTAATTGAAAATATGGGCAGAAATAAGGCATAGTATGAAAAAAACTTGTAAATATTATAAAGAGTAAATGAAAATATGTAACTAATATATTACATTCAATATCACATTACACTTCATACTATACACATATAAAAACACATATACTTTATATTCCATAGACTAAATTAATTATAAACAATAGAAGAGTATTGTTTAACATTATATAAATGAGATTATTCGGAAAGTGAAAATTTGAGAATTTGAAAAAAAATGAGATTAAAATGAGAACACAAAATTAGAATCGATAATTTGTGTATTATGACAATCTATAAAGAAAATAAAGGTAAATATAAAATAATGATGTCATGAACACAAAGATCAGTTTAAAATTGTAATTAGAGAAAAGGTTTAAGAGTTATCATCGTTCTTATTGTTAGTGAAATACACAAATGAAAAGTTGGTAAACAATTAAAATTAATCAATGACTTTTGGAATAGTCTAATGAATTATGTACAATAAAGTTTCAATGAAACTAATAATAACTTAAGCAAAGTGTATGAGCGATGATTATTTTCAAATTGAAAAGAATTCAAATTACACAAAACAATTAATTAAATGATAATTATACATGAAAATTAAATCATTTCAAGTGCTACATTGTGCATACGAAGTGCTTTTTACACGATCAATAATATTGTCGATATGTCACTTCAATATCAATTTTTTATATCGGAAACACACTTCAATAAATTTAAAAGGCTTCAATATACACTTCAAAACTGTCAATATTGAAGTAAACTATTTTTCGTGTAAAAACCTCTTAAAACTTTTATCATGACAATCATTTTGTATTAAAAAAATTAAGAACAAAAGAAAAAGAAATCTAGAAAAACTAAATTAAATATTTGCACAATATCAAAGAATACTTTTTTTTTACAATAGCAGATTATTATACATATGTTTGAATTTAATTTACAAAACCGCTTTTTACAAAATATCGCCGTATCGATTATATAGAATTATCTTCTTTGCTGTTGCATTTTGATACAATTAGTCTGAGTTTGCTACAATTATGTGGAGTTTTAAGTGAGTAAATATAAAAACTAAATAAGAAATTCGTACAATGCCATCGGAAAAATTAGCAATATTATATGCTATCATAACTGTTTGGATTAGGATTTGGTCCCGGAGAAGTCGTGGGCTGTGGAGGAGGTCTAAAGCCATTTTGCACAAATGTGAGTCCATCCTAAAAAAAAATAATGTTTCAATAAAAAGATGATTGTGGATATCTAGAATAGTTAGAATTTTTTTGGTAAAATCACAAACCCTGACTAGCGAAGGCAATTCTTTCCAGAAATTATAATTGGGAATGATTTCTAAGCCTCTAGCGCCCATAATAAAATGTTTAACACAACAACCGGCTATTAGATAAACCAGGACTAATACAAAGAATATTATCAACAACGTGGTTCCCAGCGAATGATGACTAGGCTCGACTACCTTTGTAACGCAAGCTTTGTCAGAAAAAAACCTCAAAACCTGTAATTTTTTTAAATAAAATATTACAAATTATCAAAAAATCGCATAAAAGACAAATATGAATGTAATGAAAATATCATACGGGATTTTTGGGATCATTTTCCACTTGCAGATAAGGATTTTCGTCTTTAATGCAAACAAGTATTACGGTAGTCGTTCTGTAGTGAAAAATTAAACAATGTTAAACGTTGAAAAAAAAATTGGATCGTATTGAATCGAGAGTAAAATAACTAACACGGCTTCTGACGTTGTAGGCTTATACTTGATGGTGATTTTTCCGTCGATCCCCGCCATCACGGCACCTTCGGCGCTTCCGATCCGGCTATTTCCTAGATCTGTCATAGTGTAATTAATAGTGGTAGCGTTATTATCTACACGTTTAAACTGAACGCTGTGCTTGCAGACCTGAAATGAAAACAATCGAACGTGATCATTTTTTGTTTACATCTTCGATTAATATATCGTAACGATTGTGAGGATTTTTTCTATTTTTCATCGTTAAAATACGGTCTCAGACACGATCGAACGACATGCGGCAGAGTATCGAGCGTGTGACTGAATCGGTACAAAAAGTCGAGGCTGTCGCACAATTGACCGAAAAGCTATAATTTGACGACGATTATACGCACCGAAGCGGATTTGCATTCGTTTTTAGGCAAATCCTGATTCCCGAGCGGCACGTCCTTGCAAGGATTGAAGTAGTAGGTGTCGACGGTCCACGACTCCCCTTTGTTCAGGTTGTTGACGGAGACGGCCTGAAGCGAGGAAGTCGAGGACGAGCTCAGGTCCACGACGTCCTCGTCGTCGATCCTGCACCTGCAGTTCCCCTCGGTGACGCAAGGAGCGCCCGCACCTCCTACGCCCCCACATATCCCCAGCGCCAAGAGCCCCCAGATCACGAGCGGCCGGGGCTCCATCCCGACACACTCCCGCTGCTATTATGCACTTCTGTATCGTGCGAGACGAAAATTTCGTTCGAACGAATCCCTCGGGACGACATAAGCGTCTTTGTTTTTATTATGTTTAAAGCATAAATTCGCTTAAACTTTTTCAAATTGTTTTACAACTTTAATTTGGTACGATATAAACAAGTTTATTTATATTGTATTTAAAGGTCAAATTCAGCTAAAATACATATTATAAATATCGAAAAGATTCGAATTTTCGTTTACTCACTTGATATAAACGTCTTTATTTTTATCGTATTTAAAGCTTAAATTCGTTTACCATAAATTGTTTCATTAGAAAATATCATTTAATGTACGCTATAAATATCTTTATTCGTTAAGTACTTAAAGTTTTAATTTGTTTCAAAAACAATTATTTTGCGTCGAAATAAATGATCGAATGTGTCATTGTCGTTTCGATGCAATTTTGTATTTCGTTCGTATCGTAATACGGTTCATATTGTTATTTAATTTGGAAACGATTTATTGATAAATTTAATGCCTAAATGAAAAATAACAATATGAACGTTTCAGACAAAATAATATAAAACTATAGATGCGGCGATTCAGCAGACAAACTGATATTTCTGCGTGAAAGTTCTGAGCCGACGTTTAGATCATATTAGACTTTATTGTTTACATCTTCTTTTTTATTACATTTTAAATATTATTTTATTAAGGTTTGAGATTATTAAATTACACGTTAATATTTCGATCGTACTCGTTTAATTGTCACTTAAGACCGTCCACGAAAAAAATCTTCGCGTTGACAGTTGCTGTCAAGTGACTTGTGGCACGTTTATCTGATTAGCGATTATCGTCTGAACGATGTCAGAATATGACAAAAATATCAGGAAAAAGAAACATTTCCAAGTTCCGAGAGTAAATATTTTCATTTTTTCATCGTTATTTGTAAAATTATCATTCACGTTTATGTTAATTTCGTTTCCGATAGGAGTTTACTTCTCGAAAAACCATCATCCTCGCTAAGAATGACAGAGAAAGTCGAGAAATCGACAAGGAAAAGCGGGAAAAACCGACCGCGATGGAAAAGGAGAAACCTCCGGTGATTATGATCAAAGTTCGCGAGCCTTCCACGACTAAGGATGCTGAAAATCGTCCGCAGAGTCCTAAAAAGATCACCGGAAAAGAAAACGAAACCGAAGTCCAAATAATACAACCCGTGAAGATTGCTCAAAACGAAAACAAAGAGAAAAAACCCACCGGTTGCTATATGGATCTTTTGTATATAATTTTTCATGTTATTCGGGCTAATTTTGTTAAATCTTTATAGAAAATAAGTTTTTACTTCAACCGACTTCGATGCTTCATCCTGTGAAGTTGATTGATGAATATTTGGAGTTTTTAACACCTGGACAAGAATATTTACAAGATACTAATACAAATTTTTTAGTCGTTGGAGTTATAGGTATATTTTTAAACCATTATATATTATGTGAAAATTATGATCTAGTCAAATATTCACGCAATTGCAATGGTTTCTTGTTTGTTGATTTAAAACTGACGATGAATGAATCTGATTTTAAGTGAAAGTGAATTGAAAAAAGAAAAACAAAATATACTCATTTTTTACCAATTTATATGCTAATGAAATCAATTAGTCTGTTTGATAAATCGTTGTACTAGTGCAGTTTTATCACAGTCGAATATATATTTATTTTTTAGGAAGCCAAAGTGTAGGCAAATCTACTATAATGAATATTTTAGCTCATGGAAATGATTTATCAAACATTTGCGAAGAAATTCTCAATTCTGACAAACTAGAAGCGAACATTTCAAACTGTGTAGATAAAGAAAATAGTAAACCCATTGAAAACAATATTAAATTACCAATGAATGATTCAAACGATTCAAAGTCATCACCGTTTGTATTTAGATGCCAAAATATCAATGAAATAGAAATGGGTCGACATTGTACGATGGGTAAAAATCTATTTTGCATATTTATTAAATCCTACACTTAAATGCACCCTTAATTATGGTAGTGGTCTAAGTAAAAAAAAAATGAATTAGAATATTCTTTATTTTGATCCTCATTCTTGCAGAATTTTAATATATTTCACACTTAAATTTAAATACAAAACGATATAAAAAAAAATCATTAAATATCTCAAAATGAAAGAAACACATTTTAATTCAATATTTTATTGTTGAAAACATTATTTTATTTTCATTATTATGTTTTAATAGGTTTACTTATCATTTTCAGGTGTAGATTTGTATGTGACGAACTCGAGAGTCATACTGTTGGATACTGGAGCAATAGTCAGTGAAGAAAATGTTCGACCTAGCGGATTAGGAACGAGCATCATTGGTAAAACTGGCTTAGAAATACCTGCTTTTTTGCTAGCAGTTTGCCACGTTGTTATCTTAGTTCAAGACTGGTTCGTAGATCTTAATATTCTAAGGTAAAACAATATTGATATTTTAATTTAAGTTTTTTTATCAAGTAAAAATAAGGAAGTTCATTATTTTACAGATTTATCCAATCGGCTGAAATGGTTAAGCCTCCGACTTCTGCGTCATCAAACACAACTCAAGCATCAACTCATGCCACTTCAGGGACAGGTTCTTCATCTCAAGATTCTGATTCATTGAAAGAGCATCATCCGCACTTATTATTTTTGCAAAATAAATGTACTTTGGACGATTTTAAACCACAATCTGTTAAATTGATGCAAGACTTGTACAGAAAAGCGTTTTCCAAATCTAAAATGCACATAGAAAGCGGAATGTATTTATATGATGCCGATTCTAATGATAATTCATGTCAAATTGATGGAATGTTTCACAATTTGAATGCTGAAAAATGTGGAAAACCTCTCAATCTTTTTTTGCTACCTACCGTTACAAAAGATAATGGTAAGTTTTCTTAAAAATTATTTGAATATATCATATTCTGAGAGTTTATGAGTTTTGTAATTTCAGATAAAAATATATTCGAAGGACATCCAACTATTGAAGAACTAGCAAATCGTCTCAGATGGACAGTGTTCGGAGCCTCAAGGAATCAACTAGCCAACATTCAGCTGACCGAGAGATCGTGGCTCTCGTATTGCAGCAAAACCTGGGACAATATCAAGAAGAACACATTTTTCATTGAATACAATCGTCTGCTGAAATGATATCTAGCTGAAGAAAACTGGGAATTTAAATGGAATAAATCACATATACCATCCGCAGGTAGTTCGTTTCACTGAACACCGAATGCAGCGTGTATATGTTACAATTATGTCCTTTGGTGCGACATTATATGGAAAAAACACGAAACATTATCAGTCTTTCTTATCAAAGAATGATGATTTTTCGTTAATCTTATGCGTATTTCAGTTTTTTTTTACTAAAAATAAAATCTCTTGCAGATGAATTTTACCATTTTGCAAATGATATTCATTTTTATGTTTTCTAAATTTAAATTCATGTCTTTTACTCATTTTATAATGAATTTAGAACAGTTTTTACATGTTATAAAGAGATGAAATAATATACTAAACAATAAGATAAATGTTTTTGAAAAAAATGTAAGGCGTATTCCAATTGCAAAAGGGTGAATTCCAAGTGAAAAAAAAAATTGGATTAACTACTAGATGTCTACATATCGTGTATGAAAAAATAATTGTTATCAAAAGCTTTCATTTATTATTTTAGGGAATTCAATACATTTGTCGACTTGAAATATTACTTAGATTGAAATATTTATTTTGAATACATTTTTACATAAATATAACGAAATAATCCTTATATATTACAAAATTCATATTACTATTTTTATGAAAATAGTGTGGAAACGAAATTTTTCAGTCTGCAAGACTTAAAATTACACATAATCTACTAATCATTGATAAACTGCTGGTAGTAATGGTCGTCGTTTCGGTCCGGGTGGCTTATATGCATGTTGATAAACGCTCGCGAGCCTCCAATGCTCAGGATATCCACTTGTGTCATTCCATCTGCTGAATGGTGGATGCAATGTTGGAATCGCATAAGACTTCTTACTATAAGGATCTCTCATTTTAGGTATTTTAACAGAATTTTTAGTAGAATTGCTGGAGTATTCGTTCTTAGAATCTGAACTGGTCGAGTTTGGGTTTCCTGCTTTGAAAGCTGCTTTATACTCTTGTTTTATATTAGGATTGATTTTCTTAGTATTCTCTTTACAAGCCATACAATTTCTTAGTTTTTGTTTCTTATCATTTTTAGGACATATTTCACTGCATGGTGAGATCAAGTCATCTTTATATTGATCCGAGTCTTTGTGAATATTTGGAGAGCTGCGACATATTTTATTCTTATCATTCAATGATCTTACTGTTGTGTCTGAATTATTGTTCAGGTGATCTAATGAACCAGCTCTTTCTCTATATTTTTCTATGTTTCTGTGATTTGTTAAATTTGATTTTGAACCTTCTACATTTTCCTCCCATGCATTTTTTATATGTTTCCGTTTTGAATTGTTAGAGTGCTTTGATGAATTACTTTCAGTTCCACATCCATGAATTCCATCGCATTTGTTTGAACCATTTTTCTTCACATCATCTTTACTCACTGAATTTTCTATTATACCATTTTTTTGCTTCTTGTTATTCTCATACATAGAATGCTGGGGACACTTTGGTACATCACAAGCATTTTTATTTCTATTTTTGGACATGTCTTTCTCGAAACTCGGAATGATTCTTTCATCTTCGAAATCATGTGGTATAATATTCTGAGTAAATATGGCATTAGATCTTCCAGTATCCACAGGAATATCATGATTCTTAACAGGAGTATGTACCATTGAAAATACTGCTGGTGCTAAAGATCCATTAGATCCGTCTATATGTTTGGGTCGTTTCGGTTCATCTCTTGGATCCGAGGTCCTGAAATCCCAGCATATCGCTAAATCCATAGGAGTCATATTTAATTTAATAGATTTATTTCCTTTTTCTCCTCCTGAAGTAGCCGGTCTATTCGGATCTATCTTATTCCTTGACGAATACTTTTTCAATCCCGTACAAGTCAATGGACGCTCTCCCGTTATATTTAATGCCGTGGAATATGGTTTAACATCTAAATCTTGACCGGGACCTCTTTTATTGTCACGTGGACCCATCGTATCAGGTAAGGGCTGATGAAGAAGATTGTCCATGTGCATCTTACGCGCATAATAGAAACCTGAAAACGGATCGACTACCGGAAGACGCCTCCTTTGAAAATGACCGTTCCCATTTGCCATTCCATTATATTGAACCTTCATACTGTCTTCTTCGCTTTTAGAGTCTTGTGTATCTTCACCGTTATGCAGTTGGTTATCGTCGGGATCTACAATCTTTGTCAAGTCCAATTCTTCTATTTCTGGGTTTTCTATTCGGTGCTTTTCCTCGGTTAAGTCACCTGGTGTGTATTCTTTTGCAGAATTTCTTATTTCCTGAAGTAAAGACATGATTTATCAAATGATTTTTTTATACTATTTGAAAATTATTGTAGGTAATTGATTAAAACTAAATGTACTTAGACCTCAATAACATGGTCGCTTATTCAAAGAAATAACATATTGTATACAATAAACAATATTTAAAAGGCCGTGTAATACAAGGCCCAAGTGAATGCATATAAAACAATATGTTGCATAACTTTTTGTTACAACATGTAATAAGTTATGTGAAGTTTTTAATTTACATTATGTATTTGTATGAAAAAAAAATAAATTCTGCATTCTGATTCATCTTTTTTGTTTTCAAAGAAACATATTTCTCAAAATTTATTGATAATTATAAACTTACATTTACAAGATCAGTACTTAATGTGTCCTTAATATTTTCTGTATTTTGCAAATGACATCTCGATACGAATCCTTTGCTCAAATTCACAGCTGAAAATCATCAACACAAAATCAATCAAAATAAGAAATTGTCACTACATACATTTCACATGAAACTAACCATCCTTCCTGCTGATACGAGATGGAAAGTCCCAAGCGGTGAACGGAGGAGGCTTTGGCGGAGGTGCCGGATGAACGACGGGCTTTAAAAATCTACCCCTGATGTCTGCCAATGGCTCGATGGCCGAAGGTCTGGAGTCAGCAGCACGAGGACGTCTGGCTTGCCTGTGACCCGTTTCCCAGTTGCGGAGACGCTTTGGAAGAAACGCGTCCTCATACTGTGAACAGTCAAAATTGATAGTATTCAAAATTATATTGGTTGGTATTAGGTACCTACATTCTAGTATGTGTATTTAAATAACCACTTTGAATTAAATTCTATATTTACAATAAGTATGAGTACAAAAACTCTTTCACAAAACAAATTTTGTCTAGAAATCTATCCCTAGATTCTAAATGTGGATTCTACAGTATTTTTATATCAGCTTAAAATTATAAAAAAAAATCATTTTGATTTATCAATTTATTTTCGAGTTTTGAACAATAAGATCAATTTGAAATTTTAGCAACAATGTGAACAGAAACAAATGAACTCATTCTTTCCAGATTTTTGAATTTGGTCACTTTTATAATAGTTATAGACGCAAATTGATTCTAAATATTATTGCATAATAATTAAAATAGAATGAATGTTTCTTTTTATTTCATATAAACGGTATAATAAATGAATTTTAATATTACTGAAATAAGCTTTTAATTTTTTTTCTCTCTAAAAATTCTATTTAATACACGATTCAATCAATTAAATCTCTAAATAATATTCGGAAGAATGAATTTTCTACGCACTGTTTTCCATCTGAAGGTTTCGCGGAAACTGTTCGAAGTTTATCGTACGCCGCAAACGAGGCTCATTTCAGAAGTTCACAACCATTAAATGAAAAAACAACTGCAATACAAACGATCGAAAACATTTTCACATTTTCAGAAAACCATCTAAATTTCCATAACCATAAAACCGCCCCATCGATTCGCCATTAAACGGAAACGAACGATGAAATCGAACCGAAAAGGTTGGCCACGCACGCCTTTCGTGTTCCATAGCCTTTCTATTATTAACTCATTTCCATTATAAACTTATATTTATCCTAGATAAATACGTAGTGAGGGATCGAAAGTTCGCTTCGATGTTTTCGTATCGAATTGCGGTCGTGCAATTATCTCATTGCTAACGACACGTGGCGCCAAAATTAAATATTTAAAATCAACCCCTTTGATGATTTTTTTTAATAAATTATAGGGGTGTGTGTGTGATGTGTGTATTCAAAATTAATCAGAATTTATAGTCAGATTTATACACGTTAGATAACTAAACATTTAATGTGATATATAAAATATTTTTTTTGATCTAATTGAATATATAAAAATTCAAAATGTTTTAAATAATATCTTATGTTATACATGCTTAGTATTATATCGATTTTCATATCCATTTGATGACTTTTCAACGTGATACATTCTTAACAGGAAATCCGTTCTATAAATCAAATGATTCGTAAACATTTGCTTATGCCAAAATTTATACGATGCAAATATAATACAAATATTTCATATCTCATGATTTCATAACCTCATTTAACCCAAAACTTTAATCAATAAATCCATTTTTTTCATCATCAAACTAAAAAAATTACATGGCACGTTTAAGCTTCCGAAAAATAAACGTCTTTTCCAAACAAAAAATTGAGTTACATTTATATTTGACATAATAAAACTTTCCGAAACTATTCTATATTATTCACGATCCTTAACCCATTTTTTATGTTCGAATTTCCTTGATATTACGACATGAAACGACCGAATCGTGCTCATCGACAATACCTTCGAAGCCTTCCCATCGTCAAATATCCACAATATAACGATACGATGATAAAAAAATAGATTGCGAAATTCCATTTTACTGTCGTGCAATATTTGCACCTTATAACGGCCTAAGTCCAAAAACAATTATGCAAAAAAACGACCTAAGTATCCCACATACGAAGCGATTTATCGTACGATAAAACGGATATAATTGTCCTCACATTGCCAGAATAACATTATGATATCAAAATAAGCCAGAAAATTGGAATATTATAGAAGTGAACATTTTTAACTTCTTATAGAAATACTTGGTCGAGTATTTTTTTCTTCGGAAGATCGGAAAACTGAAAGATGACCATATGGTGGTCGAAATTGATCATGGATAATTCTAAGGGATGTAGAAATGGGCGGGAAAAGCCCTCAATTGCTAGTGTCTAAACAGGATTAAAGGATTTAGGGTGAAATATTGTACTGCACATCTGTACTGTAGTGTAGTGTCACCCTTCAAATGTACTTGCAGCAAGTGGAGTTAAAAGATTATAATTGTTTATGATTGAATGTTTTGTATTGTTTAGATTTCAAATACAATATTTATAAAAAATATTCCTCTGATATTGATTCATGGAATTATTTTTGTGTTTGGAAAAAATATCCAAACACACAATATAATTTGTACAATCTTCTAATATAGATTAGTTTTCGTTTTCGCATTTCGTTAGACAAATAATCATCTATGTAATTATCATACTATAAAATTCCTATAATGCAAATAAAATCAAACTCATAAAAATGATAATTGTAAATATTTCAATATCATTTTTTACGACATTCATACAAAATATAACATTCGAAACGTTAAACGTTCCCAGATTGCGTGCTGTAGTTTTTTGACCCCGTCGCACAATTTGTCATCGAATCGACTTTTTGACATTAAATCGTAACGATTATCTCCAATTACTTTTACGAATCGTTGACAATGTGTACATTTTTTCAGTTTGTTTATATAAAACGACGAAAAAATACAAGGGGAGAATCTCCGATGGTTATTTGCGCATATGACAAGTGTTCCATTGTCGGTTCGCGCTTGATTTATTATCGGGATTAAGCAAAAATAAATTTGTAATATCAAAAAATGTATAATTATTTATCTATGTAAATGAGTGATAGGTATTTGTCTGTTATATGAATGCCGTTTTACTAATTTTGACCTATTTGTATCTTAACTCGATGTAAATTGTACCTATAGTATCATAATAAGAAAAGTTATTGTAGGTAAATTATCCTTAATTTGAAACATTTTTAGCTTTTCGATTGATAGAGGTTTTTTAGAATATGAATTTATATAACAATTGCATTAGAATAACAAAAAAATACTGTGATTGGTACTAAATGGTTAGGTCTACGATATAATACTTATTAGAATAGGTTTTTGATTTAATTTATTATTCAAATTTTGGATAAGATTGGGTTAATTTTAATTAGATAAAATCTCATCCTGTGCCGTTTACTCTTTTTCTCTTTCCTTATCTTATTTTACTTATTTCTATAACAATAATGATGAAAAATATTAATCAAAAGCTAATATAACAATTCTCACCTGTCCTGCACAAAAGTTGAGCGACATCTTGCAATTTCAACTTTTCATAAACAATCAACACGCGATATGCAAAAGCACCAATAATCTTCAATCGCAACAAAATATTCAATACATTAACTTCATATTTAACCAAAAATCTTCAAAATTCACACAGATATCTTTAACTGAAGCATTTTTTATGTGTAAAAATCGTCAAAAAGTCGACATTGTCGTTAATTGCGTTCGCATTGCGCGTACTTCGATGTCGCACTGAAAAACGGAAAATTTCAAAAGCCAATATATCGGCAAAACATTCACGCTACTATGGATACTGTTCCTTGTTTCCATTGTGTTGTGTTCCCCTCGATTTTTTTCAGGAAACTTCCGGGAGTTTTCCCGTAGTTTATTGTCGTTTTTGTTCGGTTTCCGTTCAAGGCGATCGAATTTTCCGAAAGCACGCGATTTTCCGACTCGAACGTCGTGCTATACGATTAAATACTGAATGTTTTCCTTTATTAGTATTTTATGCTTTTATATTATAAAAAAACTATTAATTAAATAGTCAGTATTTAAATCCGTTCGAGGCCGGTATATGAATCAACTTTGGGTCAATATTGTATAAATTGACTTTCAATCAGCATAGGTTCAAATATTTTTTATTCAGCGTTTTACTATTCAAATTATAGTAAATAATATAAATGTTAATTTAAAAATATTTTAATTAATATTTTAGTTAGGTTAAGTTAAATTATGATTTCTTGCGTTAAAAAGATTTTCATTGTATTAGAATCGATACTTGACAGAATTGTGATCTAAATACTATTGATTTTCATATTCCAAACCAAATAGACTTGAATACTCAATATATTTACATAAATTTTAATCATATTAATTTAAATTTTGTACATATTATTAATAAACTAACCATATTGATATGAAAACAAATAACATTTATTGAAATATTGATCATATTTATTTAAAACTGACCTGAATGAATCGAATACTGACTAAATGGATTCAAATATTGATTGTAAGGATTTGATTAATGACCATATAGATTCAAATACCGATCAAATAAATCCAAATATTGATCATACATATTCTAATACTTAATCAAAAATAATTATAACAAAATTCAATCCAACTAATGCATCATCACTCCGAGTTTTTCGTTAGTGCGATTAGTTTTTATAAATAGAAAAACTTTCTTTTGTGCAGAAGCGCGAAAGAAACTTTGAATTCTCCCATCAAATTATCGTAATGTAGATGTCCTTGAATCGAATAATACGATTGATATAATTGCACAGACATCCATCAACGAAACGTTTCTGACTGATGATCTATTCCTGGCCTGAAATATAATAATGCAATGTATAGGTTTCGTTCTGAAAAGTCATTCTGAATTTTTCTATTATATTAAATTTCATGAAAAGTCATGAAAAACATCGGGAAAATAGCGACGCAGATACGTTTTGCAATATAACCGTCGCGTGATGAAAGACAACTGAGGTAATGGCATGCAAATTTTTATTTTTCCTGTTGCAAATTTTCCCATAATTTCATACAAAATAAACACAGAGTTATTCGTATTACATCGAAAGTTAAACGAATTTATCAGATTTCATTTACGAATTCGTAAAAAATCTCAATAGAACATGTATTACCTACGCTTTCAGAGTTGAAAGTTACAGGGTTACTTTCACATTTTCAACGCACCACTTTTACTATTATATTATTACTTGACACAATTCAAATCCCGACTCCACAAAAGACCTAAAAATAAATATAGTATATATATTTTTAAATGAATAATATCCTAATTCCTAATTCTAAAGAACTGAAAGAAATCTAACCTAATTTTCGGCCTGTTTATTGAGAGAGATTTTTGGGAAAAATATAAAGCTGTGGCGGTTATTTAATAGGAAATGTCCATGAAATTTTCACGATGGAGGAAAATCGAAATTGTGAAATTATAAGATAAATTTGGACACACCCACAAACATCCCTTACTAAGATCTGACCAATCAGAGTACAGCATCCCTAAGCCACACCCCTGTATTGTATCTATAAAGAATTGTTTCACATGTTTCTCAAATTTATTAATAAAAAATGTATAAAATATTCATAATATGTTTCATTCAAAAATGTATCACACATTCTTAACAGATTTTATGAATATGTAACTAAAAATTGATCAAATACTAATGAATGTTTTCAAATTAAATCATTAGTATAGTTATAAATTCATCATCATTTAAAAAAATATTATTGATTGAGTATAATATACAAATATTTTTTAATATATTTCGAGCATTAAATGTGTTTTGAAACTTTGAAATCCACCGGAATATGTACAGAGGGTGAGTTCTGTTGTATATAAACGAAAGGGATGCTGGAGGTTCATCACTCTGGACCAAACCTTCAAAAGTGCAACATACATACATAAATATCTCTTAATTATCATTTTAAATTATTTGTGATAACTCTGTGTTTAATTTTTGAGTGATAACAATCAGTGTCATGCCGATCGAATTATATTCTGTGGAAAATTCGATATGACTTTTCCGAGAAATGAAAACTACTAGAGTTCTATAAAAGTAAGTATTTTTTGAATAACAATAGTATTTTTTTTTATTTGAAATATAAGATTTTTTTCTCTTCGACTAAAGCCACAATCATTAATAAAATATATGACAATTGGGTTTGTTAAAATTAATATTCATCAGTATCGATATTTTAATTGTTATCAGTTTATGTCGAGTTGGAATGAAGATTTGATAAAATTAGGATGATGAAGAGTATAAAATCAGAAAATACTGAAATATCATTACGAAAAAAACGTCGATTTGTATAGCATATGATATAAAAAAGTAACTTCACCCCTCAGTGTATCCATTATTTATAAAATCACTGCTCCTAAGGGATGCATATGAAAATGCACTTTTTCTCTATCAATTGATCAATATGTAATAAACACCATTTTATACACAAAACACGATTCGCGTCACACCCTTATTTATTTTTCATACAAAAGGGTGACTTTCCCGACAAATATGTCATTCAATTCCGATAATTCGCAAACACATATAATTGTATTTGAGATAATCGAATCATAAAATACCGAAGAAAGGGTTATTTATAGTGAGAATTAATTTGCGAAACAAAAGAGTTCGTTTATAAGTGCACGCTCAAATGAGCGCGTTCAAAAGAGCGCAACGTAAAGAGTGCGCTTTAATATCAATTTTTGTGATTTGTGATTAAGTTCGTTTTTGATGATTTTAGGTGGTCAGTATCATTAGGGTGAGGTATTAGCGGTATTTAAGGGTACCGTCAGTACGGGGCTGCTGCGGGCGGGCGGGGGGGTGGCCATGCAACGAGCGCCCCCCGCCAGGGAACCCGCCCTTCAAATCAACAGAAGAAGGTATTTTTAATAATTATTTTATAATTTATAAATTATCAAAATTATGAAAATAAAAAAAGTTTTTAAGAATTATTTTCATATTGTGTTTGAAAATTTAAATATTTTGTATAACTTCTACTCTTTTTAATTTACTTCTATATTTTCATATACAATTATTTAGAAATAAAGTCATAAGATTTATTATTTTTTAACATCACCATATACAAATTAGGTATAAATATTTACAATTACATAAAATTCTATTATATATTTCAAATATTTTCATATACAGAAGCATATGGTGAAAATTTGCATCAACTTTCGTTGATAACGTCGCATTCCATTTTTCGATCCTGAATATAATATTATATAGGCATAGGGTGAGTTATGCGAACTGTCATCGAGCAGGGGAAAGTCGTGACATAAACGATTGCAATAAATAAGCCTTCGTGCCCTATAAAAATATGCGTAGCGTAGAAATCATAGTACCAGTATTATATTGTAAAAAACATCCTTCGGATACGTTTCTCTTAACAAATAAACGACACGAATATATATTTGTATTTCGGCGTATAATAATTATTTTCAAAAAAAAAGGATTAATAATTTTATGATGTGTATTAATATTTTTTAATAATTTTAGGGGTGTAGAGGGTGGAGGTTTATCTCGTGAGGAAAGACGAAGAAGACGTCGTGCAACTCAAAAATATAGAACTGCTCATGCTTGTAGAGAAAGAGTTCGAGTAGAAGCCTTCAATGCTGCTTTCTTGGAATTGAGAAGACTATTGCCTACTTTACCACCTGATAAGAAACTATCCAAAATTGAAATCCTCAGATTGGCTATTTGCTACATAGCCTACCTCAATCATGTATTGGATGCTTAATTGTTAAAATTAACATTTCCAAATCATTATTTTTGAATTCATTAAAATTTAATTCAAAATCATATCAATGTTTTTGGATTAATTTAAAAATTGTTATTTATTCAGTTTTTCATTTAAAAAATTCGAAACTGATACATTTACTGTCTGTATTGAATTTTTAATTTAAAAAGGAACGTTTTATGAAAAATATCTGCTATATTTATTTTATGGCTTTATGGAAATTCGCATTGTTTTTATTTTACGATACGATGATACGTTTTGCATAACTATTTTTAAAGAATATCGATTTGTTGCAGTATTCGAATAGCTTTTTGAAACATCGCTTTACTATCACATTTTATAATCAAAATTTGAAATGCATTACGTTCGTTTAGTAAAATTAAAAAAATAAATTTAATTTTGTCAAATTAAACGTATTCGAATTATCTAAGAAATAATTTGATAAATTTTAAAATAATTATTAGTTTTCTATGAAAATTATACGATTCAACTTTTAGACATTTTTGCACGCTCGAACATTGTCAAAATTCAATAATGAAAAACGTCAAAATTTACATTTCGGAACTCGAATACAATTAATGATATAATTTTTTGCGCATTTGTCTTTTTGATTCGAAAATGGCGTGCCGTGTCTAAGGAAAATATATTACTATAATTGAAAATGAAAAGCAATATATTTTCTTTTAGTGCTCTGCGCAATTAAATACTATAAAACAATTCCTAACAAAACGAAAAAAAAAATACTAAAACATAACTATTAATTTTAATATTTTCCAAAACAAACACGAAAATCTCTTACACAATTCGTATCAAGTTCAATTTTACTATTCATAAACAACTCGAATTTATTCGCTGTATAAATTTCAACATCACAGTTATTACATTAGCCTCGAGTTAGTCGTCGACGTTCGTATACTTTGAATCGGAATAATCTCGAATTTCCGAAACGTACTTATTGCAAAATTGCACGAAACAATTGTGCGACAATCCTAAATTGTTTCAGCTGAATTTCAGAATGTAAATCGTTAATTGCTGAAAGGAAATTACGAGGAGATCGCGTGTTTGTGGAGCGTGCGTGCATCGCAAAGACAAAAGGCAATTCGATCCGTTTTCAAATCGGTATTTGCATCGAAAAGACGGATCATTATTATATCATGTATATTATATGTTATAATATAGCCCTGATATAATACGGGAGATGTAATAAAAATATAATTTGCATGTATAATAATGTCGGATTCGAATCGGTTGTAAAGTTGGATTCCTAGTTCTTATTCAGAGACCATCAGTTAAGATTATCGTTTGAATAATAGTGATATTTTTTCTAGGTTTTTTTTTTAGTGAAATATTCAAAATTACATTTTTAACTATCGATGTTCTATAAATGTTACCTTTAATGTAAAAGTTGTATAAGTCCACTTAATTTCGTTCTGAATGTGAGATATTTTAACGTTTTGCGTTCGACTTTGTTCGGTGCATAGTTGAAAACTATTAACATATCAAAAATTATCTTCTCAATTCCGATTAAGTATAAAAATGCAAAAATATGATATTTTAATGCTTAAGTTTTTTCGATTTGTGTACTTACTTCACTGTTGAAATGAAGGGAACAAATGTGTTTTGGATTCGTTTTGAAGCAAGTCTAATTATTCTGTTTCATCATATCTGTTTAAAGTTTAGCTAGCAGTTTTCATGTTGTTCGCAATTAGTGAGTTACCTCAAAAATAAAATCTAGCCTGGAAATAAGTCTCAATATGATTTTAATATAAGGCCTGTTCCGAAAATAAAACCTAATAAAAATAGCATTCTTCAACTGCATAAAGTTTACAGAATTGTGTAATGCAGTCAACCCTTTTGTATAAATATATTATATTTTCATTTAATATAATACATGTGAATTCATACATTATTTGTAATTTGTTTTTGTTACTTATTATGTAAGCTCGTCGAATAAACAAATATCAAAAATTATTTATTTCACTTTCAATCCACTTATGTATTTTTAGAATAATTCAATTTCACATTTTGTCAAATTCATACTTCAATAAATAACCAATCACATTTAAACAATCATAACCAGAAACGAAAAAACCCAATCCATCACTCATAATCCGAAAAACCAAAATGAAAAAACGACTTTTCCGACAATTTTCACGAAGGAGAGGGTGGAATGTGGTCGCTTCTGCTTCAACCCCGTTTCAAATGTGCTCATGGGGATGTTTCAGCTCGGACCACCTGCGTCTGAAGAGTTCCACCTCCACATCCCCCATACCTCATCCCCAAATCTACCCTAGTCGAAGAGCACGTTCTGAAAAATCCCTAGAGACTTCGAAACCAATAAAAGTGAACATCCACTCACTATTTTCGATATTTTGGTTTTTGGTATATTTTATTTTTTGGTATTTTTTTGAATTCTGCTCTTGTGGTTGTATACATTTAAAATGTGACATATGATTCTGTTGGTTTTACAGATGAGAAAATATAAAAAAACAATACATATCACTTTATATGATCGCAAGCAATTCTAAAATTGATATCGTTACTAATTTTTAATTTAGTTTTTGCTTTGTTATCCTTTTTCTTGGAGTAATATGTATGATGAAGCATGTGAAAATAACAACGCACATCGCGCTTCTTTGTCGGCGCTCTTTTGGGGTAAGCTCATTAGTGGTGACATAAGTACGAGTATATAAAATTTTCAATGAGTAAATTTTAGTTACATATATGCAGTATAATAATAACCTTAAATAATATTTTTATTACCTCCATGGTCACATTTGGGAATCGAAAGTTTGGGTAGCATTTATATATTTAATCAAACTTTCAGAAATTGAATTTTAACGAAAATTCATCACCAAAGTTTCAAAGAATGTATAAATTTTCATCAAAGTTTTCAGAATGAAAGAAACACATATGTATACTTCAAAGTATAGACATAAATTCGATATTGGGGTGATTTTAAATACATTGTTATGGGGCGTCGAACCGTGACAATAGCAATATTATTAAACCCTTGTTAATAGCCAATTGTAACACGATTCGAACGGCTTAAGTATCTCATTATACATTTTCATTATCATTGAAAAAAAATTAAAACAATCGATTCAAAATAAAATATCATAAGCATTTTTAGATGTAATAGATTTTTCTTGAGGAAATGATTGATTTGCCACGTGATCGTTGATCCAGCTTTATCTAAAATATGCAATATCGATCATTCAATAAATCATCCATAATATTCTAATAATTATTTTCATCAAAATTATGTCGATTAGGCGTGATGTAACAAGCGTGTAATTCTTTGTCCCTCATTGTTATGTACTTCCCCTGTAAAAGTCTCACCCTATAAAATTACTGGTACGCATTCGTTCTTTATAGTATACAGATGTTCACAACATTTTTATTTAAAAATATTTTTTACAAGATGATCTGATTTGATATAATTATTCTATATGAAACTGAATAATATGTGTTTTTGATTAATTTCTTGAATTAACGCTTCAACAATAGCATAGATTATCAAAAAGCTTCAAATCTCAAAATAAAGGACTTTTCAATAGACAAGCTCAAACTTTTATATTATGAACGCCTTTATAATCGATTTCATTTCGATATTTACTCACCTAATCTAACATAACTTACTATAAAATATATCCCAACTTAACCTAAATGGAAAAAAACTAACTTAACCTAAACAAAAATATCGATATGGAATCAGAAATGATCAGCTAATTCCGATTAAACATTGACTATAACATGAACAATAATAATATTAAAAAAAAAGGTTCAATATTTCTGTCTTTAAGTTATCAATTACTGGGTATTGAAGAGAGGTGCGAACTTATCCCGCGTTTAATGATTGGATGCAGATTTGATGGTGTTGTGAGGGTTGATTTCCCTGGACGACAATCACCATCATCCATCCTCAGGACACGTGTCTGTGGACACGTGGGAAGTCCTGAACACATTCTGCATAATTATTTTTTAATTTGATGAAAGCTTCAACATGTTTCTCATGAGAAGCATTCGAAAATCGAGAATCAGAATCGTGGTTGAGAATGTATCGTAGAATTTTGATTATACAAAAATATTCATATAAGTAGGAATATCTAGTTAAAGATTATTACCTCTTATATGTGGAATCGAAAAATCGAAAATTTACATTTGGAAATGTTTTAATAAAGTTTTTATTAGGAAACTTCAATGGCTTTTCTTTTTGATTGAATGTACAATCTGATTAGATATTTTTAAAACTTCGGAAAAGCTGGAAAATTCTAATAAGAATGAGCTTTCAATTAGAATGAACATAGACATCTGTGGGAAAAGTTTTTCACTGAAAGAAAGTTTTCACAGACTTTTGCGAGAAAATTTCATTTCAAATTAATAGTTAAAAATATTGTCAATAGATGCTGTTTGTGAAAATAAATGGAATATTTTCGAAAAATGTGTATATGTGATTTTTCTGGCTGCACTTTTTTAAAAAAAATAATCACCACTATTTTTTAAATTAAAAAAACTTAAAATAACTTGTTGATAATCTTAAAAATAATATTTTAATAACTGATAGATAGAGGGACAAATCAATTGATCTGTTGATGAAATCACATTTCTATACCTACATCGTTTATTTCTGACCAAAACAAACATAATTAAAACAATAATCAAGATTATAAAATTGCTATCATCGTTTCTGGGAAAATCGCGAAAATCAATATTGTTGAATGATGAAATTTTCCATACGAATTTCCCATTCGACCCATTATTTTGCACTGATTGTATATCTCTCTATACACAATAATAAACAAATCATCTTTAATTTTGCATTTTGTTTTGTATAACAATTAGTATTGTTGTAATTAGTAAATTTTATTTATTGATGACCAATTATAAAGCGAACGAAACTTTTGTTTTTATGAAAAAAAAAACAAGAAAAGCTTATTTTATAATGAACTTTTCGATTTTTTAACTGAAATGTTAACTGAAAAAGTATACTTTTCTGAAATTATATCAACATGCATCTTCATTTTAATTTTTTCTAGCAAAAATCAGCACTCAATCTATCATTAAGCATAATAAAACCAATTTGCAATCAAAGCGAATCACACGAGACTCTAATTTTCTAACGAACTCAATCCGCTGAATAATCAAAGACTTCACAATTTCAAATCGAAATAACTGTTAATTTTCAACTTTCATACTATAAATCAAGGAAATGATTCGAACGAACAGAATGAGATCATTTGATAGAATTCCTAGCACATGACCGGAAACTTCAATGTAAACATTTACCCTAACAAATGCGCACTTCTCTTCGAAACGAATTGAAAATAGAAAAACAACAATAGGCAAAATTGATTCTTTATCGCATTCCACGATGATCTTCGATCTATCGATCGTCAATAACGATCTATGTCAATTGAATTGGACGTTTGTTCGAAAACGCCGAAAGAAAATCTACGTCTCAGAAAAGTTCTGAGGAAAAAAATTTCGAATTTATTTAAAAATGGTATTTCCTATAATCACTTCCCATAATGACATTACAGGAAGCGAATTGACTATAATGGTAGGTTGATTTTCCAAAGATGACCTCGTCAATGAATAACACTGACATTGCAACTGTATTCTGACATGCATTCGGAATAAAAATCGCATTCATCGCATTGAATGTATGTATATTTGAACAAAAATCACATAGTTTTCTGATTAAATGATGAGTATGTAATTTGCATAGGAAAAAGTTTGCAAATAAATCATGTGTGGTACGGAATTGAACGTGTTTCAAATCCAGTCTAAATCGTTAGTTAAAAGATTTTTTTAGTTGCTAATCGACAGTTGAAAGATCGGACTTTAGTCTCATTATCTATTTCGAAATCAAAAAGCATCACGGCGTTAAGGACAGATGCGAATTATTCAATTCGTTTAAATCATCTTAAATTATCCAATTCGACTGTGTCGTTTTAAATTGATCAATCGTCCAATTTTGCCAAAGGTTCATACAAAGTGCATTGACTAGCGAAAATATATGACAAACATTGTTTTGAAACATTCAAATGTCAGGTGTGAACTCACCTCGAACTCGTTTTGTGCAACTGCATGTGTGTCGATAAACTTGAGTGCATAATTCAGTGTCATACAATGCGTTTTTGCATTAATTTATTGTATGATTAGGAAGTGCACTGATTTTAATTAGTGTAAGCATAATTTCAAAACCAGTTTCGATCGATTATGTCGAACAAGTTGATGGATTATGCAAATTTGAATTCGATTGTATCTTTCCTATTTAACCATAGCCACAATTGTAACCACACCAATAAATCTGTCAATATATAGAGTGAAATTTGAGTTAGGTTATCTTTTTTTTGTAATAATAAATCATATTTTTTATTTTTAAAACTTATGTCAAGTTTGAATGGGGATCAATTTGAATTATTACAATAGTACATATGTATAAAATGAGAAAGAGACAGTATTTTTGAATAATGTCTTTATATTATTTATTTTGCAAACTTATAAGAAATCCGGTATGGTCTAGTGGCTAGGATACCTGGCTCTCACCCAGGAGGCTCGGGTTCGATTCCCGGTACCGGAATGTCTTTTTTATTTATTTTTTTACACATTTAAATCATTTTTTAATATAAAATAATATGTATATTATAGCACTATTGAAATATAAATATAAATTTATCTTAAAATTTGAAAAATATTTCAATAAATAGGTAGTTATATGTATGTCAAATCGCATTTATGTACTTTTTTTTCAATTTTCATTGGAAAATATATTTTTACTATACAAATATGGATAATAAAATTAAACTATATTTATTTTCAATGTTCACATTATAATTTGAAATAATAAAGTCTTTTTTTGCTAAAATAAAAGGCATCAAGACAATGCATTTTTTACGAGTATTACTTTATTAAAAACTGGATTTTTTCATTTTTTAACAATCTTTTATTCTATAAACTCATATTACACTTTTTATAATCTTATTATATGTATAATATAAACATTAAAATAAATACATTGTATCATTATAGCAATAATGCTAGCAACATTTTATGAACTTTTGACATGAAAATCAAATCAAATAAAGATGATCCTTGTTTTAAAATATAGCTGAAAATCCAAGACTAGACATTCTCTCGCATCTGTCGATGTTTGATTCAAACGTTATTACAGAAAACGATGTTATAACACGCAGTATAAAAAGCGTTGGCAGACCGAACGTATGAACGGTCTAATCTTGGTCCTGGCAGCGTTTTCGATATGCATAAACAGTTCGAAAATATTTGGCGCGCTTTCAAAACATCCACATTCGAACACGAACCGGTTCATTGTGAAAAAATTGGACGAATCGTCGAAAACAAGCGTGAAAAACTGCATTGTACGCTTTATATGGAGATGTCAAAAAAATATGCGACTTTTTTATTTTAATTTTTGGTGATAATCAAATCTTCAATCAATATTCGATCTTCTACAATATTCTGTCGGTTGATAGAATTGGTAAAAAAATATATTGAATATGAAATTGAAAGCATTCAATGCACCTATCACTCGATTTACTTGATTAAATTTTAACACAATTAAATAATTTATTTTATATATATCGCATAATGATACCTGATAAAAACAACAACAGTGTTACTTCTTTGATTCATTCATATAAATAAGTTGATTAGTCAAACAAAAGTTTGTTTTGGTCGCAACTGTGTATAATGCAATTTTATTTTAACAAGTTTTAGTAGAAAAAAATGATCGCATAAATCTAGATATCACTGTATTTCATATACAAATATTAATAGTATGGGAAGTTCAATATGTACAGCTTTTTTATTCTATACAATCTTTTCAAATCCATTCACATTTCAATTGAATCATTCGTTAAATAAATAAAAAATTCAAAAGAGCCTTTGAAAAATAAAAGAAACACAATCACCATTGATAAAAAATTATTCAAGAGAAGTTATGAAGAATTTGTATTGAAAAAAAGCCTTAGAAGTACACAAAGCTTGGTAAAATAATACACAGATTTATATGGCTTGAAAACTTTTACACTTTATTATTACACATTCTCGACCTCTATGAGAAAATAAAACGTTTGAAATCTAAGAATCGAAATCGCACATTTTCAAAAAAAACAACTAGGGAATAGTTCCAGATCAAATTCTCAAAATAAAACAGACATTGTATTATTTGTATTACAGAAGACTTCCCGAATCCAATCATCGTATTTACATAAGATTCGACAAGGCTACGTTCACATGGAGACCGAAGATTTTTTAAGAGCACGTGTACTGTTATATTTATATAATAAAATAATATATGTATACAATAGTGAGTTTTAAATGCGGATGAAAACGACGTAAACATGTTCGCATGCCAAAAATTCTCTAGTACATATTATAGTTACAAGATTTATGTTAAGTTTGTAGTGCATCGTTCTGGTTTATTCATCGCTCTTAGTTTTGGTAGATTCAGATATTTTGAAATATTGGCCTTAATAATTTTCAGGTAATTAGTGCTTATATCAAGGCGAATTAAGTTGAGATAAGTCTTAGATTAAGACAAGTCTAGTTGAATTGTTTCAAAGTTAAGTTATCTAGATTAGGTTATGTATTAGATTACAATTAGATGAAGTTAAATCAGGTCGATTAAAATTATGTTAATTTCACAATATACAGGTTTCATACTATACATTCTCATAAGCATTATGAAAATTATTTTTATTTCTTATATATAACACATGTGTATGTATGAAAAAGTGAGAATTTTATTTGAAAAATGTTAAAATTATTTGAAAAAGTGTGAATTTGAAGTAAAAAAACATATCCATTGATTATAATCTTCACATGCCCTATTGTGCATTCGTATTAAATTGGTACAATTACATATAACTATTGGTAAATATTTGTTGTGTTCTTAATATTAATGTGTTTATTATTCGAATGCGTTCATTATTGTTTCTTTCGAATGTTATTTCCATTGAATTCAAAAATTTTGTGTTTTCACGAGATTGTTTTTCAAAGAGAATCAGCAAACGATCATAACAATTTTGAATTTCTTTCGAAAGTCTTCTATCCGATATTTTTTTATCAAATGTCTTCTGATCTTTGAATTATCTTCCAACAATAATTCAGTCCGATATCCTCTGAAATAAATTGGAAACGTACAATAACAACGTGCATTGCTATAATATAACCTTCGCTGCAGTCGAAAATTAGACTATTGCCAATGTCGGTGCGTGTTTATTCGATGATTCGTAAACTTTCGTTTTCATTTGAAAGTTCAGCTCGATTTAATTATATTTCAGTCAAAGTTAAGCTTTAATATAATATAGAAATACTTGATATTTATAATTTTGGTTTGATTTTTTTGTCCTTTGAATTGTTTAATTGATATTTCTCAGGAACACTTCATGTTATTTGTTATTTGATCAAATATAATAATGCAATCTTATTGTTAACGGTGTTTGATTCATTATTCAATTATGAAGGTCAATAAGTTAAATAATATAATATGATATGAATTCATAATTAGCTCTATTTATATCATAGTTCAGTGAATTCCGCATGTGTGTTCTCCGATTGTGCAAAACTAATTAATCAAAGTTAATTAGAACCAACTCTGCAGTGATAACCGAGAAGAAGGAAAACTTTCAGACAATTAAAATTCTGGTCCCCTAAATTATAATTAAAAGCGTGAAAATTAATTAAAACAACTTCAATCTCGACAAAACAGCTCATTTGAATATGAAAGATAAACGCACAACGACACGCTTCAATGGCATACCATTTCCTCGGTACACATGAATAAACACGTGTCCTTAATTATGATAATGATCCGAGTCTACTTTTATTCGTTTTGAGACATCAAATTGATGTTTTTCATTTGATTTTGTTATACACGTGGTCAAAAACGAAAAACAACACACAAAAACAATTCATTAAATTCAAAACAATATAACAATACAAACAGAAAAATAAATGAATTGCATTTTTTTATTAATCAAACCTACACTATTGTTATATTAAAGTATATAACAACGGAACGAGTGTAGTACAATAATGAACCATCTCAAAATTCATGACAGATGCGAGTAAATATTGTAGTACCACTGGTTGCTCTCTTTACACTACACATTTACTACAAAGACACACCCCTGTGTAAAACTAGTATATGTATACATGCACTGGTAACAGTAGCGAACACATTCAAAAATACACACCCCCTTTTCACCCACCCGCTTTCGATTCACCCCTATAGCGTAAAATCGATATGGGAACCGGGTCAGGGTAGTACAGAGTGTGTTATAAACATTTAATTTTTATTAAATGTGTAAATATTTTTTATTAATGCAATTTATTTTTTAATTAGCCATGTCAAATAGATTTTTTAATATGCAATATATTTTTTTTTATTTATATACAATTAAAGATTTCTATTACTTTTAATGTTGTATAAAAATAATTTTAAACCGTTTGACAATGAGACTCTATATCAATTAAACCACAATTTTTATACCTAAATGAATGAAAATTCGTATAAAAGTCGATGTCATTCAATCAAACTCAAACAATTGACTATTACTCATATACATACGTATGAGGAAAATTCTGATAATAATATTTAATCGTACTGCAATATTCTGCGATTCATAACAAATGTAAAGATAAACAAAATTTATTCTATTATGGGAAACCGCACGAGTCAACTTGACCTACAACAAACATAATTAAGACTTCTAATCTTACATACTGTTTACCTTGAACTTGTGTGTATGTTTCCTGCGAATGATTACAGAAAATCCACATAAACAACAATTATACATAATATGACACATTAATTAGATAGAACAATCATATCGAATCGAATTCCTATATTTTGATTGCACAATTTAATGTCACTTTTGAAACAAAAGCGAAAAATTAAACTTACCATTTTATTCATGTTATCTGTACAGTCACAGGCTATATTCGCAAGATACTGTACGATACGTATCTATACTCTATCGTGCTATGTCTCACGTACTCCATTTATATATCTATTGTAATTTATTTCACTAAGTCTCGCCTAAAAGATATCACGTAATTGACATACAAAAATCAAGAGATTTCAAATAGAAAACGAACGCCATATGAATCCAAACATTGAATTAAGTCTGATCTTTCAAACATTTTTTTAATTATTTAGAAATATTTTAGCATATATGACGACTGAAAAGGACAAAGGGCACAAGTGACATTTTATCCGAAATTAAGTTATGTACAGGTCGCTACTATTCGGTGGAAAAAGGATATAAACAAATTTGGAACGTATACCGATATATATCATCAAATCACCCGGCCTCCTCCTAATACATGCACAACATTAAGCGCGATTTCCTCAAAATCACTTGTACCTCTTAGTCTTTTCAGTCATCATATTTTTTTCAATAAAATTCAACAGTTGTTATCGTTAACATACAACTAAAAAATCTCACACAAAATTGTACAAAGACCAAAAATGCAACCTAAAAATCTTTCTTAGAATAATGGCATGCATTTAACATATGAATACAAAAAAAAATCGAAACTTCTTAAGAACATAAGAACGACCTTGATCGACCATTCGAAGCGAGTTTAGTCACACTCGACCAAAATATTTGCTCCAAAATATTTACTCCATATTAGAAGTGCGATATTTTTGAACCGACATGTATCCAGACGACGCAGTACGTGCCAGACAACACGTATTCCCCAAAAGTGGTTTATTTTGGCGGAATTGCGTCTCGATTTCGCCTAAAGATGAATTAACCATCTCGAATTAGATCTCGGATGAGACCTGACTAATTGTCCCCAAATGTCACGACTTTGGCACTAAACGCTACTGTGATTTTGTGGCTTAAACTTTCAGGAAGTACATATGTACGTATGTAGTATGTTCAATTAGGGTACGTTGAGTCTGGTCGGGAAATTAACGAAGGTCGTCTTTGTGAAGGTTGGGAATTTTTATGTGAAAGCAAAATTTATGATCGTTTTGGTTATGGGTCATTTGTTCTCATACGATGATATGTTATAGAAAGTCGTTTGTTCTAATCTTCTACTATGAGATGTTATAGAAATAATGGTACCAATGTGTAGGTCGAAGATCTTTTGATTAAGAGTAATGTACATATCTTCAATTAGGGTAAGTTAAGTCTAGTCGTGAATTTAATAAAGATTTGAAATTTTCATCTGAAAGTGATATTTACTATCGTTTTACTGATGATACATATATAAATTCTAACTTTCTACAAAGTGTTGTTAAGGAAATTTGTACAAAATATATTTACAGGATCTTTTGTTTTATTTGTTCAGTTTAGATAAAATAAGTGGGTTATATCATGGGCATGATATTTAATACGTTAAGTTAGGTTAGATTTTATGGGTTAGATATGATTAAATGAAGTATTATATCGTCGATATCGCAATCAGTAATAGTTTTTCAAATAAAAATGCGGAAATATAAATCGTGTTATATGTAGAAGGGTTAGCTGAAGCGAATTTGTAAAATAACACTTTTATAAGTTTATCGTGTTTAATGTGTTGTAGTTAATTTTTCTGACATTTAATTTAAATTTTATCGATCCTCTTTAGATTTAACCTCATGAAAACGTTGCAAGTTACGTAAAGATAGTTTACGCTTCTTCGCGATCAATAAAAGTTCATATTCAGTTTCAGCTTGAAAAGATTTTCCATATACGCATATTGTAATGAAATTTCATTTTCACAACCGAAATTAATATCTTATTTAGATTGTAAATTTAATCGTAAAATTTTATATTAAATGTTCGAAATGCGTCAACACTTTAGATACGCTCGTAACTAAATCGATGAATATCGTTTATTATTAAACCCTGCAATGGAATTACAAATCAACTCTACAATGTACAGATCGAATTTCAAATTCAATTCGAAATTCTACAATTGTATAGATTTCGATCGAACATAATCATTAACAATTTATTAATTTGGACACGTGCAGTTTGAATCAAGGATACACGTGTGTAACCGACTTTGTATTCAATACAACTGAAGAAAAATATGCAAAAGCTAATAATTTGTAGCAGACAGATGCACCAGAGAAAGTCGTTAGTTTTTGGAACATCGCCCGTTGAGAAAACGAGAAAATAGCTCAAAACTTTATTTAGTCACTATCGTTATAATTAGTCACTGTCATAGAATTGTTTTAAGGAAAAAAAATTGAGGAAAAATCTTTTATCGACTTCATTAAACTCGTTAATCTATTGATCGATCGATATTTATATCAGTTTAAACTTCATAGCGTCATTATTTCGAATTCACAATAATATTTGTACATTTTCTAAACTTATTTTTTTACATTTCCACTTTTCTATTTCAGTCGAAGAATTTTCCGCATCATCATTTTCGCACGCTTCTAAACAGCTTAACGTCTTGCTGATTTGACTTTGTCAAAACAATCATAAATCACCTATAAAATAAGATCGTGTTACATTCGAACCGATTTAAAATAACACCGTTCAAAATCGATTCGATAATTCATTCAAAAAGCGCAATGAATCAATCATTGCGCTCTCGTAGTTTAAAATTAAACACACGCGACATTCAATACTTCGATGAGTTAAAAGTGTATTATGTTCTGCGGCCTACGCAAGACCTTCGACAATGAAAATAAAGAGATATGGAATTGTTTTCAGCATAATATTCAAAAGCTTCCGAGTCATTTGACGAAGACGATGTCACGATTTATAAACGTCTAGGGAAACTTGTGAATCACTGAATGCAAATTTTATACAAAGCCGTTATAAGGGGAAATCACCACGAGTTGAAACGGTTTTCTCGATAAGCATAAAATTGTGATTAAATTGCAAATTCGCTTGAAATAATCGAGGATTTAACGAAGGGTATAAGTAACAGAGGAGAATGGGTATGAAAAGTTCACAATTGAATGTTAAAATCCACCAAATACATTTCAAATATACTTACCTATCTTAATCAATAAATATAGGTAGCTTAATGATTTTTCTCTATGATGACATTTACTGCAAATATAAGGTATCATATGCTCTATAGTTGATTTTGCTATAATTTTTTGATGAACCTCAATGATTTTATTTTTATATTACCTTTTTAGAGGTGATTATGAATTGTTTGACCTCAAACTCATTGGAAGTAAGAATAGCTGTCATACATTTTTGCCCATTTCTCCCAATTCTCCTTTAAATCAAATGAGTTGAGCACAGAAATTGTCTCTGAATACATCCATTCGTTTGGTTTCACAAATAATATTAACATTATCATAATCTGTATTGACTTAAGTTATCAGATCATTTAACAACAATCTAATATTTCTTTGATTATAACAGATATTCAAATTCAAATATTGCTCTCACTTAATTAGCACATACTCATAAGATTTTGGGGTTCTCAAATAAAGTGCGTATATGAAAAGATAAGCCAATAGCAATTATCTCTATATTAGTCAAACACAAATAAGGCTTTATTGATATGTTTTCGTCGTGCGTGAAAATAAGGAAAATCTGCTGAAATTTCGTTTCCTGCTTTTCATTGAACGGAGTGCGTCAATCGTTAAAGGCTTTTGTTTCGATTATTCGTTTAATTTAAAACTATCAACGTCATGAATTTAACTCGTATCGAGACACGATACGCGAATAAAAGTCAATTGGTGGGACGTCTCGGTTGTCAGTTTGTTGTATTGAAAAAAAATCCATGTAGACAAATTATATTGGCAGTGGTGCAGTGTTGAATTTCTGCAGTGATGGAAAAAAATGGAAATTTTCCTTTGATGACAGTCGAATTTGATGCATGTTTCTTAGAATTCTCTGGAAATGATCTCTGATTTATATTATGATTTTTCTAGCTTAATTTATCTGTCAAATAATTGATTAAAGTCCGATATTTCAACCTTATGTTATCACTTTAGGGTCGATTTATTTACTCGTTAATAATCCTCATGTCGATCTATTTATCCTCATTTTAACTAAAATGGTGTTTTTTTCTATAAAATTCGACATTTTGAGCTCACAAACGAACCATGACAGCTGTCAAACTCTATCTATAGAAAAAAATCACATACTTTGGTTTAGTGAAAAGGTCTGTTCTTATAGTTAGTGATAACAACTGTCAAATTCTTCAGTTAAAAACGCTAATACGTTACTAATAAGTTCACATTTTTTCTATTTTAATTTAAATTTACTATTAAGATATGAGCATTATGTTTTTAAAATAAGAGTGAAATTCCATATGAAGTTATTATTTTGGGTGCCATAATAGGGCTTCACCTGTAGTCAAGAAGTAAAATTGAAATTCATTCAATTTTTTAATAAAAGAATCAATTTTATTAAATCAAAATATTATTTCGCAAAAATAAATGGTGCTAATGATTGATCCACAGAGTGTTTCAAAACAATGTATTATTTTTATTAATATTAAATTAAAAGGAGCACACCACTGATTACGCGTAATTTATTATACGAGTGCTACAGTAACTGAACTAAATGTTCGGTTCGGTCAATTTGTCGGGGAATATTGTCTCATTAACCGATTCTAACCGGTTTCTGACCACTCATCTTCGAAGACAATGAAGATTTCTTTTCGTTTTATGGACGATGCTCTAAATATTTTCGCAATTTTTCAAACCAGGTTAGTTCTGCATGAATCACTCTAAAAATAAACATTTGAGGACAGAGTCGAATTTTTAATTACAAACAGGAAAATCTTAGGAAATAATCGATATCCGAGTATTTTTATCTAATCGTAATCAAGGATTTCTGATGATATTATATTAAACAATATTAATATGATTGTTGATAACATAAATGACTTTTCAATAATAATTGGAATTAAATTTCAACGTTGCTTTGATTTCAGTAACAATTGCTTCTTTTAATATCGTTTTACAATACAAATTTTCTGCCATTCAATGAATTATCAATATTAATACGCCATCAGTTACTGAATAGAGATAAATCTTTTGTCCTTAATCCATAGCTGTTTCGAAAACAGTTTTATCTGGTTTATTTCAATTTTCATTGAACTATCGATCATAAATATTGTGCAACACTTGCAACTTCACTATCGCACGTACGATAATATTAACCATAAACATAACAATGGAACACCATAAATATGAAACTGTATTGAAGGACATGTTTACCTGTAGGTAATAAAAATATAAATATCATTTATTAAATATTTGCAAAATAACACCTTTCGAGTGTAACACATATACGTACATACATAAATCGTTAAAACTAAAAAAACACAAGCAAATTGTAGAAAAGGACGTTTCAGAAGAGAATTATATTCTTTTCATAAAATTCATATGAAAAATATACAGGGTATATTCGAAAAGGAATGTGTATGTATTCCATGATTTTTTTATAGAAGTATAGAATAAAATATAATAAAAAATGGAAGATAAGATTTATCTCTAAAAATAAAACTTTTTGGCATCCCTAAATATACGCAGTACAAAAATACAACGACTGATAAAAGAAATATTTTTATGTCGATTATATTGCAGTTGTTTATTCAAAGAAATTTATATTTTTACCATAAAATACAATAATAATTCTATCAATATTTTATGAGATCATCTTATTTTTAACTCGTGCAAAATTTATCTTCTTCCACATAAATAAAAATGAATACATGTGTGTCTGAATATATAGACTCTTAAATGACATATCCTTTCACATTGTGTACACATCTGGGAAGGTTTCTGCATCATTTAATTTTATATTTACGAATATTTAAACCTTTCATGTGAAAAAAATGCATTTATATTCAATAAATATAATTCATATTATACATATTACAATTAACGCTCATTCAACATGAATTTATTTCCACTATATAGAAAGAAGAAAAATCACAAAAAAAAACAAGTTTGAAATCTTCAATGCACTTTATTCAGATCAGACAAAATACGAATATAACATTTTTTAACTGAAAAATGAATCACCTTATAGAAGGGTTAACTAAACACACGTGTTATTATTGTTCTCAACATACATATAAATAAATACAATAGTCCTATTGGACATCATCATCAAATTTTCCTTGGAAATTTTCGCGTTTTAGCCCAATTCAGGCATTAACCCGAATTAGACCGGGTCCTTTATTTTGCACCGGGTGTAAAAATAACCCCACCGATGAGGTATTTTATTAAGTCTGGTCAGGTACAAGAGTACATAGACCGAAGAACCCAAACAGCCACGCCCACCGGTCAATAAACTGATTCGGAAGCCCATACCACTCTCTGACTCCCCTCTATGGTATCCAGGAAGTTTGTACAGGCTTTTCCAACATTTTTCCATATCAAATTGGAGTTAAAATGGTGCAATTCAGGTCCACATCTCAGTTAAAGTTGGTGTTCAGATTTGAATCTGGATTGGAGTCGGAATTGAGATTCGTTTGTTCGGAGTCAGGTTTGAGATTTAAGTTTGAATTGAGGTCAGATTTGAGTCTGGATTGGAGTCGGAATTGAGATTCTTTTGTTTGGAGTCAGGTTTGAGATTTGAGTTTGAGTTGGGGTCAGATTTGAGTCTGGATTGGAGTCGAGATTGAGATTCTTTTGTTTGGAGTCAGGTCTGAGATTTAAGTTTGAGTTGAGGTCAGATTTGAGATTCGAATTTGGGTTGGAGTTTGAATTGAGGTTCGTTTGTAGATTTGACATCAAATTTGAGTTAGAGTTAGATTTTAAATTCAATTTTCATTTCAAATTTAGGTTTAAAATTTCAGTGTGAATTGGAATCAGAATTGAAATTCGTTCGTCTGAATTGGAGTTAAATTAAACCAATCTTATTAGTTTGTTTTAAAAATGGTATTTATGTTGGAAAATCGATAAGTTTTTCCAATGTCGGAAAAGTAAAAATTATGTTTTGTCGAAATTTTTTTTTAACTCATTCTATGTTCATTCATTGAGGAAAAATAGTATTTTTTTTTATATAAAGTATTTATCTATTCTCTAATATCAGTTTTATCTATAATATTATGTATTACACTTGCATAAATCAATTCAAGTGAGATATGAACGTTGATAAAAATGCTTACGATGAATATTGCTATTATTTTACTTTCACAAATATTAGCTATCTATAGTTTTAGATGAATATCAACATTACTTTTATATCTTGTTCAAAGAATATCTGGGAAATTTCAGAAAAAAATAGAAATTTAGACGTAAATAAAACTTTGTGATATATTTTTTATATAATAAATATACTAAAAGTTATCTATTTTTGCAAAAACAATATATTGAAAAAATGCATTTATTTATATGATTTTCAAAATGAACGTCAAAACCGCAACCCTTATCATTTTCATGTACAAGTTATAGAAAACACAATTTCATAAAATCTCAATATATTATGTAAATGAAAAAAATAAAACATTTACACTAAAAAAGATCAATTTGAAGTGAAAACATACAAAAAATACAAATATAAACACATTTTCGATAAAAACCAAAGCTTTTCCAACAATCCCCAAAACGCAACTTTTCATCAAATATAACTACAAAAAACATGTGTCTAAACATGAAAATATATGTCTTACCTCATATGCATATTATTTATTTACATAGACAATTGAAAAATGCACGAATTACAAAAAAGTTGACGACCCATGAAAAACACGAGTACGTCGCTGATTCACAGTGGAAATTTCCACTCGCTCTTCGTAGTGCGCGTGCGCGAACTTTGTTCCAAAGAACTTTGGCCCTTTTTTCAGACATCTTCGCATTTCGTAATCATCACGGTCTTCCCAGTGTCCATCTTCAGGTCTTCATCATGTCGATGAAATTTCTGAAAGGCCACCCGAAGGCCAAAGTTTGAAATTCGCGCCAAATCTCGTCGAAAAGTGGCGCTGGAAATGATGCAATTTTCATGACCTATTTGCTGTATCAGAGTGGGAAAAACTCGACGAATTTTCTAGAAATCAAATCAGTTTTTTTTGTAAGTGATCATATAGGCTTAAATGTTGCTTCAATATTGATGAAAATTTATGAGAACTTCAATATTTTAATGAATTTATATTTAACATAAACTTAGAATAAATTTTTGAACATTTAAAAATATTTCCTTTCACACAGAACACGTCAGTAACTTATTGGCAAACACTGATAATTAATATTTGTAATTGATGTGAACATCGTCAGACATAATTAAGTAACTCTAACTTTTGCAGAATCAATATTGCCATTCACCAATTTAATATTGATGCATGATTTCAATATCGAATCATCGTATTGAAGTGACATATCGACATAGATTTTATTATACATCTCTATGAAAATGGTAAAAAGACTGTATTATTTATATGTATGATTTTCAGATAGTTATGGTCTTTAATATCAACATTGTTAAGATCGTTGAATCGAATAATCCATTAGTGTTTGCATGAAAATTTATATTAATTTGAATGACATTTCGCATAAAGCGTTTTCAGATCCTTTGACCCGTGAAGGGTTAATTAATTTGCCATCATTATGTCGATACACAGTTGAATGCATTTTGTAATTAATGTACATTTTATAAATTGAATTATCATCAATTAAAATAACATTGATATGTATCGCATTATGATTTGATTAACAAAAAGTATCCAATTGTAATCTGTATATTTTCAGTAGATTAATCATATACATTTTTCACAAAATGTTTACGATTAATTTCATCATTTCATATAGATTATACACAAGTGATTAATAGTAAGATCAATTACAACATTATGAATCAACACATTCCACATTAACACAATCTAATCTGAGTTCATCCATATAAAGTGAACATAACTAGTTTTCAACTATCTCTAGTTAATCTCAATGAACTTTACATAAAGGCGTCCTTCGAATGCAATTGTACCGAGAAACGAACCGACTTTTGTAAATCGTAAGCAACTTCTAGATCGATGAATCAAACATTTCGATACAGAAATAGATCGGATGAAAAATTTAGTCAGTGTGAAAGTCTGAATTTAAACACATGTTGACGTGGGTCGGTTGTTCCTTAGCCAAAAAATCTCACGTGAGGCTAAAATCTCTAAAGAAACGACGATGTCGTTGAATCTTGAGTGAAATTTCACATGTGAATGAGTTCGTGAATTAAACTGCATTGGCTAACCTACATTTTGCGTTTGATTCGATTTAGAGTTCGAAAGAACTTAGACTTTCCCTGTGACCCAATTTAGTCTATGCCAGTTCGGTTTTGCGATTCTAATGTGAAACTAGAAGAAATCTATAATGTTTAAGTATAAAATAAAGATAGGTTATGAATATATTCATATTAATTTGTATTCGATAACATATAATTAAGATGTAGTATTTCTATATAACCAATTATCAGCAGATATAGAATCTACATATAATCAATTATCTGTAAATGCAGCTTCTGCATACAACCAACTATCTGCAAATTTCTACAACGTATAAAATTCTAAATTGTGTCGTAAGTTTATGTCAATCATGTCATTTTCGAGCAAACAACTTCATACATATGACGACTGAAAATGCCAAAGGATACAAGTGACTTTGCGGCGATTTTGAGAAAAACGCGTTCAAAGTTGACCATGTACCTACATGTATTAGAAGGAGGTCGACTGATTTGATGATATATGTATTTCGGCACACGTTCCGAATTCGCTTATATCCTTTTGCCACCAAATAAATAAGCGTACATAGAAGCAATTCCTATGTATAACTCGATTTCGGGAAAAATACCACTTGTACCCCATGGCGATTTCAGTCGTCATATGTGTATTAAAAATTGGAAAGATAACTATATCTGTTCAAAACACGATTTTTTGCCGATTTAAAACAAATTTTAACTATGACTGATGGATTTTAAAATATTTTGAAACCCAATGACTGGTCTCTTTGCAATTCGCATTGTAAGACTCTACCGTTATTCGAGTTCAAATAATTTGACTCGTTCACAATGCGAATGCCAAAAAATCATCTCTGGCTATTAAATTTTCGCATTTAAAAAAACATTAGACGTTCGAGCAACGTATGTATGTATGTACTTATTGTACATACGATTGAATAATCAGTAAGTTCTCTTCAATTAATCATTATGAACGAAAACGTCGTCGAGTCTATTTTAGTCAAAGTGCAACGGTTTCATTGAAATAAGTGTTTTGTAACATTTTGATTTCGTTAATATTGAAATTGATCGTTTTGAAATTGAATTTCAAAATTTAAGAGTGTTGAGATATAAACTTGTATGAAAATTTATTAGGTAAATCTTGTTACAGCTAATTCAATGAATCAGCGAATTTCAATTTTAATCTTCTTTCTATAGAAGAAAATGACAAATAATAAGGAAATGATAAGTAAACGTGATGAATAAATGAATGTTATTGTTTTCAATATTAGAGAGTTTTTCCTTACTATAAATTGTATATTATTAATCATAATTAATAAGGTAAACATTAAAACTACGAAATTACATACACATACATTAAAATTCGCTGTAATTTCATGACAATACCGAATTACGATTAATTTTTCCGCAGTAAAGTACGTATCATATACACTTACTAAATAAATTGTAGACACTTTTCGATATTTGAAAATTAAATAAATTCGATTTTTTTCGAAAACGATCGAAATATTCAAGAAAATAATTGTAAATTGTATAATATAATTAAATAATAATATAATTGTATAAATGGTAAAATTCAATAAATCCAAAAATAAATAAATTTAAATATAGAATATTCCTGCTAAAGTTGAGAAACCCTGAGTTTATATAACGATATTATCATCTGCGATAAACATACATAATTCGATAATTAGTAATTTTTTTAGCAATAGTAGATTTATAAATATGTGATCAAAATTACGACACCTAACGACGATTATTGTACTACTGATTATTAAATGAATTCAATTTGACGAAATAAGTTCGCAATATGCCGTCACTTTTCGAACTCGAACTTTTTTCACATCCGTCGAAGAGTAAAAAAAGCTCGTATTTGTGTGGCGCCTAGACCGTCTGTGCCGCGCAAAAGCCGCGACAGCGATCCATCGGTGCCGCTCAGCTGCGGGGGGGGTGCCGCGCGCACGTGCCGGGGAAAAGCCGCGCGGCCCTAGTCTGGACGTGGCATAAGACTCTACCGTTATTCGAGTTCAAATAATTTGACTCGTTCACAATGCGAATGCCAAAAAATCATCTCTGGCTATTAAATTTTCGCATTTAAAAAAACATTAGATGTTCGAGTAACGTATGTATGTACTTACTGTACATACGATTGAATAATCAGTAAGTTCTCTTCAATTAATCATTATGAACGAAAACGTCGTCGAGTCTATTTTAGTCAAAGTGCAACGGTTTCATTGAAATAAGTGTTTTGTAACATTTTGATTTCGTTAATATTGAAATTGATCGTTTTGAAATTGAATTTCAAAATTTAAGAGTGTTGAGATATAAACTTGTATGAAAATTTATTAGGTAAATCTTGTTACAGCTAATTCAATGAATCAGCGAATTTCAATTTTAATCTTCTTTCTATAGAAGAAAATGACAAATAATAAGGAAATGATAAGTAAACGTGATGAATAAATGAATGTTATTGTTTTCAATATTAGAGAGTTTTTCCTTACTATAAATTGTATATTATTAATCATAATTAATAAGGTAAACATTAAAACTACGAAATTACATACACATACATTAAAATTCGCTGTAATTTCATGACAATACCGAATTACGATTAATTTTTCCGCAGTAAAGTACGTATCATATACACTTACTAAATAAATTGTAGACACTTTTCGATATTTGAAAATTAAATAAATTCGATTTTTTTCGTCAAATCATTCCGAATTTCAGAGTCAAGAACAATATTGAGAACCAAACTTGTTCATATTTCAAAATATGAAAGAAACTTAAATCTGATTTAGCAAAAAAAATCGAAAAAAATAAAATATATCTGATTCGTAAAAAGTGTCCAGGATTGATTCATAAGTGTATTTCAATACCTATATTTAAAATTAGAATCGAAAACACTTACTACGTACATAGATAGATAATACGCAGTTGGTCATATTCACTAAACACGTACATGCATGTTAAAAAAAAACCGACTCATTATTACCGACAAACTATTGCAGCACAAATGCGTCACGAATCAACGAATTCGCAATATTCAGATTACAGCCAAACTGATGTCATTGTACAACTGACCTGTCAATAGACCAAATTGTCAACATCCAATTGTCCAAAAGACCAAAAAAAAAATCGATACAATTGTACCTTTCCGTTTACAAATCGAATCGAATGAATCGACTCTGATGTGGAAATTCATGAGATTTTAGCAAATTATTTTTTTTTTTGATACAACATATGACGACTGAAAAGACCAAGGGGTACAAGTGACTGCAGTAATTTCAAGAAAAACTTGTTCAAAGTTGAGCATGTACTTTAATATGTTAGGAGGAGGTCAAATGATTTGATGATATATCTCGGCACACGTTCCGAATTCATTTATATCCTTTTACCACTAAATAAATGAGCGTACATTGAAGTGATTCCTATACATAACTCAACTTCGTTAAAAATGATACTTGTACCCTTTGGTCTTTTCGATTGTCATATCTAATTGTATGTTTTGGAATGCATTCAAATCCATAGGAATGCCAATGAATTGCATTTATTGGTTGAATAACCTATTAATGTTAGAATCGTGATTCAAGCTGTTGCATGAATTTCCCGCGCAAATGACACATAAATTCGCACAATATCGCTAAAGATCGTTATACAAGCGATAATTGCTGTTTTTTTATAACAATCAGATAATAAGTGCATCGATAGTCTATTTCCACTGATAACCAGTTGAGAAGCGGAAAATTTCCTCAAGATCAGATCGTGGCACGCGAACATTGTAAAGTATATTTTATCGTGTTTATTATTGTTGAGAATTTTCTAGAATGTTTTTGAAATTGAAATTGTTTTATCGATATCAAAATTTTTAATTACAAGGCATTGTAAATTGTTTTCAATTGACTGAAGCGCGTTACATTGTATGGAATAAGTCAGTTCATCTAATCCTATTGACAATGAGATTGAGATTTAGTATTATTTTTTACTTTCATTCCGTAATTAACTTAAGTGTGCTTGGATAAAAATTGGGAAAGGTTTACTATGCAATAAATCCCATATTAAATTTTTAATCAAAACTATAGTATATTGTTCAATGATCTTTGAATCAGAAATAAATGTAATTTTTTTTATCGTCAATTTATTGAAATTTGTAATATTTGATCATCAATTGTATAATATTATTACATAATAGTTTTTAATCAATGTTGAAAATTTCAAATAGCGTTTAGTTCGTGTAAGTGCAAATTGATTTTTTAACAAAGTGGTTTGCGTGGTTTTAATATAACGTAATGTATTCAAACTATTACAATGTAAAGAGTTACAAAATATCGATTTAATTCCAGTTTTCGGCAGTTTTTTTACAACGCTTTGTGCTTTTGTTGTAAGTTGCGAAATTGTGATTGTTTACAATTCAAAAATTCAAAAATGTCGCTCTTCTACAATTAACATGAAAATTGACAAATGGTTAGTAATAATTAGATTAGAATTTCCAACCAATTAATGAAAAAGTACTTACCATTTCATATTTTTGTATTTCAACACTGTCTAAGAAAATATTTCTCCTGAAAAATCACACGTAAATATATATGACGTTATCGCAACAAGTGAGCAAATGTACACTATAAAAATCCTAGAATGCTGCAAAAAGAAAACAAAAACTCTTATGTGACTTTTCACACTATGCTCTATATAAAGCTGGGTTCATACAACGCTATCCGTTTTCTATTTTCGAACTCTCCTTAGAAAAAGGTCTCTTCGAACAAGAAGAAACTCGATATATGCACTTGTATGTATATCAATTTTAGACAGGACTTCATAGGATAAATTAATAAATCACAAACGATTACGGATACAGATAGTACATTTCCGTGTGAACGTAGCCTAATACGAACTGCAAAATGATGCAATTCAAGTGCAATTGTACGACGTGCACTTGGCCTTTCTGAGTTCGAGGAAAATCACATTCGAAACGCAACAACTGCGTTTCGAAATGCAATTTTAACATTATTTTTCTTATCGACGTTATTTTCGTATAAAAAATGGTTATTTATGCTTGTTTTTTGCAATGAAAAC